>QNUK01000004.1:3535000-3880000 GCA_013621035.1 Clarias magur | reverse complement strand
GTTACCATACACACTTTCTTAGCAGTCCTTACCTTGTTAAAATATTCATCGTAACCTCTTGGCAAAGGCAGCCCTCTGAATGAAATTTGAAAAATGATGGTTTATATTTCTGCATCAAACCAGCCCTGAAGCATAGATCCAAATCATGCTGCTTTGTGCTCTGGTTGACCAGTGTATCGATGAGCTTCAAAGATAAAAAGGCATGACTTCTCATTTCTCAGCTTTCATTTTCAAGCCAAACCTCAAACACTGAATTTTTTGTAATAACTGAACTGAATTGTTGTATATATTCTCTTTATCAGAGGTAGATAGGTGTGTTTAATGTGATTTATGTGTCTAGCACCTTTATGTCGAGTTATACAGGTAATTACAGTAAAATTCTATAGCAATTGTTAATTTCAATGAAACAAAAATTGGTTTAAATCAAAGTTGAAAAGTTGCTTCTCAGTTTTTAAGCAGCAATGTAAGATGACGTACTCTGTAGCCGTGAAAAAAAAAAAAAACATTTGTGTTTCAGAAGGATCGAAATTGTCCTGAATCAAGCAAAGACAACAACTAAGGAGATGAAATGTTTGGATTTTGATTAAGAACTGTCCAAGACATTATTAAAGCCTGGAAGGATAGAGCTGAACCGTCAACTTCATGGAAGTAATGTGGTCAGAAATAAACCATGAATGATAACTTGGTGATGTTGCTTGGTAAAATATGAATAGTAAAAATCAAAGCTATGTTTAATAGTGAAAGTAAGAGCGTTTCTATTAACATGGACACTGTAATGAGAACTCACAGGATTGGGACTAAACAGCTATATGTCCATAAGAAAAACACTTCTTAGTGAGATTAATCTGAAAAAAGCGTAAAGATTTGACATTGGATAGATGGAAAAAGGTCATGTGACCTGATGAGTCCAGATTGGCCCTATTAACGAGGGATGGGCATTTCAGGATGAGAAGGGAAGCAAATCATCCATCATGCATAGTGTCCACTGTACAAGCCTCTGGAGACAGTGTTATGATCTGAGATTACTTCAGTCGCTCAGGTCTCGACTCAGCAACGTTATGTGGAAATAAAATGAAGTCAGCTGACCACCTGAACGTACTGAATGAGCACCGATGTGGTACATTTTTCTTCCCTGATGATTTGAGCACACTCCAGACCTCAGATTGTGAAAGAGTGGTTCTGGGAGCATGAGGAATCATTTTCGCACATGAACCGGACACCAGAGTGTGTGTGCTGTAATCAAAGTAAAAGGAGGTCGAAAGAAATATTTGAGTGAGTGGCAAACTTTGCATAAACTTTATCCTGATCAGGGTCATGAGGATGGATTTACATTAATTGTTCATAATTACAAAAGTTTTATGGCTTTTTGCATTTTGTACCCCCAACTTAGACGCACATCACAGTCCCTAAGTTAGGCGTACACGTTAGCAGTTTCACATCCTGTGTCAAAGCAATAGTCAAATGTGTACACACACTCACCCACACACACATAATGTATCACAATGAACAGCCCACCTTCCCACTGCACAAAGCAGAGGTGGGCGCTTTGTACTTACTGTAAAGATAATTACAGATTAACAGCTCGTAAAGTATGGAATTTTTCACAAAATGAAAGTTTTCAGTCTTCCAGTACGTCTAGATTTTAAATATACGCACGTATCGCTGTGTCATCGTTATAATTAGCATGCTTTGGCGTGAAAGCTTATAAGCTGTAACGATGTGCACAGCTTCCTTTGCATGTTGCGTTCTTACTGTGTTGTGGCTTTTAAGCTGAGACAAGTTATTGTGGTTTGTGTGTGCAAGAGAGGAAAAAAAGACAGGGGTGTTTTAGTGTGTGTGTGTGTGTGTGTGTGTGTGTGTGTGTGTGTGTGTGTGTGTGTGTGTGTGTGTGTGTGTGTGTATAGTGGACAGAAGTGATGCTCTGAGGCACAGTGATAATAAAAAGGGAAATTCCAACTTCATTTTAGCCCAAACTTCTGCTGGTGTTTATTTTATGCACTTTTTAAAAATGTAATTATTTATTAATTATTAACGTTATTATTCTTTATTAGACTTTGGGATTGAATACCAAAATGTAGTGATGTTGGAAAACAAATAAAGAGATATAAATGTTATAAAACATAAAGAACCATTTGATGAACATCTCACAAGTCTGTGTATGTGTGGGTGTGGCTTAATTTTTTTAATGTGAACTGATCCGATAAAAGGCTGGCACATTAACGCAATTTTTTTTCTCTTATATTTCATCAGTCATTTCATATAAGTGTTCGTTAACATCTTTATTTTAAGGAACTATTTATAATCAAGTAATTTATAATTAGCTAAGTACAGATTTTCTAGATCTGTTCGTTTTAATATTTTAATTACCAATGTTAAATATATTAATGAAATAATTGCGGCAAAAAACTATTTAAAAAATCTTAACTCAAGTCATAGCATTCATACAATTCTATTAATAAAACATTCAACAATTAAATCTGAGTATTTTGTAAATGATTGAATCAAATGTGTATTATAATTCATTTTAAATTAGTGAAAATTATACTACTTTCGTACAGCAATCACAGAACTTTACATAAACACCTTATCAAAAATTCTATTAATTTACAAGGGAAAGACAACAAGTGATCTAGACCTTTTTATTTAAGAAGATTATTTACATTTTGTTATTATTTAAAAAAAATTAATTCAAAGCAAATCATTATTTAGCCTTAAAAAGTAAAAATATCACATCTAAAATATGTTAAATATGTAACACATTATATTTTTAATGCTAATTAGTATAAGCTGCTGTAACAAATCATTAAAATTCCTTTTAATTTAATTTTGCATAATTGTTTATTGAGTAAATTATTGTTTTTGAAAAACAATGTACAGTATTACGATAAAAAAAAATTAAAATTTTTCCTAGCCTTTATTTGATTTTACTTAATTTTGTTTTTTGGACACAATTTATGATTTTTTATTATTATTTAAAAATCACTGTTCATTTTAAAATAACGATCAACAAGATGACTAAAGCATTATTCCCAAGGTTGAGAGGACTTCTACACTGCACCTGAAGCTACGACTGTGTGGTAAAAACATCACACTCGGAACGAAAAGAGCAAAAATTTAAAAGAATAAAAGTCATTTGTAAGGCGATTACTGTACATATTGCTTGCTCAAAGCAAAAAAAAAAAAAACGTTTCCTGACGATAGCTAGCTAACTAGATGACCTTCCCCTCCCCCACCCCCTCAGCATCGTGACCCTGACAAGCAGCGTAGCTGTCCAGTTACGGCAGTGACTTACTGTAGCATCGCTGAGGACAAAACTCTCATTAATAAGAACAAACAGAGCAAAAATACAGGGAGAAAACAGAACCGCTGAAGAACGGCAGAGCTGAATACAAAAAGAGAAGCGAGGTCGAGATAACGCTTACTCAGATGTCACTTCAGATTAATGTTAGTGGCAAAGTACCTGAGTCACTAATATTAGCATGAATCATATCTTGCTATGTCTTAGTGACCACACCGAGCAGGATGCGACCTTCACCTCATTTTCTTTTCCTGCTATCAGTTAGATGACATTAAGGTATCTGCTCCGCTGTTTTGCCATTTCCTGGTTACTGTTAACATGAGAACCGGGAACCAGAGGAGACAATGCGGGGCAGGAAGTGAGTGAAACCTGTGCTGCCCAGAGATACAATAAGATGTATAGTAGACTTTCGGGAATTTCTGATTACTAAAGTCAAGAACTGTAAAAAATGAAAAATGAAAAAAAAAAACATTGTGTGTGTGTGGAGGGGGGGGAAAGGGGGTAGCGACACAAAGTATGGATTTGTAGATTTTATCTTGTTTGTTGTTGATTATAGGTGAATATGTAACTGAACAAATGCTCCATGGATTAGCCTTAGGCCAGTTTTGTTTAAAGAAATACAGAAATACTGGAGACATTATTTAACTGTATGCAAAAGGGTCCTGACTACTTATTAAGACCATGGGGGAAGGAGTAGCTTGATGGTAAAGGTGCTGGACCACTGAACAGAAGGTCCCAAGTTTGAGCCCCAGCACTGCAAATTTTTTACCCATAGCCCTCAACTCTTCAAAAATGAATGGGCATCAAGCTAGCAACCTGACCCTGTAAAAAAAGTACCAGTGATACCTCTCCAGGGTGGGGTAAGTTCATCACCCCACTGTGCCAGAAGGTGAGATTCAAACCATCATCCCTGGAGGTGAGCGGTCACAGGGCAAATCATTAAGCCACCATACAGTACTCCTGAAGGTAGAATTGAAGCCAGTAAATTCAAGAGAGTGGTAAAAAAGTGTAACCACTACAATGATGTTAGGGCCCCATTAACGAGTCCCATTAACCATTTTGGACTATCTGATCCACACATTCAACTCAGCACAGGTTTTACGATCAACACCATTCAAGATTCATGCAACCATCCTATTTCAATGGCTTTCCGCATGGCAGGTGAGAAACCACTCCAATAATACAATAATACACTGCCTGGTAAAAAAAAAACAAAAAAAAAACACACACACAAGCAGGCACAAAGACAGCCTTTCGCTTTGATGACGGTGCACAGTTTGGTGGCCAGTTCATGTGTGAAAATGATTCCTCATGCTCCCAGAACCACATTTTCACAATATGTGTGACACATACAGTATTAGACATATGGCCGTAGCATCAGGGAAAACTGTTAATAACCTGCTCATTCACTACATTCAGATGGGAAGCTGACTTCATTTTATTGACACATAATGTTGCTGAATCTAAACCTGACTAACCTCAAATCATAACACTGCCTCCGGAGTCTAGACCATCGTTCATGCACTTCTCTTTTTACCCTGATGACCCAGGAATAGGCTCAATCTGAATTTATCAGACCACACAACCTTTTTCCATTGCTCCGTAGTCCAACAGCTCATTTAAGTGTTTTTCTTTCCTATTTAGTTTCACTAATAAGTGCATTGTGCATGCGGGAAATGCTCTTACTTTCATTATTAAACATAGCCCTGATTACTACAGTCTTTTAAAATGCATCTTTACTTAGTGATCTCAGTTCATGAATTTGGCCACATGGCCACATTTCTTCCATGAAGTTCCACAGAACAAAAAAGTTTTTTTATTTTTTTCTTCCACACAAATTACATACTGTTTACTGTACCTGGTGGCCCAGAAGTATTTATTCCTAGACATCTTCCTTTATATGAAATTTCATATTTTTATTTCTGGCTTTAAAGCTAAAAAGAAAAGAATCAGACCTAACCTCAGTCACAGCGGGAAATCATCTCCGCATGGAACAACATCAGTTCCAGTGCATTAAGAAGTGTTAATTGTTGCTGTATTCAGCATATACACAATTTGATCAGTTGCCCAAATTTATACTTTTGAATAAATTTCTGCCTATGGATGCAGACTTTTGTGCCATTTCGTGCTGTGTTGATTTCATAGCCTCTGCTAAGAGGTTACAGCAAGTTAACATAACTATTTAATGTAGTGAAACTTTTAATCTTTTTAATAACTAAAAACACGGCACTGAATTATATTTATTAACCTTATGACTGATGGATGGAAGGATAGAAATTTTTAGATTCATCTGGGGTAGTGCAGCAGTACGCATCATCTTCCACACGCTCCCTCTCGGCTCTCCTCCTCGTATCATGAGACGGAATGAAAACATCCTGGCAGGTTTCCCCTTTCACAGCTGATGAAATTTGCTCTTTGACACCACTTTCTTATGCGCCACACACATTCTCTCTCTCTCTCTCTCTCTCGCGCTCTCTCTCACACACACACACATGCTCCTTGTTATGTCCTACCTTGATGGAGAGGTGTTTGCTCTCATGGAGGATCATCTCCTCTGTGATCAGGAGCGTTCTGGTTGGGCTGCACAGGTCAAGCGGCTACAGAGACAAAGAAAACATCGCTAAATGACGATCTAGGATGCGAGATACAAATTAAATAAATGCTGCAACTCTGCAATGGCACTCACAAACACTAGATCCATACTAAAAACCAGGAGAAGCTGCGCTGAATGTGGGACTGAACTGAACTGCAAATTTGCTCTAGTGCTCTTCAGCGAGCGTTCATGCAACCCCCACAGTACAACGTGCGCTGGTGGGCCGAGTGGTCTGGAAAAGCAGCTGCTACCACGCTAGGCTCAAAGCACCTAAAGACGTGAGCACACTGAAAGAGTGTGACTGTGTAAAAGTGTACACCACATCCTCCTTCTGGAAGTCTTCTAATGCACGCTAGAGATAGCGGTGTGCACAGGAAGCTAGCTGGAGGGACGTTTCTAAAGACCCCACACTCTTGCGGTTTGTTCTTGTGCACACACAGGAAATCACCCGCTCACTGCTCAAAAAAAACGCTGACCAGTGCTGAGGAATGAGTTAACGACTTAAAATAAGAATTGAGTTAAAGTTTGGAAAGGAGTTTTGGGGGTAATTGTGTTAAAGGGAATTGAATTGCGCTAATCTGAGGCTAAATTGCTAATAATTGAATGGAAATTAGATTTTTTTTTTTTCTGAGAGTAAACCACAGGCTAGGATCAATCAGAAAGTCATTAAGCGTCTAATCAAAATATGTTAGATACTTTACCCCAGAGACCCCTTTGGAACTAAACAAGAAAATCAATAGACCGCTTATTTAAATTTACATATTTACTCATTAAAATTTTTATTTACTAAACTTTCAGCAAGTGGAACCCCTGATCGCTGAAAATCCACAAATAACTTGTCACCAGGAGTTATTGCCACATCCCCCGTACAGTCCTGACCTGTGGGTCCGAACCATTTCCACAATAAAAGGAGTTCCTGGGAGGCCAGCATTTCAGACATGAAGTAGACAGTCTGGTCATGGTTCTGGTGTACTGAGAAAACTTTCCACCTTGATGGTGTTCAAGCTGTAGTGAAACACTGGGATACGTGCATTAGTGTAGGAGGGAATTATATGGAGAAATAAAGGGAGATTTTTGTCCCAAAAATTTCTGTTATTCTATTATTAACTTTTTTATTATACTATCATAAACCAGTTATATATGCATTGGGCTCACTGTTCAGATAAATAAGGGTCATTAGAGTTGCATTCACCTTATTTACAACAGCAGCACCTTTAGAATTACAGAATTATGATTTCCTAATGTAAAATGTTAACATTTAAGAATCAGTGTTGTAGAGAATCAGCCATAGCTGAAAATTTGTTAAAAGATGTGGCGCTAAAAGATAAAACTCTTGCCTTGTAATTGATTATTGATCTGCACTTTAACACTGGATCCTGGGACGGAGGGAAAGTGATCTGTTACAGGATACTTCAGAAACACATGCGGAAAAAAACATCCCGGCTGATTAAAAGATTGATGTGAAGTAAAAATAATATGAAATGACCGAATTATGACGTTGCTAGAAGCCGATTTGCTGTTATTTAAAGTCGAAAAAATTAAACTATTTAACAGGATTAAAAAGACACATAAATGTCTAAAGTCTTTTCATTTTTTACTAGTCTTATACAGCCTTTAATTGTCATTTTACCAGATGTGAAACAGCTGCATAATAATCCACTTAAGCTCCTATGACTCACTACGGTTCACTTTACTTATTTAAGCATTAATTACTCTATACACTATTAATTAAAAATCAAACCCAACAGCAAGTGAAGTACCTGCACGAAGATGGGGAATATGAGAACTTTGGGTGCCACTTTGACGTAGGCCCCATAGTTGGCGTGAGATCTGACAATGGTGCAGTTCTGGTAGTTGGCGAAGTTGGAGCTGGGCTGGTAGTTCGTGGCACTTGATTTGGATTTGTTGCCTGAACGCCGCAGGAAGCTGGTTCTGCTCCCGAGGCTGGGCGCAGCATGGGGCTGGGGCGTGCTGACATTTCCCGGGGGTGAGTACATCCATCCAGCTGAAGCGACACATTGAGGAACATCAGTGTACTGGTGATGGTTATTATTATGCTAATGACACTACATACAACGGATATCACTATTTTATCTTGTAATTCATTAACAATGCATTTTTCATGTATATTTTATGCCTGTATATGTGACGCCCCTTAACACAAAAGGGTCAAAGTCACATTTTGTATGCTTTGAGATGTGCATATTTGCAGATTGCTGGTTCAATAAACTCCATTCTGATATCAGGGTTATTTAAGTATCATGTCCAATTCCTGAGATATGGCCAGTGCGAGTTTCTTTAAAAACAATTTTTTAGAAATCCTATTTTTGGAATATTTAAATGAGGATTCTGTGACGTAGTAAAAAAAAGAGGGAATGCTCAGACTCATCATGACACCAGGATTTCCCAACAACATTTTACATTAAGTGTAAAAGTAATTAATGGAAGAATTATTGCTTCATGAGCATAATATGCCTGAAGTTTTGTCTAATTTATTCACAGGATAGACAGAGTATTTACAACTTTTCAGCCACATGCCTTGCGCATCCATTACCAATGTACAGTACCAATGTGATTAGCATGTTCCGGATAGAACAAAGAGCATTAGTCATATGAAGACTCTGAGACAGTTGGAGGCGAAAGGCGATAAGAAGCACATTAGCAAAAAAAAAAAGAAAGGCTATAGGAAGTATTACCATATTAGGAAAGCAGAAGCACAGGGAGTGGGGTGTTTTACATGTACATACTGCATATTTGACATAGAAGGTAAGATTGAAAAGATATTGTATGTACAGTAAGAGATAGAGGAGTGGGAAAGTTGACAAAATATAAAAAAACAAAAAAAGCAATATAACAATTCTCTTGAAGAAGAAGATAAGATAAGATATTTATCAATCGATTTTAAATGAAATTGACAATTTGATGTTTTTGCACTCTATTGGCCATTAATCCCTGACTTGATATGGTGGTCCACAAATTATATACATACTGTGTAAACTACAATAATAATAATAATAATAATAATAATAATAATAATAAGACTTACCCAAAGAACTAGGATTGTCTCCATATACTTGTGTCAGGATCTGTGACAGAGATCAGATCAGTGATGTCAGACATGATTCAATAATTTTAAAGAAATCTGATCAATGATTAGAATTTAACAGCTCTTGATAAGTGAACAGCAGGAGCATATGTGATGTCTGAGATTTCTTTCAGATCACATCTCCATGCAATAATTGCATACGAACTGTAACTCCGGCGCAGTCCCTATTGCGTCCTTGCGTATTAACTCTCCACTGGCTTCAGGTTAGCACACAAGCACATATGATTTGACACATTGGGGACTCGGCACACGACAGACTTCAACTCCATGACTCAATCATGAGTCACTTTATGGCCTCTTTGAATGACACCATTGTTAGGCATGAAGGTGATTTTCTCCTTCAACCTCACTGTCTCTTAAGGTCAATGTGTGATAACAGTGACGTTGTTTCCCAGGGTGAACTTTTGAAGAAATGAATTGGGGTCAAAAGTTTGGAAAACAAATCAAACCCATAATCCCTTAAGCGAGCAGATTTCAGTTTTGTCTTTATTGCGGTGGAAATCTTTTTCGACTCTCTTGTGGCTTCGCAAAACAAACTGGATTCCAAATGTGGTGGGTTTTATTGTTCACTTTCCCCAGTACAACAGTACATTCCTGTAGCTTGTGATTCATAGGCAGTATTGTTTGATGCCATGAGAACGTTAGCAGATTTCTTTCTAACAATAGAACAAATGATCTGTTCCGTACTCTGGAATCAATACTGCTTAGCAAGCTCTTTGTAAACACAATGTAAGTGCATATTGTGTAAATAAATTTGTGAAATTTCAGTGTTTGTGCCCGTCTGTACGGCGGACCGTCCAATCCGCACAAGAACTTGGCGCAGGTTTTTGCCCTTCCTGACGCAACCCTCCTATTTTATCCGGGCTTGGGACCGGCACTGCATCCAGTGGCTTGGGTTTGGGTATTGGGTGGGAATTGAACCCGGGCTTTCCGCATGGCAGACGAGAAACCTACCCCTGTGCCACCAATTCCCTTACAGAATTTGTGCTCGTCTGTAATTAACAGAAATTTCTGCTCTCAAATCCTTTGATGCTTTCATAAGTGTCATAAAGAATTACACAAACCAAAGATTACCGCACTGCCATTACAAATGGCAATGAAATGAAATACAACGTATGACCGTAGGATTTGCTTTATTTTGTTTTAGCATCTCCTGATTCCAGGTTCAAACCTCCTGAGACACACAACAAGATAATCTCACGGTATAACCAGATTCTGACTCTGTGTAAGCTGTCTCTCAGCAAACCGGAGCGTTATGGGTCCCTTAGGGTGCGATGGGAAGGAAACGGAGGCTATAAACCAGGCCGCGTGCGCCTCCTGTTAGCAGCCGCGTGTTCTCGCTAAATCGGATTGTCTGGAGGTCAACATTTCAAGGCTTGTGCGTCAATTGTTTGGCATTTTATGCTCTCCTGATCTCACTGATCACCTCCTCAAACCCAATTAAACACACACACAAACACACACACACCTAACAACAAAACCACAGTGGCACTACAAGTGATTAATGATTAAATAAATTTAATAAATAAGCCTTCCATAAAGAAATTCTAATTCATAGGAGATTTTTTCCCTGTTATTATATGGTATTAATGCTTTTATTTCACTGCTGATCATTCTCTGAGGTATATTAGTGTTAAGAATTCTGTTATAGGATCTGGGATCTGAACTCCTAACCTACTGGCCAGTAATACACAATCATAACCATTGAAAGCCAGAAAAGCTCCAACACTATAGATAACCTACTTTACCTGGCCTCCTGGATTAACAGGCGAGAGGATGATGTAATTGTCCCCATTGGACGCTTTGACCCGTGTCCCTCTGAGAGTCTGAGTGTGTGTCCTGCTGCTTGCTTTGCCCTCCTCTCTTCTGTCACCCCAGGGCACCCCGGTGCTCCCAACGCCACCACCACCCCTCGCTCCCTCCGAGTCGTTGAGTAGTATCCTGTGACGGAGGTGCGCGGGCAGAGGGGGCACAGGCGGCGTTTTCTCCGTACGCTTCGGTCTGGGAGGAGAGACGGGAGACTCATAGCTGGGGGTCTTGTACGAATGATGGATCAGACCCTCGTAGCTGGATTTCACGGAGGGTCCGGACCGCCACACCACCACCTTGATTTCACGGGCGCTGCTTCTGCACAGAGATAAAGGTAGTACACGCTATTATACCACGGCGCTGTGAGCGGAGTCTCCATTCTGATTAATCAAAAGATCAAGTGTGTGGGAACTGTTTGTGACATCCCTATCTGAGATCAGTAAATGGCTGCTGAACTTCCAGTGATGGATAATTATATGCTGTGCGCAGGCCTCTAATTTATAGTTTTGATTTCAGAGCCAGGATTAGTGAAGGTTCTCTATCTGTTCAGCTTGTATGGGAAGAATTATCAGTCTGAACATGCTGAGCGAGAATCCTGTTTGTTGGTGGCACCCATGTGCTAACGTGGGGATTTAAATGTTTGCGGAAATAACTACAGACGACCGCTGCTGTTTTATAGCTCAATATTAAAGCTCATGTCGATGATCACGGCAGATTCGTAGGCAGATCCGTTTTCATCCAGGACATTGCTGAGAAGGATTTGCCGTGCTCCAGCCGTGCTTGCTGTCTTTGGTTGAAGTGAAATGTAAAATATTTTTTTTCTGTAGTTTGTGATTTATTTACTGGATTGTTGTTGTTTTTTGGTTTTTTTTGCTTTTGTTTCCTTTGGGTCCATATAATTTTTCCAGTTTGAATGATGGTTTATATATTTCTTCATTGCTGTACAGGAGTAATTGTTGAATAAACAGATTATGTTTTACGTAAGGGTTTCTCCGCTGTATATTCATTATGTCTTGTTCTAGTGGTGAAGCAGATAACCAACCTCCCATGTTTATTTTATTTTAGATGTGGAGTTATCACAATACATTAAATTGTCCATATGATGAACGAGTAGAAGGAGTCTCCAGTGTCAGTAAGGTAGGTTTTGTGGGGGGGTTTTTTTTTGCAGTTTTGCAGTTGATTACATCAACAAGCCATAAATTTAATATCAATTAACATTAAAACTAGTTAATTAAGGTTAAGGTTTTTAGTTCTCCTTGTGCCCCCTGGGCGCGGCTCTGGCCCCTCTGGTGTCTGTCACCAGGACGTTGCCAGCTCCATGGATCAGATTTGTTGGTGATCAGTGTTGTCAACCCTTCTAGGAACCTCTGTAGTCCAACTAGGGACCGTGGAGGCCAATAGTGATCAATGGAGGCCAGTGGTGAGGGGAGAACATGAAAACATGAAAACCCCAAGGTGGTTAGCAAGGCGACAGTGCTAACCACTAAGCCGCCATGTATGTTGTTTAATTGAAGCAAAATAAGTGTATAAAAAGAAAGCTGTGTTCCAATTGTTGGTTATTTCTCTATAACTGCACACATCCAAGTGTTTTATTCTTCCATTTTCTTCTTTTAATTTAATTTCCCATGGTTCCTTTCATCTGTTTCAGAACCTAAAAAGGAACGTAGAGAGAACAAGCAAGCACATACACCTGCTCCGTATGTATATTTGCGCTCTGGATCCTAAAGAATGATTGACAGCTAGGATAATCACGTCTGAGAATCAGAATAAAGCACAGGTAAAAACTTTTTTCTTTTTTTTTTCCCGTCCACACTGACGTCGACAGTGCTGCAGGGATAAAGAAGATAAACCACTCAATCACACAGTAATATTACACCGCTGTAACCGTGTACTGAATTATAGAGCATTGTGTGGCTCGAAATCTGCTTTAGTTCTGCACTAATGAATCTTCATCGCAGACCGAAATAGACGGTGGTGCGGGAGCTCGATATTAAACACACACAAGGTCTGGAAATATTTCATTTGTGTTGATATTGCAACGCCATTTTCCCCGTCTTTCCACATTTCTGGTTGTCATCACAAAGTTTATTCAATAAAAAAACTCAAACAATTATTCAAAAGCTGTGTGTTCAAACTCGATCAGAAGAAGTACAAGTACAATGAACTCTACACTAAAATATACTTGTGTGGGACTTACTCAAGGAAAGTGTAGGAACAATGGAAGCTTGTAATTTGACAATTTTTAAAACGGATCAAAATTGGTTCAAATTGCAGCAAATCAAGTTCATCTTCTCAACTTATCAGTTCCTTCCTTACCTATGGAGTAACGTCAAACGAACATGGCTGCTCTCGCTGTGAACAGTGTAAAGTCCACTTTTATAGCAGCACTGAATTTAGAGAAGTTAATGTCCCGACATGGTTCAGACAGTAAGCGTGCAGGTTGCTACAGTAGACGTCCACCATCCGGCTCGTTTCCTACGCTACTTGCTATTCTCAGCTGGCTAGCTCGTTACTTATGTTACTTGTACTGGAATTGCTGTTTTGGCTAGCATGTTGCTAACACTACTTGCTATTGTCAGCTGGCTAGTTTGGTTCAAGCACTACTCTCTATTGTCTTCTAGCTAGCATGTTCATAAGCTACTCACTATTGTCCACCAGCTGGCTCGTTTCCTACGCTAGTCGCTATCAGCCGCTATAAGCTTGCTGCTTATAAAGTTTGATGTTTACTGTTAACTGTGAAAAACAGTGGCTTTTTATGAGAGCAAACTAAAGACATGCTGTGGCAAAAACATATTTTTTTTATTTTTCACTATTCTGTATGTTTAACATCTCGAGGTGGAAAATTACATCATATTATATGATCCAAATTACTGCAGAAACGGCACCACAAAGGCAGAACACAACAAACGAAAGGAAAATTAAAGAGACATTTAACGATGACTAAAGACCTGTCTCTATGATGACAGATCTGTCTCTATGATGTTCGGGTTTGACTGATGGTATTTAGTTAGTAACCTAGTCACCCAGTATACTGTACAGTAAGTATCTATCCAATGATGGAAACTTCAAAGCTCTTCTGGAAGTCACTCTGGATAAGAGCGTCTACCAAATGCCTAATTTGAAATGTAAAGTCAATTAGACGCTTTTTCGAGTCATGTTCAAGTCAATCCAGGACTCTCGTTAAAGAGATTTGTTCAATATCTTAACCCATGGGCCCTTTAGGTGTACACAGAAAAATCCCTACACCACTTCTGCATTTATTTAAATGTAATCCTTTTAATATTTATTTTAATAGAAGAGGGTGTTCAAGTAAAACCTTCAGACTTGTGATGAAATTTGTGGTGAATAAACACACAACACTTAGCCGCATTGAAACATTTAAACGGTGCAAACATTTTAAAGGAGGCCGTACGTCTTTAAGTGACGATCCCGGCCGAGGCGGCTCAGAACACACTGCAGACGTTCTTGTGAACATTCAGCGAGTGAAAGGTCTGATCCTTAAAACTTGTCACCGCCTCCGAGTGGCGCAGTGGTTAAAGCGCTCGCCCTATCATCCGGAGATCGCTAGTTCGAATCCCGGGTGGTGCTGTAACCTCTCGCAGCCGGAGGTCTAGAGAGAGCTGATTGGCCGAGCTCTCTCAGAGGGGAGGGATGAGAGGTACATTGTGCTCCGACATTAATCACGGCTCTACAGCCAGTCAGGGGCGTCTGTGAGCTCGCGCAGCAGAGGGAGCGGATAGCGCTGTCCTCCGAGTGTGTTACGCCGCCCCCAACGGTGCGCGAGCGAGCAATTCGAAAAGATGCGGTCGGCTGGCGTCACGTGGTTCGGAGGAAACACGTGATAGTCTTCGGCCCTCCCGGCTGAGTGGTAGTAGTACATTAATGTGGGAGCCCCCTAGTGACGGGGAGGAGTTGGACACGACTAAATTAGGGAGAAAATCGGGGAAAAATCCAAAAAAAATTAAAAAATTTTAAAAAATAAACTTGTCACCAAGTTGTAAAGCTGTACACACAATCATTCACCAACACTCAGCTGGGAGTTATCACCTCATTCCCCTTTACAGTCCTGACCTCGCACCGAGCCGTTTCCACATGTTTGGGCCACATGTAAAGGAGTTCCTGGGAGGCCGGGGTTTTAGACAACCCAGACAGACCGGTCTGCACTAGTGAAACACTGGGCTAAGTGTAGCATTAGTGTAGCTGGGGATTATATAGAAATAAAGGGAGTTTGTAATCTCATAACTGTGTTCTGTTATTCTGCACAATCAAAAGTCCTGGTTTGACTTGGGATTTTTTTTAATCTAGTATTTCCTGTTATATGATTTTGATCAAATGAATATAAGATTATTAAACATTTTTTAAATCAGATTACTAAGCTGCTTCTGAAGTTGAGTGAATTTTCTTTTGAGTGGAATTATCTGTGGTTAGAACGAGATAAATGGTTGAACACACACACACACACACACACACACACACAGAAAGGTGTGAGCTATACTACCTGATGGCATGGGCGAGATCTGCACACTTCCACTGCTCCACAGACTGACCATTCAACTGCAGCACAGTATCCAGCTGTCTGAGGCCGGCCAGATCTGCAGGACCACCTGAACACACACACACACACACACACACACACACACACACACACACACTTACAAATTCTATAGATCTATACACTACGCACCCACACATTTTCTCAAAACCAATGCATTGTAGACATATAGACTCTGAAGCAAGCAGCATGAGTCAGTTAAACTGTCTGTGTGTGTGTGTGTGTGTGTGTGTGTGTGTGTGTGTGTGTGTGTGTGTGTGTGTGTGTGTGTGTGTGTGTGTGTGCGTGTGTGTGTGTGAGTAAGCGAGGTCCTTGCCTGGATCGACAGCTTGTACTCGGACGGGTGAGTCAGAGCAGATGGTGAACCCATAGCCGTCCTTTCCTCGAAGGATGGTCACCTAGACCACACACACAAACACACATACACACACACACACACACACACACACACACACACACACACACATTATTAATATGCAGTACTGCCACCTCTTGGCTATTAGAGGGTTTGACACCTCAGTACCCATCTAATAACACTGGGATCAACTGTAAAACACACGTGGACACATATGCCCTCAAAACACACGCGCACACACACACACACACACACACACACATTTCACCTAAACTATTGCAAAAATATTGCAAACACAATGCACAGTGTACACACAACACGCTGAGCTGCAAGCTTTAGCTTCTGTTGCATAAGTCATAATCATATGCCTCCCACACACACACACACACACACACACACACACAGAAAAGAAAGGAGTGGGACAGAAAAAAAGTAATATAAAGGATGTCGAGGCTCTCCATTTGTTTGTCTCGTACTTATACACTATAGAATATTAAAGAACTGTAATTTATACAACTTACAAAAGAAAGAAATTAATATGTGTCCAAAAAAAAATTCCAGAGAAAAGTATGAATTTGCAAAAATATAAGTATCACTTGATACTACGATTCCTCACATTGCTAACTGTACCCGATCTTGTCGATTTCTTCTTCGTGCAGCATCCGTCCTCTGCAGCTCAGCCAGAATGCGGCTGCTTTCAACCTTCATAAGTTCTCCCACACCACCCCACTGCTCTGCTCCCTGCACTGGCCTGCCATAGCTGCCCCCATCAAATTCACACCACCGATGTGTAGCCTATGAAGCTAAAAACATCCCAGCACCCACATACGGTACCTCTCAGCTCTAATCACACCCCACACCGCATCACATTCCCTCCCATCCTCCAGCACTGCTTGGCTGGTCCCACCATCACTCGGAGATCGAGGAGGTCACGCATCTAAACTGTTCTCTGTCAGGACTCCTAGGTGGTAGAATGAACTTTCTCTAGGTGTCCGTACAGCCAAGTCACTGGCAACCTTAAAGCAATGACTAAAGATCTGTCTGTTTTTTAGGTATTTGGGTTGACACCCCCAACTCCCACAAAAAAATGTTTTCCAGCGGGGTTTAAGTGATGCTACTTCTAGTTAGCAACATTGTGAACGAGTCCAAAGATATATTTAATGATGGAAACTTTAAAGCAATTATATAAGACTTCCTAGATAAGACTGTCTACCAAATGCCTTAGTGTAAATGTACTTACATTTCGGAAATTGCAAAGAACAAATAGGCAAAAGCAAACAAAGAAAATAAACTCAATTCAAATAAGGATTTACTTTGGATATTTTGTGGTTCGCTCATAAAATTTTGAGTTTTTGCAACAGAACATTTCATAACATGAGGCCATTAGGTAGCTGGAGTTAGGTCGTATGGTTAGGATTTAGGGTTCGGGTTAATATTGTGGTTACAGTTGATGTTAGAGTCGGGGTTAAGGGGGTAAGGTAAGGAGTTATGATTAGGTTTAGGGTTAACATTATGTGTTAAGTTCAGGGTTCAAAGATTAGGGTTAGGGGTTGGGGCTAGTGGTAGAAGTTAAGGGTAGGAATAGGGGTTTGAGGTCTGGAGTCAGGGTTAGGGTTGGATGAATTTGCTTGGGGAAGGGGTAGGGATTAGACAATAGGGGTGCATTTAGGGGATTGAGGTTAGAGGTTTGGGTCAGGGAATTTGAGTTTGGGTTTAGGGTTAGGTGACTCAGGTTAGAGGTTTATAGGTTGGGGGTTTGGGGAAGGAGTTGGGAAAGGGCTTAGTTTGAGGATTGAGGTTACAGGTTAGGGGATTTAGGTTAGGGGTCAAGGGTAGGATGAAGGGCTTGAGGTTAGGGGTTGGGATAGGGTTAGAGGATTGAGGTTAGGGTTAAGTTGAGAGGCCTGAGGTTAGGAGTTAAGGGTATAATTAGGGGATTAAGGTTACGGGTAGGATTAGGGAATGGGGTTAGAGGATCGATGTTGGGGGATGAGGTTACTTCCGGAAAGTTTCTTGCATTCAGAATCACGTTACACACAAACATAAGTGGATTTCCTTAGCTCACTGTTTAGATTATTACAATTACTAGTCAAAACTATTAATTTTGAGTTTTGCAACAAACTTTCTGTTGAAATGTGGCCATTAGGAGGTTGGGGTTAGGGTTAGGGGTTAACTGTTAGGTTTGTGTTTGCAGTAGTGTTAAGAGTCAGAGGGTTAAGGTTAGAGGTAGAGGTTAGGAACTAGGGAATGTGGGTTAGGGGTTAGAAATTAAGCTACGCACACACCTGAGCACTTCCTTTCCTCACTGTTCAGACGATTAGAACCACCAGTGTGTATTTCACACCTCTGAATTTCTAGTAGAAATCAATAAATACACACAGCTCCAGTGAAGGAGCAGAAAGTTCTCCATGTAATACGACGTGTATATTTATTTATTGATGCGTCATCATAATCCTGGTGTGTTAACAAATATTGTATCTAGTATCCCTATTTAATATCAAACTATGAAAATACTTTTTTTGCTTCTTCGATTTAGTACATTACTGCATAGAGAGAGGGAAATATCTGACCCAGAAAATATGATACACAGAAAGAGAGAGAGTGAGTGTCAGGAAGACGAGGATTTGCATGGAAATCTGCTCAGGAAATGCGTACGCTCACACACACACACACACACATATATATATTCAAATAATGTCATTATGAGTGCCAAAACTAACAATCTCCCTCAATACAAGTGAATCATTTCCAGCTGATCTGCTGAGTTGGGACATTGTTCTACACCGCGGCAGAAAGGCGAGCTGTTATGTAAGAAGTAAAAACAACGCGTGCGTGCTCTGCAAGCGTAATATTAACTGATTTTATAATGACAGTGCATGTCATTGTCTGGATCCTGATTGGTCAGGAGGGGGTAATATTTCATTTCATAGTATAACTGTCCAGGATGTGCTGTTTCTCAGGAAAATGATCACCTTCCGGGTGTCAGCAGTAACTCAGCCTTATTGCACCGCCGTCTTGTTGATTGTTTGCCTATAACAGCAGCGTTCTATTGAAGATATTACACCAATAAACAATACTGTTCATACGACAGACACTTGTGCAAAGAGGTAGAGTGTTAGAGCGACAGATTAAAGCGTCCACTTAGTGTATGCATGTGGGTGTTCACAAGATGAAGCTACAGTTCGAAATTAGTCTGACAGATCGGGTGACGGGAGGAAAGAAAGGGACTAAACGAAGACGCGAGAAAAGATGAGACATGTTTACAGTTGGAGACAGACGGAGTGGGGAAGGAGAAAGATTAGAGAAATGTCATGAGGACTTTAGAGAAATAGTAACGGAGACAAAATTAATAAAAACGAAAAGGGAAAATAAGATGCAAAGGAAAGGATTAGACAGAGAGAGAGAGCGAGAGAGAGCGAGAGAGAGAGAGAGAGCGAGAGAGACGGTCTCTAGTGATGCGCAAGAAGTAGACGGAGGAAATTAAACATGGATCAGACATCAACCTCGCACTCCAATACACATACACAACCTGGCGACGTGGATTATTTTCTTATTCGGAGACGTATTCCTCTGATGTCGCAGAACAATGTTGTTCTTTATTGAACCGTGACATTTACTTTTTATTCGTTCATAGTTGCAGAATAACGTTCTGCGCATTCCGAGAGACAAGTCACATCCTGAAGACCCTCTGAAAATATGAAATCGACATCGGCTTACGCAGATCTACATCTACATATAACTTACATTTTAACTTTTTCGTTTATAATTATTACTATATAAACGATAAAGATTTTAAGGAAAAGCATTTATTTATACTTATACCACTGTCAGAGTTCAAAAACCATTCATGACCTTCTGACCAATCAGAATCGAGCGTTCAGAGTTATGAGAGCGCTGAGTAACTGAATAAAAAAAATGTTTGTTTTTTTTAAGTGATGTGTTTTCAATGATGAGGCAAGTGTAGTATAGTTTTCGCTTCACTGAGTAGTTGTGCACACACACACACAGAACCAGGTTCACTCATGCCTGATGCTCAAATTAAGGCCAGTGGAGATGAGAGACATGGGGAACATACATTACTCCTCACATACACAGGATGAGACGGTGCGAGTGTCACAGTGTGTTAAGGCATGTGTTATAGAGCTACAGAGCACGGGTTAAATCTAAATCGTGCATTAACTCAGTGTGGTTGTGCGATCGATAAGCGTGAGCGTGTTCATGTGAGTGAATCTGTATTTCTCTTTCTGCCCGCTTGCTTCCTCAGGCTTCTGCATAAATAATTCATGTTAAAAAAAAAATTCCACATCCTTAATTTCCTCTTTCTCTCTCTCCTCTTTCTCTCTCTGTCTTTCTTTTTTATTGATCTTTTGTTCTGTTTATCTCACAGCACATACTCATGGACAATTTCCTTAATTTGCAAGAATCTACCATTAACACGGTGAGCATACAGCAAGTGGAACGCCTGATCTGTGAAAATCGACGGATAACTTGTCACCGACCTGCATCTGTCTGTAGAACCTGCACACACGATCATTCACCAACACCGCTTGCACTTTACAGGAACCCAGTAAGATACAGTCCTGACCTCGCTCCAAGCCATTTCCACATGTTTCGTTCATTAAAGGAGCTCCTGGGAGGCCAACACTGGGATAAGTGAATTAGTGTAGCACTCAAACGTCCCTCGAGTATTAAAAATGATACATTTTCTTTCTTTGAAAACACATTTTTATCTGTTTATTTGAAGCTTCCCCTTGAATGAGCTGGTACTATAGAGACGATGACGTATTAGAACAAGCGTGATAATGTTACTGATTTTCAGGTTACTCAGTCAGAACCAAAAAAAAATAACAGACATCAATCAGAATTCTGTCTGTCTGCATATTTAATCTACAGTAAATCTCTTTGTCACTTTCATAACTTTTGTCTGTCTGTCTCTCTTTAACTCTCCCTGTCTCTAATCCTTATCTAAGTATGTCTGTTTGTCCTTCTTTGCATTTCTCTGACTTATCTGTCAGACACAGTTCACACTTTCTCTCTTTTTGTCTGTCTGTCTATTCATCTGTCTATCTGTATATCTTAATCTAAATCTGTTTGTGTGTCATTTTGTTCATTTCTCTGTCTGTATCTCTGTCTCTTATCTAAATCCAAGTCTGTTTGTTTGTCCTTCTGACTGATCTGTTTGTCCAGGGTGTACCCCACCAAGTCTCCTGGGATAGGCTCCAGGCCCCCCGTGACCCTGAATACAGGATTAAGCAGTATCCAGTACATGATGAGTGAGTGAGTGAATGATTTGTTTGTCTTTCGCACTTTCTCTCTGTCTTATCTTATGCATACTTTGTCTGTCAGTCTGTCTGTTCGTCTGTCTCTCTGTCCTACTGAATCCTTTTGGATTCACCACCACGTAACATTTTCCAGCTCAAAAGCTTTTAGATTCAGAATGTCCTGTTTCACTGGAAACTTTGTGTATCTGCGTCTGTCTGTCTGAATAGCTGTCTCTCCTAGTCTCTGATCTAACTCTGCATTCAAGTCTTTCTGCCTATCTATCTGCATCTCTATCTGTCTGTATGACTGTCCATTAGTCTCACTATCTGTTTTGTTTGATCTCTCTCTCTCTCTGTCTGTCTCAGTCGTTCTCTCAGTTTCTCGCCATTTCCCTTTTCTGTACACTAACCTGAGGTAGCGAGCAGTCGATGCAGACTCTGCACAGCCCGTGGATGGTGTGCAGCATCACTCATACGGAGTCGGCCCTCGGCAGTGCGTGATGAGCGTTCGTGAGAGGACGAGGCGAGACCGGCGTTCAGATCAGCAGCTCCTGCGACAGCAGCTCCAGCTAATCTGCGCTTGGCCGAAAGTGTTCATGCGAGCCCAATTTGGGAAAAGAATAGCAGGAAGTGGCCCCTGCACCTCACATACAGTACACACACACACACACACACACACACACACACACACACACACCCTCCGACCTGCCCTCAAGGCTTATCCAGACAACACACCTACCCTCGTTAGGCAAGCGAAACTTCCTGTCCACTCTTCGGGTGATTTTATTATCTACTAATGTTTTTGCAGAATACCTGTAGGAAAACTCAAATATTGTTTTGTTTTGTTTTTAGGGGAGTATTAATAACTCTCTTAAAAGTTGCTTTTATGACCTGAAATAAAAGCTTTATAGTAATGACAAAAAACTGTGAAGTTTTTTTGTATTAAAAAAAAGTTATATTAATATTTACTTTGGGAAAGTTGCACATACTGTATACAAAGTTGGGTTGTGCACCCGAGCTCCTCTATTCACAGGATTAAAACTCCTAAGTCATAGTGTTTAAAACCACTACTCAATCCTGCTCCTTCCTCGAGTGGACATGGACATTAAAGTTCAACAAAATCAAATCCAAAACTTTTGAAATGCTCATAATTCTTACTCACTCACTCATTATCTCTACATATTCATGATCTCAGGAGACTTCAGGCACGAGGCATGGGACAACCTTGGACAGGATGCCAATTCATGACAGGGCACACACACACTCTCACACACTACAGGCAATTTGGGAACGCTAATAAGACTAATTTGTATGTCTTTGGACTGTGCGGAGAACATGCAAACTCCATGCACACAGACCCCGAAGTGGGAATCGAACCCTCGACCCTGAAGCTGCAAGGCCACGCTGGTAACCAATACACCTTGGTGACACCATGCTCATAATTCTGTACGTAGGTCCAAATACTGATATGCACAATGTCCTCATAACTCATCTCTGACCGAATACCCATGAATAATTAATATGCAATTGAATAATTTGCAAGCGTTTCACATCCCATGGGAGAACTGTATAAGAAAATGTTTAGCCATGATTGTGTCAAAGGGGTTTGATTTAGGTTTAATCCCTGATCCTTCAGTTTTATCTCCAGATCCATGCTCTAAGTACTAAGAAGAGATTTTACTATGGTATATACTACAGATGACTAGAGTTAACTAAAGCACATACTGTACCATAATATCACTGGGGTACTTCAGACAGCACCAGTTCGAGGCACCATAATGTACCAGGGTAGGCACTGTGGCACTTCACTGGGTACCATGTTTGCATTATGGTACTGTTTATACAGTACCACTGTGCGCTGGGAGCCACAGCGTCTACCAAACTTCCAGAATTATATTCAGATAATAATATAATATAATATAATCTTACACACTGTACTGTATTAGATGTGTTAGTACAACCTAATGCTATGGTAGTCAAGACAGTACCATATAGTTGTATGTAATATTAAGATCTTCAAGATACACTATGGTATTTAATTAATGTTAATTAATGTTATGATTCCTTCACATATCACGATTCTATTTTGTGGTAATCCATGTACAATATCATGTGTTAATTTATATATGTTTGCATTTACGATGTTGCAGATCCGTTTTAATCCTACAGGTTGCACGCCCCCAATTATTCACTTACTGGCAGGCAGTTTGTGGTAGGAGCAAAGTGGTAAAAAACTCAAATTAAATTCTTGCTACAGTAGGTTTGTTTAGAATTGCAACAAAATCTGAAAAAATTCTATATCGTCTCATGAATCATAAAAAATAATTGATACTATCGCCATACAAATCATATCGCCACTTAGATATCGTGATAATATCGTATCGAGTGTTCCTCTGGTGATTCCCATCAGAAGGTAAATGTTCCTTAGTACAATACAACCGTACATCTGTAGATCTGTATACCATTCTATAGTACATACAGAACTATAGTACTATTGTATCGATGTACGTATGGCCGTATGTCAACACCTTGGGTCTGGGTTCGATTCCCGTTGTGGGTATGTATGCATGGTGGGTTTTCTCCAGGTATTCTGGATTCCTCTCAAAGTCCAAAGACACGCATATTGGGCAAATGAATTACCCATAGCATGTGAATGTTGACCGGAGGTCCTACTGTGGTTGTGAAAATGTGAGTCAATTGGTCTCCGCGGTCACCGTTGGTCAACATTGGCCTCCACAGTCCCTAGTTGGACTACGGAGGTTTCAAAGCTTGGTAGGCCCATGTTCTACAGTCTGCTACATATATATGGCAAATAAGCACCATGGTACTGTCAAAAATAAATTTAAGGCATTTCGGCAGACGACCTTATTTAGAGTAACCATATCTCATTATACATCTGAGCAATTGAGGGGTAAGGGCCTTGTTCAGGGGCCCAGCAGTGGCAACTTGGTGGTGCTGGGGTTCGAACTTTTGACCTTTTGATCAGTAGTCTAACACCTTAACCACTGAGCTACCCCTGCCCCTACTAAAATACTACGGTTCTATAAACCTTAGTGATGGTAGTCTGATTGTTTCTGTGCCATGGTAGAAGTTCTTATGAGTATTCAAAATGGATCTCTAGTTTGCATTTTGGTCGAGAAATATTCTAGAAATATTTCAATATCTAGAACTGATCTCTCCTCAAACAACACTTCAACTGCCTCTGACACAAAAAAAAAAAATCGTGCCCAATCCCACATTTTTGACATTTCTCTCGTCCTTTCTTTCCGTCCCTCATTTCTCTCACACTAGCTCAGAAGCCTCCACAAACACACACACACATTCTTTCATTCTTCTCATTCAGCCTTGTGTTTGACATCCAGACACACGAAGGAAGAGTCTCACAAGCCGACTTCAAACACAGAGTGTGTCCTGGAAACCATCAGCCCTCTGGAGCCAATTTGGGACTCTCACAGAGCGGGTAACTTTTAAAACAAGCAAAACGCTGTGATGTTATTGACGTGGGAAAACCGAGAACCGCGCGTTTCCACATAAGAAGCATATTCGTAGTGTTTGCAATATTTATGGACGTCGGCCTAAAACTATTTACTCAGCAACAAGATCAAGCGGACTGCTAAGTACCTGATAATGTGCGACTTCTGTATCTGAACCAACAACATACTGAAAGCGTTACGTCGTTTTTGTCATGTGGCATGACATTTACACTTTAAGTGTCCAAATTACAAAGCTTTTTGCACGCGTTCAACGATGAAAACCTCTCACAAATCTGGTGAGCATGCAATATTTAAGCGCCATGTGTGTTTTTCTCTCTCATGCATACTTTAAGCTCTTTCTTTCTCGTAAATATTCTTTATTTATGAACGAAACATGCAATAATATTTGAGGAAGTTGAGTGAAATATGGAAGTATTCTGAGAATCTATGCTGACCATGTTAAAGTTTTTTCGAACGTCTGCCATTTCTTATCTTTGGCTTACACCCACAAATCCTCGATTCTGATTGGTCGAAGAAGAAAAAAAGGTTGACTAATATTTCTTAATAACTTAATAATAAACAAATTTTAAAAGTTTGGTTATTCAACAAAACAAAATAATTAAGTAAGGACATTTTTTAACAAATGTCCTTACAAGGACATTTTAACTTTTAGGGAAGGAGTCTCCAATGTCAGTAATTTTTTAAAGAGACATTATTACGTTTTCAGTCACAGTTACCGGATTAGCCGTAAATGAGAACAGAACCAGGAACGTTAAACCTGACTATAAATTCACATTTCACAATAAACACAATCCACAACTTCACATTACGCTTGATTCGTTTCCTATAGCGGCACACCCTGAACTGTGTTCTTTCTTAAACATTAACTTTACAGCATTATGCTGTCACCATCCGGCAGCATCATGTTTTTTTTTCCTGCTTATAGAAACCCATTGAGCGGCATCAGCCTGGCACCGAACCCTATTCAAGCGCTCCTTTTCCTCCTTTTTTATTGTCTATTCATAGAGATCGAGAGAAAAACGAGGGAGGAGGGTGGCCTTTAACGAGACCCGGCATGAAAGAAGAGCCCCGAAGCTCTCAAAAGCCTGGCAGAAGGAGGGATCGGACACAGCCTTGAGCTCGCCTTTCTTTAGTCGGGTGATCCACAGACCCTTGTTTTTTTGTCGAGCGGAGACCCTGTGAAAAGGAGCGAGTCTATAAAGCTGACCTAAATAGAGGAACAAATCAAAGCAGAGACAAGTTCCACTTCACTAAACCATGCAAGCTGCCACCGAGAACCATTACAGGCTGACTCATTATAGCGAGAGTGACGTTAAAATAGGGGGGAAAAACAGGCATGAATATGTTATGAATCCAGAATTAAGCTGGGTGTTAACCACAGATCTGCATTTTAATTATTTATGGTCATTTAAAATATGACATCTCGTTAGCAACTCAGGAACCAGAGCGCTTTTTAAGTTGCATTGTGTTAGCATGCGTTGTGCTAAAAAACAGCATGTTATCTGGTCTTCCACCTCAGCTGATCAGGTTTAATGGCTTTAAAGGGCTTTCAGATACTTAGAGACTGGTTCTAAAAAGGCAGATTGGGTCTAGCTGGTTTTAGCTACTCAGACTGGTTCTAACCAATCAGATCGGCTCTAGCTTGTAACGCCAGCTGGACTGGCTCTAGATGGTTAGACTGATTCTGACAAGGCAAGCTGGTTCTAGCTGGTCACACCGGTTCGAACCGGTAAAACTGGTTCCACTAGGTCAGACAGATTCCAATGAGGAAGACAGTTTCTGATCATGCTGGTTCTGTTTATAACTAGTCATGTTGGTTCTAACCAGTTGGGATGGTTCTAACTGGAAATGCTGGTTCTAGCTAGTCAGGCTGATCAGAGCTCATCACTGTGGTTTTAACTTGTTGGTTCTGGTTGGACTCGCTCTAATGGCTCATGCTGATCATACTGTTTATAACTAGTCATGTTGGTTCTAACCAGTCTGGTTGGTTCTAACTGTTCATGTCAGTTCTAGCTGGTCAGGCTGTTCAAAGTTCATTACTGTACTGTAGTTTTCACTGGTCAGAGAAGTTTTAACGGGTCCTGTTGGTTCTGAATGGTTGATCATAACTGGCAAGACAGATTCCTGTTGGTCATATTGGATCCAAACAGGCAGACTGTTTCTGAATGGTCTAGGTCGTCATTCTGGTCGTAAGTGGTAAGACTGGTTCTATCTGGCCATGCTGGTCTTCTTGATGTTTACAGTCTGTTGGCATTCACTATGTTGCATTACCGCCACCTTCTGGTCTTGATCTCTCTCATCTTCCTTTCAGATTGTGACATCCAGAATATGCTGGTACTCAAGAAGGCTGTTCTGGTCCTTCTGGTTCTAATGAGTCAGGATGGTTCTAACTGGTCATTCCAGTTCTAGCTGGTCAGGACTATCATAGCTGGTCATTGTGGTTTTAATTAGTCAGACTGGTCCTACCGGGTTATGTTGGTTCTCAGACAAGCTGATTCTAGCTGGTCATACAGGTTGTAAGTCGTCGCACTGGCTCTAGCGGCTCATGCTGATTAGAATTGGTCATGCTAGTTCTCAAACAGACTATTTACAACTAGTCATGCTGGTTCTAACCAGTCAGACTTACAGAATGTTAGCTGGTCATGATGGTTCTAACTAGACAGGAAAGTTCTAGATGGTTCTAATCGGACTGGCTTCAGCTAATCAGGTTTGATTTTTTTTTTTTAGGGTTTGTTCACATCAAACTTGTTCTAGCTAGTCAGGATTGTTTTCCTTGCTCAGGCTTGATGGTTTTAGAGGGGTAACTGTACAGTAGGTCCGTGTTATACAGGGGAAAATAGCCCTTGAGATCTTAACATTTCTGAAAAGCTATCACTTTGACATAAATATATAGCTTTAAAAATGAAAAAGGCAGATCTCGCCCTATGTTAGAAGATTTAGCTCATTAAAAGATACTAAAATAATCAAGACGGACCCGTCTAATAATTTCCATTACAAGGTTTGGTTGTGTTTTGGCACTGGCTGCAGATTACTATGGTCACCTCTGACTAATTCACAGCCATGTACAGTCTCCAGCCACATCTAGAAGAGTGTGTAAACTGAAATGAACATTGTCATGAGGCCTGCGCTATTAAAATGTCATAACACACACTGCAACGGTTTTATACTGTGAGTGCTTCAAATATTTCAACCCCTTTGTACACTTTAACTTCAGTCCAAAACAGAGCACAGACCTACAGATCTGCAGTCAGTCACAAGAACTAATGAATTCAAATCAAAGTTTACTGAATTATTGCTTTTGTTAAAACAGTACTGAATGTGAGATTTCAGTTTTATTACCAATTAAATTATTACATTATTAATCCTACAGTATTATTATTAAGTATTAATCCGTAATTTACATTTTGAAGACTCAGAGAGTCATATGCCTGCCATGAAGTTAGAGCTCATAAAGCTTTCAAATGGGAGGTGAAGCCTATTTATAAATAACTTTAAAGGTCTTTTGAAGTGGCTTCTTAGCTTCTTATTTCATGTTGAAGTACAGCACTGTGCAAAAGCCTTGAGCACCCTTCATTTCTCCATACTTTGCTCTTTTCCAAAGACTCAGACTTTCTTGTATTTTTAATGCAAACTTGAGAAATAATTCTCCAGGCTTTCTGAAGGACTTTTTTGGATCTGATTTGTGGCAACGTTTTGTCTTTCATTTTCAATCCAGTCCCTGTACCTGAGCAGTTTCAGAGGAATGTTTTTGTTCGTTAAGCCACACAGTGACCTATAAATCATTCAAGCATAAACCATCTAACTTAATTCATGACCCAGTGAGAAACAGGTGCAGATGACGACAGATGATCAGGCCAGTGATCAGTATACTGATGATGCTGAATGCTGAGTGATTGGAATAGGCGAGAGGGAAAATGAGTGGTTGTTACATAACAACCAATTTTTAAATTCTAGCTTCATTCAATATGAGCAAATGAGGTGGCACAGGTAGTTTGTTAGGAGGTTAGTACTGTTGACTTGCACCTCCAGGGTCTGGGTTTGATTCCCGCCTCTGTGTGCATGGAGTTTGCATGTTCTCCCCATGCTTGGTGGATTTCTTTTGGGTACTCTGGTTTCCTCCCACACATACTGTAGTTAAGGCATTGGCCTACGGTTCAGAAGGTCCCAGGTTCAAACCCCACGACTGCCAAGTTGCTGCTGTTGGGCCCTTGAGCAAGACCCTTAAATTTCAACTGCTCAGATGTATAATGAGATGAAAACTCTGGATAAAGGCAAAATGCCTAAATGTAATGTTAGGTAAAATGTCATGCAGATTAGGGTGATTGGTGTTCTTCAAATTTCTTGTAGTGTGTGAATATGTGTGTTTTGCCTATGCCAATGCAATGGATTGGCACCCCATCCAGGGTGTACTCCTCCTCGTGCTGGGATAGGCTCCAGGCCCCCCTGTGACCCTGTATACAGGATTAAGGGGTATAGAGGGTGAGTGAGTGAGAGAGATGAGCAAATGAGGGCTAGTTCGCTCAAGACTTTAATAAACAGGAAGTCAGACTGTTGTAATGTTAAATGTAAAACTACCTTCCACAGTAGCCAATAACACTCAGGATACGCCCCAGCAAACTTAAACAAAACTGAGCGAAGCTTGGCAAGAGCAAGGAGATTAATGAGAAGCTTTCACTCAGTCTTACTGAAGGAAAACCTCAATGGTGTACAAAAAAAAGAAATCCTGCACAATTCAGTTGAGGGACATTCCAAATCTGAAAAGTCTTAAAGCATATCTGAAAAGATTCTGCAGCAACCTTGTACAATTTTCACATTCTCTAAAATGAATAAACTCTAAAATGAATAAAAAATAATAATTTTTTTTTTTTTTTTTTTTTTTTTAAAGATTCCCCGCAGATACTCTGCAGCCTTGGTTGTACCACATTGCGTTGGACATGACGAATGATTATGGTTAAACAGACACGTCTGATTTCAAGACTAGAAATGGTCTACTGTAAACACATGAGGGCATGGTGTATTATTTAATCTTAATAGATGGCACTAAGGCCTGGTTTATACTTGATGTGTAATTTTGCAAGAGAAAGCCAGTTTCATGGTTCAGATTTTTGAAACAACGTCTGTAAGACGGTGCAATTATGTTTCCCAATGTTTATGTATTAGAATTTTAATATCTGAAATCATTAATCAAGCAAATGACCTCCGTCACTCTTAAAACCTTCTGCTGTTCTCATGATTGTTGTCACATCTGACCTTCCATTCAGATGTATTTGCTGATCTAGAAAATCCAGAACAGACCTGAAAAGCACTAGAACCAACCCAAACCAACATTATTCATCCATCCATCCCTTTATCTAGTAACGCCAATTAGCCTAATCTGCATGTCTTTGGACTGTGGGAGGAAACTGGAGTATTCAGAAGAAACCCACCAAACACGGAGAGAACATGCAAACTCCATGCCCACAGACCCTGAGGTGGGAATCGAACCCAGACCCGTGTGGTGCAAGGCGACAGCGCTAACTAGAACCAACATCGTCAGCTATAAACAGCCCTCCTCAGATCCAGAATGACCAGATCGAACCAGCATGACCAGTCAGAACCAGACTTTCTGGTTAGAACCAATATGATCTGCTGGAACCAGTCTAACCAGGTCGAGGCAGTTCAGTTTTAAACCCTTACCATGTTACTACTCAATAACTATCTAGAATTGTGAATAACGATGTGATCTGATGTGAATTGTTTTGGTTAGTTTATTGATGCCACACACATGATGTTTTTCTTCTTCTTCCTTCGGCTGCTCCCTTTTGGGGGCCGCCACAGCTCTCCATCTAACTCCGTCTACCACATCTTCCCCTTGTCACTTCAGCCTCCTGCATGTCCTCCCTCATCGCATCCATATACCTCCTCATGTGCCTTCCTCTTCTCCTCCTGCCTGGCAGCTCCATCTCTAACATTTCCCTCCTGATGTACCTGTCATCCCTACAAACCGTCTTAATCTGTCCTTTTTAACTTTGTCCCGTACCTGCACTGTCCCTCTCATATACTTATTCCTAATTCTGTCCATTCCTGTCAGTCTGGACATTTATCTTCTATTATGAATAATGTAGCATTCATTTCTAAGAACATGCAGAAGTGATGCTCCCAGATAAGTGCAGCAGCCATCTTCATACCGCATACACAGATACTGTAAAAGCAGGTTTTAGTGGAGTCAATGTGCAACTTTCTACCTAGAAAGTTGCACATTGACTCAGTCTGTGACAGTTGAATGGAAACAAAACCAGTGGGGTTTCTCTGACACACTCCCTCACACAAGCACCGAGTGGAATTAAGAGCGTTAAGTAGGAAGTGAAGTGGAACGCAGGAAAGCGAGCCAAAGGAGACCCTCGGCTCCCGACTCGCGCTCCGAGTTTCCCCTCGTCAGCCTGAACAAGTCTCTGCAGGCAGACTTAAGGACGAAGAGTGTGTGAAGGATCTTTTACAACACAGCAAGCTTCAGAGGATTTCTCGCTCACTCGGCTTCTCTGACCCACACACTCTCGCACGCACACACTCACACACTCACACACGCACTCCTTGCAATGAACTCTATAAAAGTTCATGTTCACATGCTGAGGCATTGGAGCGACCGAGTGAAAAGGCCATTCATACACAAATTGGAGTTCGTTAATTGCTAAATGAAATCAGCTGTAATCCTGGGAAAGGCCTGAAGTGAGAGAAAGCGAGTCAAAGCGTCACTTTTAACCAGCAAAGTTAGTTTTATCAGGGTCAAAAAAAAGAAGAAACAGCTCAGTGGATGAAATCTTCTGAAAGTGTCAGAGATCAAAGGTTGGACCATTTTCTACAGTATAGACTATTATTATTATTATTATTGTATCACACATTATTGCAATGTTATGGTGTGATTATATGGGTTTAAAATAAAATTTAGTAACACGGTTAATGATAATCACTTTGACATAATGCAAAAACTAGTCAAAGTTTGGTCAAAATTGAGGCAAATGCTCTTTAAATATGATGCATTATTATGTATTATGGTACTTCTTGCTCGGGAATGATGACATCACCAGTAAGATCAGAAATTTCCTATTACCCTCTCATGTCGCATTATGCAATAGGAAGTAGACGCGGGTGATCAAGCATAGCGGTAAGTGCTAGTGTTCAAGTCAAACCGGGATTTTTTATTGTGCAGAATAACAGAACACAGTTATGAGAGTAAAAAAACTTCCTTTATTTCTCTATAAAATCCCCAGCTACACTAATGCACTTATCCGAGTGTTTTCGATACCATCAAGGAAGTAAGTGAGCCATGATCACTGCTTCATAACGTCTGAAACGCTGGCCTCCCAGGAACTCCTTTAATGACACAAATGTCTTTCTTCTGCAAATTGGCAACATGTTACTCGTCAGTTTTTAAGGATCAGGCGTTCCATTCGCTGAATGTTCATGGAAATGACTGCAGTGGGCTCCGAGTCACCTCGGCCTGGAGCATCGTTTCTTTAAAACTTGACACCGTTATGTTTTAAGAGTGCTGTCACCATAAAAAGTGCTTGACGTCTTCTGTAAATGTCAAACGCTTTTACATCTGAATTCCTTCGCCAGGAATTTCGTGACAAGTCCCGGTTTGACTTGAACACCCCTCGTACTGTTGTTTTGCATTCAGGTTAGTACTTCAACCAAGAAGGGTGTAACTGCATCATTGAAAAGATGTGACTGGAAACAAAAGCAAAAGAAGTCGATCACGTTTTATGGTGAGAATTCTGTAGAGTGATGAAAATGGTTCAACTTGTCGCATCACTTCCTGTTTCAAGAACATTGCAAACGAAAATTATTTTTTTTTTGCATCTAAAAGTGCTGTTCTTCAAAAAAACATGAAATCATTATGCACACACACACACACACATACACACACACCTGCTGTAACAATTTCAAATTCCTATGCGAAATCAAACCTGTGTCGATAAGCCCCGCCCCCATTCGAACCCAGAATCGACAGATCAAAGTGTGAAGGACCCAACCCAAGTTCATGGTTCCGCTCGTTTTTCTACACGTCAGTGCCACTCCAGCCGAGCCCTTATTGTAGATATTGTATTGTCTCATTGTGATGTGATACAGTACATCAACACGCCGTTCTCCCATCACCCGAGGTGTGCAGGAGCGCTTTTTTTTTGCAGGTTCACACCTGAAGTGTGAAAATTAAATCCACTCTAGGGAAATTTGCAGTTGCACCTAAAACCAGGATTAAAGACTACTGCACTTTTTATATCACGTAAGACCAGGTGTAAGATCTAAAACATGCACATTTGAGAGGTGGACAGGGTGAAACTGAGGCCACATCATCACGCAAATACAAACACAAAGGAAAGTCCGTTTTGTTCTTTTTTTTTTTCTTTGTGCAAAAATAAAAAAAAAATTATAATAATAAAAAACTGTCCACTTACCGTAAGGCATTGCATTATCTCAGAGCTGGTGGAGTCGAGAGCAGCAGCATGGTTCGCTTGAGCAGCCTCTGAGGGGATAAAGACAAAAGAGTCACGGGCTGAGACTGTACCCTTGGAGAACATCTCTGCATCTGTGCTTTCCTCTTCTTCTTCTTCTTCTTCTTCTTCTTGTTCGCCTCCTCCACAAAGACACACATACAAAGTAGAAAACACACAAGTTTGTCCACTAGCTCGCTCTCTCTCTCTCTCTGTCTTTCAGTGTCTCAGTCCTTCTGTCTGAGCAGAAACAGAGGGAATTCCGTGCAGGAAGCGGCGCGGAGAGAAGGAACTCCACTCCTCTTTTCTCTCTCTCTCTCTCTCTCGCGCTCCCTCTCAGTCCATTATCTCCGAGTTTTGCGCGCTCCTGAGCTGTTGCTGTGGAGACAGCGGCTCGGCCCGGCCACAATGTCCTTTTAAGCGTTCTTCATAAAGGGCCGCATTCAGCCTAGGACACAATGCAGCGAGACTCCCTCACACTCCCTACCTCTCTCTCTCTCTCTCTCTCTCTCTCTCTCACTCACACTCTCTCTCTCACACACACACTCCCTCACTAGCTCTCACACTCATTATATCTCTCTCATAAACACTTTCTGTCTCTCGCAGCACTCTCTCTCCTTGCTCTCTTTATTTTACCTTGTCACTCATGCCATCCTGAAACACAAAGACAAATCATGTACCGTTTGAATTTTTTATGATCATTTAAATTTTTTTCGCACATGATCGAACTTTATGCGATCATTGTTAAGGCGATTTCTCATTTCTTTAGCACTCATGCATCATATATGAAAGATGGACGCCGGTCCAGTTTGGAAATCTGGCGTAATGAGGTACTGGCTTGGGAGTCGAACACGGCGTTGACGGTGTAGCTGGGACAACCGGTGGGAACGTAAAGATTCCACTTTAATCAAAAAGTGGAGGGAAAATGAAGGGGGGACTCCCCGCAGCCTTGGGAGGTGACCTGTGTGGCCGCCATTGTAAAGCCAGGCATAAATCACAGCGATTTAACCGCGAGACACAGAGCGACTGGCAACAGTACATTACGAGCCACGTTAACTCCTGCCAAGGAACACCCCTTAGAAAATACCCAGAGAGAGAGGGAGAGAGAGAGGAAAGGACGAGAGAAGTTGAGGAAAGTTGGAGCGGGTCCATCGAACGCATGCGAACCGGCCATAAAGCGCTGGTGAGAGCAGGAGGAGTGGACACAATCACTCTCAGCGGTCACTTCCACTCACTTCACACCGTCACTCTGTTGTCCTGCCTTTCACAGCAAAACAAACAAAGCGTGATGGAGAGCCTTGGAGGAAGGACAGAAAGCGGTCAAAAAAAAAAATTCTGTTTCTTTCCTGAAATCAATTCACACATCATTTTATACTTTGTCCAATTAAAAAAAATAAATAAATACTTTTTTACAATTTAATCCCATCCTTTTAATGCACACGTGATCATGTGAGTAATATCTCGTCACATGTGAATAAGAGTGAATACAGTCAAATCACATCCTAATGTACTGAATGTTAGAATTTGGTCAGTGTAGATAAAAAAAATTACACATTAATTATAATATTTTATATTTTATTTTATAAAACTAATACAGTACATATTTTATATAATTTTGTAAAAAAACAATTAATAATATACATATATTGTAAACTAATTAAGAAATTGTATAGTTTTCTTATTCTAATTCATACAGTAGAAGGAAATAAGAAATGAACAAGCTGAGAAACATAAAATCATGTGGGAAATGTGTAGAAAAATCATTTGAAAGTGTGAATTATTCGTCCACTGTCTAATTTACACATCTGAGTTTTACAGCCTGCGATTTTGTTTTTTTGTTTTTTTACATGTGTGATTTCCATATGTAATCAGGTTTTCCATTCTTTTTTTTTTTTTTGCTTAATTGTTTTTTTAATGCAGTTCATTGCTTTTCTTGTTTGTTTTTTTTAATCAGCCTCTCCACGTGTGTAATTACGGATGACGATGCAAAGGTTTTAAAGATTTAAGACTGTGTGTGTGTGTGTGTGTGTGTGTGTGTGTGTGTGTGTGTGTGTGTGTGTGTGTGTGATAAAACATCAAAATAATTTTTTTAATTATATTTTTATCTATTTAAATATTTTTTGATAGTAATAAATAGTAATAATCCAATTATTCAGTCAAAATGTAGACACTAGACACGTTGCTTACTAATTAAAGAAAGTAAATGTTTGTTTGGCATCAGTTTGTTCAATTAGGAATTTCTTTTTTGTTTATATGAGCTGCGTTCGTGTCAAACCGAGACTGAAACAAGACAGTCATAAGAGTAAAAAAAAAAAATCACTTTTCTCTACATAATTCTTTACATTCTAATGTACTTAATATACTAATGTACCTAGCACATCACTAGCTTCCTTGGACACCATCAACATAGAAATTTTTTCTCATCATCTGCTTCACGTCTGAAACGCTGGCCTCCCAGGAACTCCTTTAATGGCCCGCACATGTAGAAATGGCAGGATCGTCATTCACGGAAAAACAGCCTTCTTTAAAACGTTCACATGTTTTACAGCGGCTAAGAGTCTCATCACCGTACTGTGCTTGAAGTAAATATGTCAAATATCAATCGGTTTTATTTCTTGCTTCGCCAGAAATTTCATCACAACTCCACTTATATGATCAATCTCCATTCTCAATTTTAGTGGAAAAAGCTGATTTAGTAGTAATGATAATGATATGAAAATTTGCTTGCATCATTGTTCTTTAATAAGACATCTGTTCAATGGGAACATTTAAAAATAGGCAGTATTAATAATCATTTATCAATGATATATCATCGCACAGGACTTTGTACTCTTACACATGCTGCTTTAATCATTTTAAAGGTTATTTAAAAGAAATATAAAAGTTGATCTTCAGGGAGAGAGCCTGTAAAATTATTATAACATTGTTTAGAGTTTGATTTTAGCAAGGCCTGTACACGTTCATGAGTTTATGGAGAACTGAAAGAGAATAATATAAAAGCAGGATTCAAAATCATTTATTGATGTGGTACACATTCAGAGTCGAGCTTGAAGTTTGTGCGGTCTGACAGAAACCCGTGATCACGACTCTGCGCAAAACATTTACTGCCGATCATAGGGGGAAAGGAAGAAAAAAGAAAATGGCTGAGTGAAAACTGAGAAGAGAAAAAAAAACTTGAAGTGACTCCAACACACATTTTCAACACATCATGGTAATACAAGCAGTGCATATGCCACTCTCACACACACACACACACACACACACACTCATCAGTCTTGTCGCTGCGTTCGAAGCCGATCCGCAAGCACGTTCTGACATTTTACAACAAATGACACGTTGAAAATCTGCAGATTTCGTTTTCTGACTATTACCCTGCAAGTGTGAGTTAAATGTGATTAGGACGCAGGGGAAAAACTTTCCCTCGTGTGAAGAAATAAGAAACACGCTGAGATAATTTACCGCTTTGAGCCGTCAGACTGCAACTAATAAGATGAAAATAGGGTTTATTTTAAGACCAGAACAGAAGAATTGTGTTTATTTAGTGCACCTAGGTGAACAAAATTACATTTCTCAACATCCAGATGTGGGACAAGATTCTGGCAGACCAACTGTAGTCGAACAGGATATAAAGTATGATGGTACTAATTATCCACCAAGAGCCACACACACACACACACACACACTCAAGAACTATAGAAGTCCAAGAAAGGGAAATGTCATGTCTGCATTTCAGATAGCGTCTTAGACAACCCCCACCCCACTACCCATTACACCACTACTCAGAACTGCACTGGTGCATCCTGGGAGTGTTTTGACCTGAGTCACTGAGCCACTTCGGAATTTATAATACGCAACATTGAAGTTCCCTGAACCTGACATGAGCCACTACTTGACATTTTCACGCACTATCGACACACATAATTGAACAACACCCGAGTCAGGATATGAAAGCATCTCACTCAAGGTTAAATAGATTACACTGGCACACACACACACACACACACACATAAGTAGAAAGACAAAGAGAGGAAGAGAGACGCACTACATAATAGACACTACCCACATTAAGATAGATCCATCTGTGTATAAAGATGTGATTAAATCTTCTGCAGAGTATGAGGGCGCACTTATTTCTCTTTCTCTCTTTCTCTCTCTCTCTATCTCACACACACTCTCTTTTTCTCTGGGAAGGAGGAAGTATGCTAAGCAGCCTCTTAAACACACAGCGCTATGCACTCGCAAATTATGCAAACAGACGAATTACTGAAAATGCTCGCTCCGGGGAAAGTAAAGCTGCATTACATTTACACACAACCCCAGGGGATGTGTGTGTGTGTGTTTGAAATTGTGCATGTGCTTTGTTTAGTTTCGAATGTAACAGTGATCCGTGTAAATGTTAAAAATGTTGTATGTTTTCGCTATGAAGACAAGATCTGGTGGAGTTTAACCCATCAAAATCTTTCTGAAATTCTCGAAGCAAACTATTTACAATGAGAATCGTTCAACTCGCTGACTCAACTGAATAAGCATGAATGAAAGGATGCACTGGTTTCTATACAGACTTAAGAGAACAGGAATCTCCCTCACGTCCAAGCATCTTAAAGGCACTGATGCAAATATCGACTCACTGAACAAGAGGAAAGCAAACATCACTCGGGTTTAAAAGATTCACTCACTCATACGCTGATTCTTTGAACAGAAGAGAAGGAAATCACATCCACATCCAAAAGATTCACTCACTCAAACACTGCCTCGATAAACTTGAAACAAGTGAATCGTGTTCACTAAGTCAGTGTTTGAGTCAGTGAATCTTCTGATGATTCACTGACTCAGACACTGACTCCGTGAATAAGACTAATGTGATTCAGTGAACAAGAGAGAGGTGAATCACATTCACATCCAAATACTGTATTTACTGATTCTGTTTCACTGAGTAGTGTCAGCTAATCTTTTAAACCTAAATGAGATTCACTGACTCGAACACTGACTCAGTAAACAAATCTAATGTGATTTAGTGAGCATCAGAGAAGTGAATCACATTCATATCAAAAATATTCATTGACTCTGTTTTGAGTCAGTGTTAGAGTCAGGGAATCTCATTAAATTAACTGACTCAAACACTAAACACTAATCTTTTGGACCTAAATGAGATTCTCTGACTCAAACACTGACTAAATAAGTCATAAGTCATGAGATTCAATGAATTAATTAAGCAAATCTTATTCACATCTAAAAGATCCACTGACTCAAACACTGACTCATTAAACTTGTGACAAGTGAATCGCATTCAGTAAGTCAGTGTTTGAGTCAGTCTTTTGGACCTACCTGTACATGAGAACAAGGGTACTGTAATGTAATGTGTATGAGTCACTGAACAAGAGTGTCCTTAAGATTCACTAACTTAAACATTGTCTCATTGAACAAGAGTGTCCTTAAGATTCACTGACTCAAACATTGTCTCATTGAACAAGAGTGTCCTTAAGATTAATTGACTCAAACATTGTCTCGCTGAATAAGAGTGTCCAAAAAATTCACTGACTCAAACACTGTCTCACTGAACAAGAGTGTCCAAAAGATTCACTGACTCAAACATTGTCTCACTGAACAAGAGTGTCCAAAAGATTAACTGACTCAAAACCTGTCTCAATGAACAAGAGTGTACAAAAGATTCACTGACTCAAACATTGTCTCATTGAACAAGAGTGTCCTTAAGATTCACTAACTCAAACATTGTCTCGCTGAATAAGAGTGTCCAAAAAATTAACTGACTCAAACACTGTCTCACTGAACAAGAGTGTCCTTAAGATTCATTGACTCAAACATTGTCTCGCTGAATAAGAGTATCCAAAAAATTCACTGACTCAAACACTGTCTCACTGAACAAGAGTGTCCAAAAGATTCACTGACTCAAACACTGTCTCACTGAACAAGAGTGTCCAAAAGATTCACTGACTCAAACATTGTCTCACTGAACAAGAGTGTCCAAAAGATTCACTGACTCAAACATTGTCTCACTGAACAAGAGTGTCCAAAAGATTCACTGATTCAAACATTGTCTTGCTGAACAAGAAACAAATGAATCTGATTTGATTTCAAAAAATTGATATTGGTACAAATGCTGATTCACTGAACAAGACTGAAGCAAATCACTTTTGTGTCCAAAAGATTACCTTTAATGACTAAAAGACTCAATCAACAAATTATTAAATGGCAGAGAAAGGAATCTCACTCTCTTCTAAAAGGATTTTCTGACAATGAATAGCTGAATGCACAGCAGCTTCCCTGTCCCTCTCTCTCTCTCTCACACACACACACACACACATACACACACACAGGATTGCAGAGCATGACTATGTGTGCCATGTCAGATGGATTATCCAGTGGCCCGTAACACACTGACCAAAATCACAAGTAGGTTACGTTCCACATTTGGCAAATGTAAGGAATCAGCATTTCTGCTGCAGCGATTTAATTCAAACACCGCCATTGCATAACCAGCGCAATTATCAATAATAAATACATTTCTCCATCACTATCACACTAAAGCTCCAAAATAATAGGCCATGCAGTCTCAATAAAAAGAGTACATTTTCCACCAGAGAGGAAAACTTTGTTTTACCTTTAATATGTATTTTTTATCTTAAAAACATAAATGTAGTGTAGGATTTAAGGATAAAAAGGATTTAAGGATAAAATTTAAAGCAACATCACAAAGGGTTTCAACCCCTTGGGCGGCACGGTGGCTTAGTGGACCTGGGTTTGAGTCCCTCATCGGGTCTGTGTGCATGGAGTTTGCATGTTCTCTGTCTGGTTCTCTCCTTCCATCTGGAATAAATACAATGGTCAACATTGTCCTCTACGATCCCTAGTTGGATTACAGAGGTTCCTAGATGGATGGATGGATTCAACCCCTTCAATCATCAGATTTATCTGGAGCTGAATGTTACACTTACATTGCACAGTTTCTTTTGTTCAATCTAAGTGTTTTCTCCTCTGAAAGCTTAACCAACAATTCACTCTGACTCTTTGAAAATATGAAAGAATGTATCTCTGTGATACATTTACTGATGCAAACACTGGCTCAGTGAAAAATAGGGACGCGAGTCTCCCTCAGATTCAAGTGAACAAGAAAGAAGTGAATCTTAGGCGCAAAACATTCACTGGCTCAACCACTGACTCACAAACCAAGAGAGAGGTGAATCTCTCTCAGGTTTAAAAGTTTCTCTGACCCAAAACCTGGGAATCTTATTCAGGTCTAAAATTCAAGTCTTAAACCCTGACTCAATGAACAAGAGAGCATTGAACCTTATTCGGATTAAAAAGAAATTCACTGACTCAACCAAGAAGACTGATGTGAATCTCAGTCAGATTCAAAAGATTCGCTGACTCACTGAACAAGAGAGAAGTGGATCTCTCTCATGTCTAAAAGATTCACTGACTCAAATCCTGATGCACTAAACTAGAGAGAAATACATTTTATTTGCATATAAAAATTCCACTGACCCAAACACTTATCACTGAACAATATAGAAGTGAACCTCAGGTTCAAAATATTCACTGACTCAAAAACTGACTCACCAAACAAGCGAAAAGCAAATCATATACAGGTTTAAAAGATTCACCAACCCAAACTCTGTCACGCTGAACAAGAAAGAACTGAACATTATTGGCTTTAAAAATTTAACTGACTCATACACTGACTCACCGAACAAGAGAGACATGACTCTCCCTCACATGTAAAAGATTCAGTGATTTTAAAAGACTCAAACTGAGTTACTGAACAAATGAGAAGTGCCTCTTGGGCTCAAAAGACTCACTGACTCATACACTGACTCACCCACAAGAGAGAAGTGAATATCCCTCAGGTGCAAGAGATTCACTAACTCAAACCCTGACTTTTTGAACAAGAGATAAGTGAATCTTATTCAAGTTTAAAAGAATCACTGATTCAAACACTAACTCACTAATCAAAAAAAGAAGTGAAACTTATTTGGATTTAAACATTTCACTGACTCATAAAATATTCACTGACTCGAACCCTGACTCACTGAACAAGAGAGAAGTGAATCTTTTTTGTATCTAAAAATTCCACTGACTCAAACACTTATCACTGAACAATACAGAAGTGAACCTCAGGTTCAAAAGATTCACTGACTCAAAAGCTGACTCACTGAACAAGACAAAAGGAAATATTTCTCAGGTTCAAAATACTAACTGACTCAAGAAATGACTCACCAAACACACAAAAAGCAAATCATATTCAGATTTAAAAGTTTCATCAACCTCCGCCTCCGAGTGGCGCAGTGGTTAAGGCGCTTGCCCTATCATCCGGAGATCGCTAGTTCAAATCCCGGGTGGTGCTGTAACCTCTCGCAGCCGGAGGTCTAGAGAGAGCTGATTGGCCGAGCTCTCTCAGAGGGGAGGGATGAGAGGCTCCGACATTAATCACGGCTCTACAGCCAGTCAGGGGCGTCTGTGAGCTCGCGCAGCAGAGGGAGCGGATAGTGCTGTCCTCCGAGTGTGTTACGCCGCCCCCAACGGTGCGCGAGCGAGCAGTTCGAAAAGATGCGGTCGGCTGGCGTCACGTGGTTCGGAGGAAACACGTGATAGTCTTCGGCCCTCCCGGCTGAGTGGTAGTAGTAGCCTTAATGTGGGAGCCCCCTAGTGACGGGGAGGAATTGGACACGACTCAATTAGGGAGAAAATCGGAAAAAAAAAAAAAGAAAAAAAAAAGTTTCATCAACCCAAACTCTGTCTCGCTGAACAAGAAAGAACTGAACCTTATTGGATTTAAAAATGTAACTGAGTCATACACTGACTCACCGAACAGAACAGATGTGAATCTCCCTTTAGATGTAAAAGAATCACAGATTGTAAAAGACTCAAACACTGACTTACTGAACAAGAGAGAACTGAATCTTGGGTTCAAAAGATTGACTGACTCAAGAACTGACTCATTGAACAAGACAGAATTGAATCTCTCTCTGGTTCAAAAGACTCACCGACTCATACACTTACTGACTGAACAACAGAAAATTAATCTTATTTCTACCTAAAAACTTTTTTTGGGTGGTACATAAACCCTGAGTCACAAAATAAGACAGAAGGCAATGCCTCTCAGGTTCAAAAGAGTCACTGACTCAAAAACGGACTCACTGGTCAAGAGAGAACTGAATCTCAGGATCCCTGACTCACTAAACAAGCAAAAAGCGAGTCTTATTCAGGTCTTATTCAAATACATCTACATCTAAGCATTTGGCAGACGCCCTTATCCAGAGTGACTTACATTTTTATCTCATTACATCTGAGCAATTGAGGGTTAAGGGCCTTGCTCAAGGGCCCAACAGTGGCAACTTGGTGGTTGTGAGGTTTGAACCTGGGATCTTCTGAACTGTAGTCCAATGCTACCCTGCCCCTATAAAATACAGATGGTTACAACCTCTTATAAAATCTAATCTAATCTGAACCAAAGTAAGAACAACTAAATGTAACACTTGTAATTTCTGGATTATTATACTGTACTTTCTGGTTAAATAGTAAGATTTAGAAGCTACATATGTAAACCTATTACCACTTTTTGTCTAAGCTACAGAAATGCTGGATAGGCCACGCCCACAAACAACGAGTTATTGTTGCTTGCTAGCATGAATATCAGTTTAAGCTACCGCAACAAGTGACTAATCAAAACAAATACAAGTAGAATTCGGGTACTCGCTGTCTCTCTCTCTCTGGACTTTTACACACACAGCGCCCCCTATTGGTCAATAATGACAAAACCACGGAAAACACAAAGAGCACAGAGTTAGAAGAAAGCGTCCTGCTCTTACTCACAGAAAATAAATCAGCTCAGAGAAACCGTGTGTGCTGAAGATTCAAAGTTTTCCTCGGTCTATCGCTCTGCTCCTGATCTTTCAGAGTTCTGCTGCTAATTCCTGACTCACGTTGCCGTCCTGCTGCACTCCGGACCATCATTTTAAACATTAAACACACATCAGACTGCGGCGCTGAAAACCTGTTCCTGCTGCCAATGCAATCGGCGTGTGGTGTTTAAAAGATTCATATTTATTTATGTTTGAAAATTATTATAAATGTTATTCATAAAGTAATAATGAAGTCTCTGGTTTATTTACGTCTATCTGTCGATGAGTAAAGGCGCAGTCACAGACACACGTTTACACACAATAAACATGCCATGGCCTAGTTTGTGCTGGAGAGAAAGAGAGACAGACAAACAGACAGATGGAAGGAGAGAACCAGAGAGAGAGCAAGAAGAGAGTAAAAGAAGGGGAGCACAGGAGGGAAAGAGGGAGAAGTAGAAAACAAGAGACAAAAAAGATGCAGATGAAAAAGATACAGTAGATAGATAGATAGATAGATAGATAGATAGATAGATAGATAGATAGATAGATAGATAGATAGATAGATAGATAGATAGACTCTGACTGATGAACACAAAATATAACCAAAGAGAGAGAGAGAGAGCAAGAAGACAAAAAGAAAAGCACAAAAAGAGAAACAGACAGAGAGAGAGAGAGAAAGAGAGAGAGACAGAAGGAAAGAACCAGAGACAGTCAATGAGAAGTTAGAGATAGATGGAGACAAACAGATGGACAGGCAGGCAGAGTGACAGAAACAAGGAGTGAAGGAGAGAATCAAATAGAAAGAGAACAAGAAACAGACAGGGATAGAAAGAAATAAAAAAGAGAATCCGAGAAAAACAGTATGAGGAAATATATAGTGAAGAGAGAGAGACAGACAGACAAAATGTCAGACAGACATAAGGAGAGAACCAAAGAAATTGAACAACAGATAGATAGATAGATAGATAGATAGATAGATAGATAGATAGATAGATAGATAGATAGATTGATGGATAGATAGATGGATAGATAGATAGATAGATAGATAGATAGATAGATAGATAGATAGATAGATAGATAGATAGATAGATAGATAGATAGACATAATCAGGCAGAGAAAGCAAGATGACAGAAAGACTGAATAAGAGAACGAATGAAACAGACAGACAGATGGACAGGCAGACAAAGGGCATCAGATAAAAAGAGCAGAGAGAGAGAGAAGGTGCAGAAGAAGAGTGACAGACAGACAGGAGAGAATTAGAGAGCAAGAAGAAAAAGATACATCCGAACAGAAAGGGACTATGTCCACTGCAATCACATTATTATTATTATTATTATTATTATTATTATTATTATTATTAGCATTACTGTTGTTACATCGTTCTTAATTGATCTTTCTGTCACTTTGAATCTGAAGTTAAATTGTAAAAATAATCTTTTTGAGTTTTCTTATTTATTTTATCTTATATGAAGTACCGTAACAATAACTTATATAAACATTACAAACATGACATGTCTTTCGACACAGGAGCAGAGACACACGCGTGGGGACGAGGAGCGCTCAGACCTGCTGGAACATACAGTACAGTAAACTGTGAGAGTAGCTCACTGGTCTCGTATGAACGGTTTTAAAAACTATGACATCATGAAACAGAGGAATCATGGGAGAAATGCTGTCGTGGAAGAGGAATAAAACACTTCGGGATGCGACGTTGTGGGAAATTAATCAGCGTCGGCGTGCTGACGTCAAACGACCAGTGTTTTATTCCTTACATTAAACACAGATTCTTCTGGATTTCAGCTAGACTCTATTTATACACATGGGCTTGAACAGATTCGTGTTGTGGTTAAGATGTGGCTCGGAGAGAGAGAGAGAGAGAGAGAGAGAGAGAGAGAGAGAGAGAGAGAGAGAGAGACGAGAAAGCGTGAACAGATGCACGTTCAAAATCCCTGGAAGTGATAAACAGAAAAAAAATCACTCACCTGAGCTCTGGCTGTTTGGCTGACGGTTCTCACACACACTCACTCAGCAGCCTCAGATGATCCCACACCACATGCGTTTAAGTGTGTGTGTGCGTGTGTGTGTGTGTGTGTGTGTGTGTGTGTGTGTGTGTGTTTAAGCATCCACTTTCTGACAGCAAAAATATCTCCAATACCTTCAAACCATGGAGCAGAAACTGTTCGGAGAGAGTGTGTGCCAGATTGTGATATGTGTGTGTGTGTGTGTGTGTGTGTGTGTGTGTGTGTGTGTGTGTGTGTGTGTGTGTGTGTGTGTGGTAGGTCCAGCCCTCTTTCTCTCTCTGCCTTTTTGTTTCTCTCTCTCTCTCTCTCTCTCCCTCCCTTTTTTATCTCTCAATCTGTAGCTCTCCTTTAAATCCCTCACTTCCCCCAGACTGACCTGCATGTCTCGCCTCTGTCCCCTTCAGCTAAATTAAGGCACCGACCCAAACATTCATTTACCCACACACACACCAGAGCTGTGTGTGCACCCCTGAGGATCCGCACGCAGGTGTTTGTTCCGCCCAAGGTCTTCCCCGAGTAAGTAGTACCAGCCAGAGACCTGGACAAGATGAGACAGATAGAGAGACAGACGAAAGTTGTGCATGCATATAATTATTTTTATTTAAATATTATTATGAAAAGTTAGCTTTAATAAGTCATAGTTGATTCCGTGTGATTAAGAACAATATAAAGTTATGCAGTATGATAACAAATTAACCAGATAATAAAGATTTTAGCTATATTTTAGCTACATATAAATCCAGGCTCCCCCTAGTGGTCAGGATTAAAATGGAACTCTTTGTCTACTAAAAATGAAGTAAAGCCAACAATTTAATCACCACAAGGATTCTTTTTTTTTTCAATTAACAGTAATATGTTTTAGTCCTGTTAATAGTTCAATTATTTTTATTATTTTTATATAGATTGTTATTTTAACCCTTGCCACTAGAGGGCAGCATGGATTAAGGTGGGGGGGTTTGAGTTGATACATTGTCTACACAAGCAATGCACATACAAGTTGAAACCTAACCTTAAGTTGAAATGAATCTATGAATCTTTTACGGACTTACCGCACCTTACATGCATTTTGGCGCGCTACCTGATACATAAAAAACCAATCCACAAGGGGGCGATATCCATATACTGTATATATCGCACAAATTACAAAAGGGATGTTCTTTGCATTGTTGCACACGTTGTCTCACACGGAGTAAGAAACACAACCAAATTAACATCACAGAATTTGAAATCCTTTTTTGCAAATATTATTAGTGTCTGTGTTTGAATTTATAACCAATGGGCAGCATATTCATGTTTTAATTCTTTGGTGCTAAGAATTAGATGCCAAAAAAAACAGGTTGTCACAAGCATGTGGCAAAACAAATGAGAAAAGGAAAGAAATGGAAAGGAGGAAGGAAGATGGCGGTGAGTGATGAAGAGCATCTCATAACAGAATCATTAAGGCTAAGATATAAAATAATGTAACGCTAACCCTAGGTAGCGCACCGTCTTGACGATTTTGCTAAGTAGACTTTCTTCTCCTTCTCTCTCACTCTCACCTCTCATCTTTCTCATCTGTCTCTAAGTTGCAGTCTCAGTCAAAGCTGCACGTTGTCATTTGCGAACAGACGTGATCACCCCGACCAGTATGATAATCAGCTCTAAAAGCACTAAACCTCAGGTTTTTTATCTCAACACAGCCAAGAAAAACTCACCATGTGCAGATTTTTTGCATAAAGAACAGAGATAAAAGAGATTATTATCATTATTAAAAAAAAAAAAAACAGCACCATTCGTAGCTACAGTAACACAGATTCATATAAAGCTAATAAAGTGATAACCAGTGTAAAGAAATCATGTGGGGTCTAATATCTGTGCATGAAAAAATTTCCCAAACAAAATATATAAATGTTTATATGGTATAAGATTTCTAGTTCTAGTTCTAATATTTGCCTATACCTTTAATGGTCTAACATATGACTGTGCCTTTAAACCCTGAGTGTTGTGCTGCTGTGATGAGATGAAGTGACACTACACAAGTCTGAGATGCTCAGAACCCTGGAGTAGTGCAAAGCAAGTGTGTGAAGACTCATGCAAACAGGTTGCAGGATAATAAATCTGCATCTTGTCTTCATCTTAAACCTACAAACTGAAATAATATTCAGAAACCGATCTTGCCTTCTTCTTTTTTTTTTTTTTGATCAAATAGTTTTAAATCCGAATCGATTCGATTTGAGTCAGGTTAAGCCCAGACGTGGGTAACGACAGACTGAGGGAGCTCTCGGAGCAGATGAGAACCTGACTGATTGCGGGATGACGGAGGAAGTTGGAGAGATAAAAGTGAGAGGTGGGGGATGGAGCGGAGGACAGGATGCAGAGAGGGCGACTTCCTGTGATACAGATCCTAAGCTGCTCATTAGCAAATGAAGGCAATCAAATATTCATTCAGCCAGATGGCAGGCAAAATAATCAGCGCTGCGCTAACATCGGGCAGCTAATCCTCGCTCGGAGACATGAGCGTGACACGGGGAGGGCCTGACAATATGGCCGCCAGGGCAAGACATTAAGGGGGCTAACGCTAACAGTGAACTGCTGCAGGGAGAATTAAACCCTCGTGAAGGAGTTTTTTCCACTCTTGAATTCTGCTCTTTTGTAATCTGTTAACACACTGTATTCTATTCAGTTTAGGATTCTAATCTGACTAATTCTATTTCATTCTGGTGTATTAACCCATGTTCTATTCTATTCTAATATACTAGCTCTAATATACTCTAATACATTTCATTCTATTCAGTACAACAGTTAATTCACACCGAATAATTCGATTGGACGAGAGGAATTGCACAAGTTTAATTATATGTATCACTCCACATCACAGGTATTCTACAGTTGTGGATTACACTAATTGTGGGTCGCAAGCAAGGGTGAAAGTAGGTATGTAAGGTGTGCAGTATTTCAATCCAGTCCGAATCGTCTCTGAACCATCCAGTTTGTTCTTAAGGCTGAATCCCAAATCCCTCTCTAACAACTGATCAAGGGCACTACTTGGTGTGTGGAACAAGAGATTCTACACTCTACACAGCTCACTAGCTTTCATTTCACACTTTTATCCCCAGAAGTCAAACATTAGATATTCTGAAATGGAATACGTAGAAATTGACTGGACTGTCCACCAACTCTATGATTTATTGTCCTCATCTTTTGTGTACATAGTACTTGTAAGAATTCAAAATTTCACCTTTTTAATTACACTAAATGCAGTAAGTTAATTCTGCCAGTTGTGGAAAGATATGTGTTTTAAAAAACAAATCAAAGTCTGTTGATAATAAATGGTAGAAATGTATCACCCTTGAGGCCATGCTGCTGTGCTGAATATCAGAACAGCTGTGAAATCTTCAGTACTTGGGCTGCGCCTTCATGTCTACGACAGCACAGCCTTGAGTGAGATGTTACTTAATTTTAATCCCATCTATCAATTAAATTTAATTCTGTTGCTTTTTGGACTATTCCAGTCTATTATATTCCTATACACTGAATTATTTTATATTTTGTTGCAATTTCTTTTTTGTACTATTCACTACAGTTATCATCTACTTTCTTTTCTTTTAATGGATTCTATTCTAATGCAATGTATTTTAATTATCTATCATTTGTTCTTTTATATTCATATGCACTCTATTATATCTCCACTATATTTTATTAAATTTTTTAATATGATTTTACTTTTCATATAATACTATATTAGTTTTTAATCTATCTCACTGTATGTTATTACTTTATATCATATTATATTCATGGTTTATTCTATCAGAATTCAATCAGAAAGAAATCATCATTAATCATCATTAATATCTGGAGACGTCCTCATTCTTATACACTCACTAAAGAACTTGATGTACCTGAAGCTGTACCGGTACCTGTACCTGCCAGATGTGGCCTCGCACTAGGAATAGAACCTCTCGAAGATGAAGTTTAGCCTAATTGTAAATTCAGTTTAAATGCGCTCGCAAAAGTAAGTGCACCCCATGTCTACATAAAACTAATCAATTTAAGTGAAACATGACTTAAGTAAACATACCTTCTCCGATCTGATCAGCGAACACACTCCAAAACTCATGCACCCAACCAGCTTCCTGGAAAATATATAACCGAAGAAATTAGATTTTCCGAACCACGAAGCCTCATCACAGCAACAGTTCACATCAGTGTTTATTATTAATAAATAACACATTTCTTTTAACTGGACAGTTAAAAGAAAGGGTGGAGAAAAAGATGCTCTTTATCTAATCTGAAGAATTCGTCTGAAGAATTTTTGCCTTAAGAACTGAAATTTTGAACTAAGCTGAAAAAAGAACACTGGCTAAGTTTGCGCGGATGTCCGGGAGCCGGTCAAAAAGGCTGAATGTTTGCATAAGGGGGAAAGCCAAGCAAAATGAGTTTACATATTTGTTTTTGTGTTTTTTGCATTTTCTCCAATATTTAGTGAAGACTTAAGCAAGAAGACCAAAGGGTGTTAGCAAGGACGGCAGCAAGAAGAAAAGGGTGCCACTTTTAGTTTCGTTTTTTGAAGCAGCCGGTGCCGAGAGGAATCATAAATCAAAAAGGTTAAGTGTGGTTTAATCATGAATGTTTTTGGGTGACTGGAAAGGATTATGTGCAATTACATAATTTCCTATTGGAAAATTCGTTTCGCAATACAAAATTCCGAGTCCCAGCCAACGTCTTGAAAAATGCTGGACTAACCACACATGAACAGTAAGAGCAAAATGGGTGGTGCACCATGGTGACGCTCCAGTGATACTACAAGTTCTATAGCCATTAAATATTTCCTAGATGCTTTTCACCCAACTTGTATACAACAATTATTTACACATGACAGAGAAAGCTTAAAAAAAACATACAGTATATGATCATGTTTTTTTTACGGTTGTTTCTATGATCATAAGAAAATAATAATATGAACACTTTGTGAGTTCTACATTTTTGAGACGTTGTTATCATATTCTGGTAGCGGAAAGATTTTTGCATTTTTTATGTTCAATTGTAAAAAATGCAAAAATTTTGTCACATCATTTTATCATCTGATGTCATCACACACACACACACACACACACACACACACACACACACACACACAGGACTAGATTAGTTTTTGACCTTTGGTCAATTCCAGTTGTGCATGTCTGGCATAGATCTATGCTGCTCTGGACTTAAGGGTTAACTTTGCAGACGATGCTTCAGTCAATAAAAAAAAGAAAAACAAACAGGCCTTTTAACTGGGATGTAAATCTTCTTTTGTTTCCCTCTATCTCTCTCAGACTGCACACAGTACATTTCTCTTTTAATAAGATAAATAATTAAATAATATTCGTCCAACCACCATTAAGAAAATGATCTTTATACACTTCGTACTTAAATACATTATAAAACCTCTGACTCATCAGTGGTGCTCGGGCCTCTTTATGGTTAAACCTCTTGAACCCCAAGTAATGTAATGCAAACCCATTTCCTTTTAATGGGGCAAAGTTACATAACTGCTTGACTTTTTTTTTTTTTTTGTCATCAACATTCAGCCCCATAATGGGTTTCCTGGATTAGATTTAATCCTACATTAAAAGGATTAAAGGTTTCGAAAAGAAGGCACCAACTGGGAGTGATACTTGATCTAAATATTCTCTATTTCATGGACTGACCCACAGGGCAGCAAATCTCAGCTTGTATTTAAAACTGTATGATATTAAATTATATATTATGTAATCTCATCCTCCGGCATTTGAAAAAAATGTAATAAGTGAGATTAACACATTAAGAGTTTCCAGCTGTGCTCACAGTGAAATAAAGGCTACACTAAATTTTAGGTAAGTATAAAACCAACAAAACCACTATGCACTTCTCCTTTAAAAAAAAAAGTTATAGCCTGTTAAAATGCAGCGGAGCCGGCTGTGCGTGGTGACTTCAAAGGCGTTATATAAGGTTTTATGCGTGTCAGAGCGGCTCTGAAGGCCGAGGGTTTGTGAACCGCAGTCCCACACATGTAAATGAACACTGGAAGTTAAAGGAATCTGCTGGTCACAGTAATTATTCCTCCTCCAAGAAAAAAAAATCGTTCACGAACCATGAAAAATGGCTACAAGGCAGGACAGGGGCCAGCTCTAATGAGATGCTCTCTAATGCACCAAATATTTTCGCATATAAGCCAAGACTGTTTTCATTGTACCATAATGTAGCATTTGATACATTAGTATTTCTACATAAATACATTTTCCTGTAATTATCTTAGCAGCCTAGTGGTTTATGGTTATGTCTTAAAATTAGATCAAATATAAAAAGTTAAAATATGAACATTTTAAGTTGTTTTTTAACAGCCTGATGAAAATTAAAGAGTTCAACATTTTGGAGAATAGAGATCGATCAAGGATTTAGAGGTTAAAAAAAAAAAAAACAATCAATAAGATGATGATAAGTAATTAAACTATCGCAAAATAAGCATATTTTTTAAACATTTAATATATGTATTAGGTTCAATCCCTAACCCAATGCCCAAACCCCAGCCACTGTCCCAAGTCCAGATAAAATGGAAGGGCTGCGTCAGGAAGGGCATTAAACCTGTGCCAAGCTGGTGTGCGGATCAGATTTTCCGCTGTGGCGACTCATTGACGGGAGCAGTGGAAAGACTAACAACATTGTCTATAGTACCACATGTCCTGTACAGGGTCGCGGGAACACCAATTAGCCGACTCTGCATATATCTGTACCTGTATCTGGGAGGAAGCCGACGTACCCGGAGGAAACCAATGAAACACAGGGATGCACACACAGACCCGAGGTGGGAATCGAACCCCTGACGTGCAAAGCCACAATGCTAACGTTTAATCCTGAAAACTAGCATAATAACAGTTAATAAAATTGTGATCAAGCCTGAACATTGCTCACACTTGTCCATTTTTTTCTTGATCAATTTTTACATAAATGAGGACAAACTGCACTATCAGAGTTCATAATTCTTTACGTATAGTCTGTAAATCCTGCATAATTCATACTCATATTTTTTTTTATTTTATAATTATACTTCATTTTGGTAACTTTTGTAAATAATGTAAAATCTTCTTATATTTTTCATAATATTTTTTAAATTATTATTAGTATTACTTTTATCAGAAAACTAGAAGAAGTACCGCGAAAAGACACTATAGAAATATTTGTGTTACTTTTATTGGAAAATTAGATTTTTTATTTAATTTTACTCTCTAGCACAATTCATTACATCCCAGAAAAATCTGTCACTGACACTCATACATGCATTTCACTGCATATCATACCATACTGTGTACGGCTGTGACAAATACGCGACAAAAAGAATTAGAATTGAAATTGGATTTGAATACCTGCTCGCTCCATCACAATTCCACACAGTGAATAAAAGCCTCTTCTTCTCCTCCTCATCAGCAACAACACTGCAAACATGGAAAATTATTCTTCATAGATATCCATGCGACAGATAATTTTTTTTTTCAGCGATACAAAAATCCAGACTTATACACAACACGATGAGGGATTTATTATTTTTTTTTGTCTCACAAGAACAACGTCTCCTGGAAAAGCGGACTCCTGCAATCCGGGACCGTCTTGGTCTTCTTACGTGTTCCAGCATCGCTATTAGGTGCCAATCCGACCTGAGAGAGGGAAATTCATACTGTATAAAGGTTATCATGAACATTCCTGAGCACTTATGGAGCACCAGACGAAAGTTTGGGGAAATTTCTAAAAACTTGAACTACTTTAACTTTTTTATTTTTTTTTATAGCTACTGTTTCTCACCTTGACGCAGCAGTTGCACTTTCCCTGATCATTTCCCACAAGATCCGTAGCCTCTATAACTGCAAGTGTCAAAAAAGTAGCAACAAAACATGAAGCAAGAACTATGACGGGAATGTTATGTAAGATCCGCTACAGAACAGTCCTGAGATGTAGATTTGGGTTGGATCTTGTTACAAAAAAAAATAAGTTTTTAAAATAAATAAATAAATGCATAAAGAAGGTTCTGCATTTGTGCCATTTAAACTTACTTGACACTCTCAGCGAATGAGTGCACTTTTTCATATTTCTTAATAAATATTGATGAACTTGGCTTAAAATTTTTACTCCAAAAGTAATCAAGCTACCAGGAAGTGTGCGGGTGGAAATTTGTTCCTTTAGGCATAAATCGAGATGATGAGGTCCCTCTAGTTCTACATTTGCAGCTCTGCGTTCATGCTGTAACACACCAAGCTCACTATCATAGGGCACGACATACATTATGCGGACTAAAAGCATTTGGCCAAACCTATAAATTATTGAATTCAGGTGTTTCAATCAATCAGACCCCTTATCCCTAGTGAAGGACAATCTTAATGCTTCAGCATACCAAGACATCTTGGACAATGTTATGCTTTTATTATTAACTTTGTGTCAACAGTTTGGTGAAGACCCTTTTCTATTCCAACATGACTGCGCCCCAGGGCACAAAGCAAGGACTATACAGGCATGGTTTGATGAGTTGGTTGTGGAAGAACTTCACCGGCCCTAACACAGAGCCCTGACCTCAAATCTCCATCGGGCACCTTTAGGATGAACTGGAACACAGATTGCGAGCCAGCCCTTCTCTCTGTCCAACATCAGTATCTGTCCTCACAAACGCTCTACAGAATGAATGGGCATGAATTCCAACCACAGAAACACTCCACACAAAATCTTGTGGACAGCCTTCCAAGAAGAGTGGGAGCTGTTATAGCTGCAAAACGAGGTCAGACTCCATATTGTATAAGTATATGTTTTTGTATACAATGTCACTGGCCAAATACTTTTGACCATATAGTGTAACTGGGAACTGAAACAAACCTACAGAGAACAAAATCACGAAGTACATAAGAGAAAGAAGTCGAAACAAACGAGTTGACCTGATTAACTTGAGCACTGTAATCACTCAGGAAAATATTAATGGACAAATTAATTAAAGACAAATTCAAAACAGGTGCACACAAGCAGGTCAAACCCTGATGAGATGACAAGATGAGGGTTGAAGACAGAACCATAACACAAACGAAGTGAGCTTGTTGCCATAGAAACCACAATGCAAATACAGAATCAGTGATATCTGTGATTTTTTTTTCTTTCAGGTCACATCATGTGTCTTTGCTACAATTTAGGTCTTGTCTCCGCCCACTTTCTGTGATTGGTGTGTCTCCTGATTGTGCTCGCCCGATCTCTGATTTGCCTTCATTACTTCTTACCATGACCTCGTGTTCTATGACACCGTTTTCAGAAATGTGATGTGTAACATTCCATTAAAGATCATGTTAATGTTTCTCCTGGCTTGATCCAGATGTACACACTACCATAATGGAAAGAGTGAGAACTTCTGACGGAGAAAATCCGTCCTTCTGCATTATGATTGGTTCGTTGATCTATGATTGGTTAGATCTTCGCTGATTTTGAAATGCGAACCAATCCTACAGCATGAAGGCAGGACTTAAACTGTGTTAAACTCTTTAGTTTAGTACAGTTTAGCACAGTTTAGATCTGTGTCATAAATCATAATAAATAAATATTCATAAGCTTAGTATTGATTTCTGCCTAATACATTCTCACGTATCATTTAAAGTTATTTTTAGATAAGGCTGTAGGTTAATTGTTGGTCCGATGTCAGTAATCTTGTGCGTGCCTAATCATTAATGCGACGCTCTGTTATGTGAATTAAACCCTCAGCCGTTTGTCTAGTTTTGATTGCGGTCTTGCTTGACCTCTCTTATAAAACAGGACAATGAGACTTGGATTGCCATTAATAAGCACAATACGTCTCTGTCCTGTCTTTTATTTGCTGCAGGTCATATCAGTAAGGAAAAGGCATAGAAGCCATTTTAGCATTATTCACATTTAAGCTTAGATCATCATCAAACAGGTTTTGAATAAAACATGAAATTGATGTACTGTAAGCATTTATACATTTTTTGGCATATTGAATACTGACACTAATGCTATTGTATACATCATACTGTACATTACCATCTGTGAAGATTCTCAGTCATCCTGGGATGGTTACCTGGAAGTCGATTCATTTCAACCGGACTTCTTTCTTGTTTAGTGGAAAAGTTTCACTACACATCCAAGTAGCTTCTTCAGTCTAAGGTAAGTTAGAAAGTTCATCAAATTTAAGTCCTCTATGGTCAAAGGATCGTCCCATATCTGGAAAGTCATCATTTATTTGGACAGAGAGGATAGATGTTTCGAGAGAGGGGTGAAAAAAGCCATCTATGTGCAGGTGGAAAATCCTTCCCGGGTCTTCGACACAACCTGTCTCCTATTTTTTTATGCTGCCCTTTCATCCATCCTGAGGAAGATCAAGACCGCTTCATACATCCACCAAGAAAGGCACACTTAAGGACCCCTCCCCCTTAAATACGGGGAACTTTCCAACTTTCCTTAGACTGAAGAAGCTACTTGGGAGAGTAATGAAACGTATCCACTGGTTCAGTTGATATGACTCAACTTCCGGATCATACGTTACCGTACAGAACTGTACATACGTTACCGTTTCATATAGAAAATATTGAAAGCACTTCAAACTGAGAGTTTAAACACTGTTTACATACTCACTGTCGACGATGAGGATGCCAGCTCTATATGCGATTGCTAATCGGAGCTGCCCTGTGCAGATAAAAAGAGAGAAATCTGAGACATTACTGTAGGTGGTGACAGAGTGGTCACATCCTTTTATTTTTAGTTTTGAATGAACCAAAATATGTAAACAAACTGCATCTTGTAAACAAAGCAAGGAAATTAATTGTGTATCATGTACACAAATGTAAACAAATTTGTATGCACAAATTAACCCAAAAGATACAGTTTTAACAAATGATTATTATTTTTTTAATTAACCAATTACTTTAGTTAACATTTTCACTTTTTTATGACAAAACTTCATCTTTATTCGATCTACTTTTTCCATTTCTCATCTGTGATTCACTCTCTGATTACCGAACAGGGAGTGTATTTATTTGGCTGACGGCAGCAGAAGTACAACTTACCGTAAACAAGGTGTAAGATACTCAACCTTACAGAATGTGATTTCTGTGTACTAATAAGTTAGACAGAGAGTTCTGCCGTACAGAAAGACAGACAGACATGTACGTGGGCTTCAACCTGAAATAATAATAATATCACTCATTACATTAAAGATCATTCTTTTTTCTACAAATCATCATATTTCTACAAACTCACATTTCGCATCTATGGCGCATACTTGCGCTAGTAGAAATTAGTAGAATTGACTGTGAACACAAGCATTTTAAAGTCAGGTTCAGACATACAGCAACAAGCTACTGTAGCTTACTAGCTGTCAACCTAATTTCTAGCAAACATTGAGTTGTTTCCATTGATATTAGACAATTTAACTAAACTAAATCTATATAAATATATAATCTGTTCAAAGAACTGTTCTGAAGGAAAGACAATTTTCCTCTTTATCCACCAAGAGTAAAAAAAACTCCACCTGTAATGTGTAACTAGCATGCTAGCAAACCCACACAGCTACATGACATCTGAAGCTGTAGTAACTGCTGGAATAGTAACATTAACATTCAGTTAAGCTGTTAAAAGTGAATAAGAGCACTGATGCTACTTTGCTAACACTGCCAATCCCTCCCTCCCTAAAAAAAAAAAAAAAAAAAAGGGAAAGGAGCATAAGGGCTAATGCGATGGAGTTCTAGCCAAACAAAGTTAACTTGTCGGCTCAGGGATGCCTGTCACTCGGTAAAATCAGGACGTGCTTATATAACTCATGCCTGAATATTGCATAGAGTGATGCTCTGTGCCTCCGTGCTAGCTGGAAAAATTAAGAAGGCTGAAGAGACAAAGGATGTGAGATGAAGCTGTCGCACAGCCGAGACGGTCTCACTGTTTAAACCCACACTCAGTGTGTCTGCATGTCTTGCTAATCATCTTTCACTGTCTTCATTTCTGTTTTCTTTGTCCTGCCCCGCTCTTTCTCTCTCTCTCTCTCTCTCTCTCTCTCTTCCCCTGTATCTTATTTTAGACCCGGCCTGAAGCATCAACACAGGAATATTTTTTTTGTTGTTGTTGTTAAGACCACATCTGTACATAAAGCCACAGTGCCAATACAAGAGAAACATTATGCTGAATTATTTCTAATGATCCTTTAGGGTCTTTATAACCTGATACCAAGAATGAGACATAAATCCACTGGAAGTCAGAGCAACAAAAAGCTACAAGGTTTATATTAATGCGTCCACCATTATCTATACCGATAATCTTAATAGAAAAAGGTAGGGTCATAGTAGGATGTACTGTATCCCAGGGAGCTCAGGGCAAAAGGAAGGGCACACACCGGATGAGGCACTAGCACACACACACACACACACACACACACACACACACATACACACACACACACACACACATATACCCACAATCATAGCAATATAGAAACACCCACACCCTTTGCTATAGGTCTTTCGATTGTAAATTCGAACCCTCAACCCTGGAGCCAACAGTGCTACCACTATACAACCGCGCCGCCCACACTGGTGTGTTCGCTAAAAGAATGACTGTTTCTATAAAACATAAGTGACTACAGGAACTGACTTCTTTTTGAATGTTCCACAACCTTACAAGTAAAAATTAACAGATGATGTTGTGGTACAAGAGAAATAAAACATTTGTTTTAAAATGTGTTAACCAACTTCAGTAACTCAGCTTCATCACAAAATCCTATCGCTAATATTTTCCTACAATACCACAAGACCAGATGTTATTTTTTTCTACACTGAACTTGGATAATTATGCACTAAACCTGGATAACGAAGCACTAAACCTGGATAATTATAAATGAAGTCTGGATAAAGAAAACAATAAACTTGGATAATTAAGCAGTAAACCCAGATAATTATACACTAAACCTGGACAATGAACCACTGTAAACCTAATAATTCTATACATGTAGGCAGATGCCCTTATCCAGAGTAAATTATCTCATTATTCATCTGAGTAGTTGAGGGATAAGGGCCTTGCTAAGTGGTCAGGGGGCTTGAACCTGGACCCTTCCAAATCACAGTCCAATGCCTTAACCACTGAGCTACCCCTAACCCTGTTTAGCAATTAGGCTAATTTCCAAATTGGCCAAAGTGTGTGAATGAGCGTGCGTGCCATATGATGGATTGGCACCCTGTCCAGGTATGGTCCAAGTGATGAGTATGTGAGTGAGTAAACCAATAATGGACAATAATGCACTAAACCTGGATAATAAACCACTAATCTGAATAATTAAGTACTAACTAAACCTGGATAATTATGCAGGAAATCTGAATAATGAACTACTAGACCCGGATATTAAACCAATAGACCTAGATAATTATTCACTAGACCTGGATAATTAAGCACTAAACTTTATGCTGTAAACCTGAATAATGAGGCACTAAACCTGGATAGTGAACCAATAATCTGAATAATTAAGCACTAAAGCTCGATGATTATGCACAAAATTTAATGAAACAATAAACCTGTATAATGAAACACTAAACATAGAAAATTATTAACCAAACCTGCATAATAACACATTCCATCCATCCATTAAGGAATTTCTGTAGTCCAACTAGGGACCATGGTGGCCATTGGTGACAACAACGCATTAAACCTGGATAATTATGCAACAAACCTGATAATTTGTCCTTTCAATTAAAAAAAAAGAAATTAATCTTTATGGTAGCCTGGGATTTGTATTAATATTGCAATAAGAATCTCCTGATAAATTTAGTTGTGTAAACAGGTTTAAATATGTAGTTAAATAATCTCCCTGCAGGCCTTTTTTTTTTTTTTCTTCAGGTCAACGTTTAATCATGGCTGATGAGAGCTCCCGAGAGATGCAACAAGGGAAACGTTCGGTCTGTTTGAATCCAGACGAGGGTTTGGGAGGGGACATCTCAGTGTCATGGACGTCTGAGTCTGCAGGAGTGGGCAGGCAGCACTTTTCTTCTGAGAGCGTTACACTGACCTACATGTGCTGCAGTTCACAAAGCTAGGTTGGTTTAGCGTTAGCCTTCAGGTGTTAGCTGCTGTGATTTGATAGCGGAGAACAGGATTGTGGGTGGGAATTAAGTAGCAGATGATGAAATTAGGGGAGAAGCATGGCTGCTGTAGAGGGATGGGGGCGAGCTGGCACCCTGAGGTTGGGTTTGGATCTCTTCCGTGCTCGCTGTGTGCTTTAATTGCACTTTGTTTGAATTAGCAGGAGGTCCGAGGGAAATCTGGAGCGCACTCACACACACACACACACACACACACAGAAACACACACACACACACGGGGCTCCACATGTCTGCCTGGTTGTCTGTGCCAGTGAGTATCCTGGCATTGATCATTTCATGGTCTAAAGAGATTCAGGTCCATGTTTGGTGGCTCTTCACACCAGACACTGAGCGATCACTGGACACGAATTAAAGGACATGAGCACAAGTCTACAACATCAGAGGATTAAAGGGTCATGAATTGGTCTCTGTTTTTAAGTGGTTTTTTTTTTCAATTCCTTCTATGTCTTTGTGAATGCGTTAAATAATGAGTTGTTTTAATTAGTTGTTCAAAAGAAATTAAAAAGATCCATGGAGATTTATGAAAAAATATATATTTCTAGGCCCTAAAAAGTATTCAGCAATCACAGTCTGTATAACTGACTATAATCACTGTTATTGCCATATATTTAACAGAATTACAATAGCAATCAAACGAACAATTAAGAATTAGCCATTAAATGAGCAAGTAAAAATAAGACCTTTAATTGTATGAAGCAATTAAAGAACTTATTTTCTGAAGTGATTAAAGAACAATTCATGCTCTCAGATTTGAATGTGTCGTAATAAAAAAAATAACAAAATGCCCATAACCAGTGTATAAACAGTTTTGCACCTCCAGGGTCGAGGGTTTGATTTGCATGTTCTCCCCATGCTTGATTGTTTTTTACTCCAAGTACTCTGGTTTCCTCTCACAGTCCAAAGACATACAGATTAGGCTACGTGGCCCGTAGTTTGTGAATGTTGACCGGAGGTCCTACCACAGTTGTAAAAATAGAAATAAATAAAATGGGGTGGGGTACATCATGGGCAGCATGCTATTCCATCAGAAGTCACACACACAATTTGGAAATGCCGATTAACATAATCTGTATGTCTTTGGACTGTAAGAGGAAACTGGAGCACCCAGAGAAAACCCACAAAGCACGGTGAGAACATGCAAACTCCATGCACACAGACTCAAGACAGGAATCAAACCCTCAACCCTTGAAATGAGAGGCCACAGTGCTGTGCAAACCACTGTGCTGCCCAGGGACAAACTTTTCCTTACCTTAATTTTTTGTAAATGTATGTCCATATATTTACATTTGTTCTTTAAAGCTGTTTTGTGATGAATGCCCATTGTTTAAAGCACTATGTAAAATATAGTAAAATATAATATAATTGAATTGAAATGGAAGAGTGTTCTCTGGCCAGATTAAATACATAACTTAAAATTTCTGTCGATATGTTTGGAGGAAAAAAAACAGTTGTGAAGCATGGGGGTGGCGGCATCTTCCATGATGCTTTACTGTTTTACTGTTTTATATAATGTTCCATGAAACATAAAACAGGAATGTTTGAGCAGGAAAATTTCAGTTTAGCATAATAATAATAATAATAATAATAATAATAAAATGTTAGAAGGTTTAGCGAATCGGTCTTTAAAAGTCTCACACCTGTTTTGTTGTGATTGTGAAAACAGCACCTGATCTGAAAAACAAGGGAAAAAAACTTTCAACTGAACTATAAAACAAAACTGCACTTTAATATGGTTTTTAAAAAATACTTATACAATAACTGTGTGGTCATCAGGACCGGACATGATTCGGACATGACAGCGTGTCACTCACAAAATGTTCAGATTACCCAGCAGCCCCCGGGGCATGCTGTCAACGAGATCCGGAGACTGCCGCAGCAACTTGCTTGTTATCCCCAAATTAGTTCTGCAGCCTCCACGAGCAACCTTCATGCAGCCGTCATTCTTTCCTTTCATTATCCCTCCCTCGCTGCTCTGCTTTCCCTTCCATCCCCCTTCATTACAGCGAGCCAGCAGCCAAACCTGTGTACCTTTTGCCTTCCTTATTCCGCCTCCTTTCTTTCTCTTTTCTCTCATTATCCAGCCCACGCTTCCTTCCAGTCTCCAGTTAGACACAAACTTGTTGGGTGTTATTTAGCAGACAAATCTGACACGTCCGTCACGGGAGGCGGTGAACACAGGCAGTGTGTCGGGAGGTTCCCGTTAATGGAACATCCAGAAAATCCTGAAAATCCCGAAATCCATCCGGATCAGAGATAAACCCAGGGTGGACGATTAATGGGCAGTGCGATCGTGCTCGGTCAGCGATGGACGGAGTTTAATGGCCTAAATGCATTTTCCATAAAGCTAAAGTGCCTGATCTTTCTCTGTTCATCCTTCAGTATGGTAATGTTTGCCATACTGTCTTGTAGACATTAAATAGACATTGAAGATGAACCTGTGCAGCATTCCGTCTGATCTCTTCAGCTGTAAAAGACAATGCTTGTGGGCGTGGCCTTTTTTTCTTCTGATGCAAAACACTATATTATATAACTGGAATTAAATAAGAAGTTTCATTAAGAGCATGTTATGGTTTTGGATGTTTGTTTAGCTTTATACACATTGAATTAGAGGACATATTTGGAAAGGCTAACCCTTGGCTAATGTTAATACTTATGCTAAAGCTACAACTTGATAATAGGAATAAAGAACAAACCACAAACACATCACGTATCAGGTAAGTGAAAAAACAACAACAGATTAACAACTGACATGTGACCAAGATCAAATAGAATGTGCTGAAGTGCATGCTGGGAACTCGGACAGTTCCCAGCAAAACCATGGGGAAACCGTTGTATAAAGACATGCTCCACAGGACTGGTTTCAAGAATCCTTTGGGTTGAACTCCAAAATACAAACCTAGTCAAAAATAATGATTTCTCTTGGATTGTTTCTCGGACTTTAGGCTAACAGCCGAGGAAACCACTCTAATAGGGTTTTAATTCACGTCTACTTCCAGTAAATGATTTTACAGCAATAAAGCAGGATTAGCTCAGTGTTAATGTACTGTACAGCCAGAGATGCTGAGTCAAATTCAAAGTGAATCAGTGACTCAGTGACTCATGGACCCCTCTTCATGTCCCGGTGTTCTTCTGTACTAATCCGCTGAAGCTAAACTCTTCATTATTGATGACTTTAGCCTTTGAGGCTCAGTGACAGCAGCATGAATGATTAAATGCTCCTAAAGAGACGCGCTGCTAATTACCTCCCAAAATAAGTGCAGGGTGAGCACCTGAGCTTAGCCACCTGTGCTGTTAGCATAGCATCACTGTACAAGCAAACCTTATCACCGGAGCTCAATCAGGAATTTACTGTACTGTACTGTATGTCCTGGAACCTGGTGTGTTAATGTTAGTTTTCTCTAAATGTGGGAAACAAATAATGTTGAGGATGAGAAGGGGGCCGGGAGGTCGGGGTGGTGGGGGGGGTTTGAACATTTTTTCTGGAGTGTAAAAAGAGTTTTTATTCGTAAGCATGGTAAGGATTAAATTTTAAAAAAGTAAGATTAGTAATACTAGTCCAACAATCTTGGACTGCATTCATTACCTGCTATAGGGCATTCGTAAGGCATTATTATATACACACAGTACTGTGCAAAGGTCTTACGCACCATCTTATCTGTAGTACAAATTTTGTTATATAAGTTTATTACGTCTGCATTATTATGTAAAGACCATTCCCTACAAAGATACACTAAAATTAATGAATAAATAACATTACAGAAGAATATTTGCATGCCTGTAAGAAAGCGACATAGTACACGACAGACCAGTTTTCAGATCGGAAAAAAAAAAAACAATAATGTTGACTCCTGGATTTTGCAAGAAAATAGAAAGGAGCGAGTGTGACGAAGTTACCAAAAGAACGCGTATCTTCCAGTACGCTCAGTAAAACCTAACAGCTGTTTTATTTACAGTACTGTGCGAAAGTTTTGGGAACATCCAAACAAAAGCCATATGCAATGATGCTTCTGAAAACATTTCTATATTTAAAGAAACATCTATAAAAAGCCCTAAGAAATAACATAAACAATAAATGGTCAATCTTTGTTGCGGAAACTCTTTGCTTGAACATAAGCGGTTGTGTTCGATACAGATGTGTGCAGTATTCTAAGTAAAACAGCTAAATGTGTATAGAAGTGCTTTAGAACATTATATCGTTTCATAGTGTTATAATGGTTTCAAATAAATTGTTACCAAAATTTATTGATTGACAGAAACATTTTTTATATATTAATATATAATATATATTTTATTTACTTTATCCAGTTCCTTTGAGTGAAAAGTAACTCTGTGCTCTTTATTCTTTGAAATGGTGCCATATATTTTACATAAAAATTAAAAGCAAAATGAAAATAAGGAAAATTATTAAACTGAAAAAAGACAAAAGGAATATTACATGAATTGAATTAGAAATATATAAAGTAGTACAAAAAGTCACATGACCTACTAGAAGGCAGGAATCCTACAGTCTGATCACATTGCCAATTTAGTGCAAAGGGTTTTTTCATGGTTAATTTTACATTTATACTTTAAAAAACTATCTGATCCATGCCAGTTTCATGAATTTCTTAAACAAATTGGATTAAAAAAACAAAGCAAGTAAAGATCAAAATAAACATCAAGTTTTTCAAACTCAAGTTTCAAAAAAAGAGGAGAAAAAAGAAGAGTTGTGAAAAAATAGATTCTTTTTAAAAGGTGAAACTCACCGTACGTTTGGAGATAGAAAGAGGATTCAGGAGAATGTGATCGATTGGCAACGGACACTTTGTGTACAGTAGAAACGTCCATAACAGTGTGATACACACTCATTACAAGAGAGAGCAGTAACCTGAACCTGCACCTCGCAACCTGAGAGAGAGAGGGAGATAAAGACAGAGAGAGAGAGAGAGAGAGAGAGCGAGAGAGAGATGCAGAGAAAAAAAAGATAAAGATAGATAAAGAGAGCGATAGAGAGAGAGGGAGAGAGAGAGAGAGAGACATGTCTATGTGCACCATTCAGACTTATAATGAGAATATAAACACAGAAAAAGAATCTGTGGCTTTAAAATTGTATTAGTGAGACTAATAAAATCACTTACTTCAAAAATAGAGTTTAACATTTTCTACAGCCATTTAATCTGAAAAATCTGCAGCAGCACACACACTCAAGTTAAATTTGCACAACGCCTCATATTAATGCACCTGTGAAGCAGAGTGATGCGTACAGTTTGTCAGAGGGGTGTGGCTCGCGGCTGAGGAGATGGATTCAGGCGCAGATGCAGGACTGGAATTCTTTCGACCGCCAACCAAGTGAGGAGCGCTCAGGCAGAACCGTGGTCATGAAAGTGAGGGTGCGAGATCCGTCAGCGTTGTGATAGCACAAAGAACTTGGAGCTAAGTCATAGTCGAGAGAGCGCGAGCGTAGCGTCAGTTAGAGGACTTAAAGGACAATTTACGATGCATCGTAACTGGGACACGTGGAAGTTGGGTTGAATGTGTCGAATGGAAGAGGGGAGTAAGAGTTGGACACCACATGGTTTGCCTATCTTGGTTACGGTGAAGTTGAAACGAGGAGGGAGCTTGCCTGACAGTGTCTTTAGGGTGATGTCCCTGGTGGCAAGCATGACTCTGTCCCCTACATGGTACCTGGGGGCCTTGAGGCGGTGGTGGTCCGCCTGTTTCTTGTATGAGGTAGCAGATCTTAACAGGGTCCGTCTTGCCCGTAGCCATGTCTGTTTGAAGCAAGGGACAAAGCGTTGGGCTGAATCCATTTCTAATCCTTGGAGGCTGGTAGCCTAGGCAACATTGAAACAGGGACAGGCCCGTGGTAGTGGAAAGTAGGGAGTTGTGGGCGTATTCGACCCATAGAAGGAACTTTCTCCAGGTGGTAGAGTCCCAAGTGGTCAACATAACTTGGTCCAGGTTCTTGAGTCAGGGCCTGTTAAACCTTGGTCTCTATGTCTAGCTCCACAGCAGGATAGTGTCGCATGACCTGGAGTCCTGGGGGGAGGGCATCTGGCTTGGTATTTTTTGAGCCTGGCTGATAGGACAGAACAAAGTTGAACCGTAAAAAGTACAATAACCATGACCAGCTTGCCGTGCATTGAGTCTCTTGCCGGTGCGCGTTTGGTCCATACTAGAAACGAGAGCTCTGTCCCCTCCAGCCAATGCTCCACTGCTCCAGTTCTCGGTCACCTATGCAATAGTTCCTTTTGGCCAGGGATAGGTGACGGGAGTAGAATGCACAGGGATTAAATTTTTTATCCTGGATAACAAATGCTGGTATTGGAGACATCAACCTGGTGAGACCGGTCGGGGATAGTGAGGATGGGGGCCAAGATAAAAAATTTGCTTAAGATAGGCAAAAGCTTTATCCGCCTCCTTGTTCCAGCAGAACTGGGTCTTAGAGGAGGTCAGTGAGGTCAGGGGGGCTCGGCGCTGTTCCCCCTGGATGAAGCAATGATAGAAGTTGGCGAAACCCAGGAAATGTTGGAGGTCTTACCGCGAGGCTGGAGAGGGCAAGTCGGAGTGGACTGGAAATGTCAAAGGGTGAAAGTGGTCTTTGAACAGCGTGAGTGAGTTGAGAGCGTGACAATTAAACACACCAGTGCCGTTATACTCTATATCAGCACTCATGGAATGTCTCTCAAGTGTTCAGATTACTCGTCAGAGATAACAATTCTTTTTACTTTATTTTTATTATTTTTTTAGTTAGTTATTTGCTGGATTTTTTTTTGCCTATTCTGATTTGATAAAAAATTCTGCATAAGACATTTTTATTGTTTATTTTTTCTTTGTGTCATGTTTTGGCTTTCTTTGTTCTTTTAATTATTTCTTAGAATTTGTAAACTTTTCTTATTGATTAACACTTCTTAATTTCTTTTCAATTATTGTTTCAATTATTGTTGTTTTATTTCAATTATTATTTAATTATTGCTTTATTTTCCTTTTCTTGTCAATATTTTTATATTTTCTTTTTTTGCAAATTATTTTTATTTTTAGTCACGATGTGCAAATATCAAGAAAATCAATGAAGTATATAGTTTTTATAGAACACCAAAAAATAGAAAGAGCCCCACACCCACTCCCCCAGGACACAACCAAACACATACACAAACACACACACACAAGCCTCCTGTGGTTCAGATGGACCTGTGTGTATTCTCTAATTGTGTTCATCAGCTGAAATTAGGTTCTGGGATTGTAATGACAGGGTGTTGATGACTGGAGGAGGATGATGATGATGATTATGATGGTGGTGATGGTGGTTGTGATGATGATGATGATAGTTGTGATGATTTGGTGATGATGATAATGGTGGTGATGATGATGGGGATTATGATGATGGTGGCGATGATGATGATAGTGATGATGGCGATGATGATGATGATGATTATAATGGTGGTTCGGATGATGATTGTGATGATGATGATGATGATGATGATGATGATGATGGTGGTGGTGGTGATGATAATGATTATGATGGTGGTGATTGTAATGATGATGATGGTGGTGATGATGATGGTGATGGTGGTGGTGTTGATGATGATGATGATGATGATGATGAGGTTGATGTGTTTGTATCAGTGGTGTTTTTACATACTGGCCTGAGAATGACCCAAATCAGTCAGACATTAGCCATATAATCCATATAACACACACAGACACACACAAACACACACACATACACACACACACACACACACATACACACACACAATCAATACATCAAACACATTATGTAAGAGATATGCTAAGCAACTGAGCCGCTTCCTGTAAAAATATAATACAAGCTGTTCTGGTTTTAGCTGCATAAGGGCACATCTGGTGGAAGGGGGTAATCAAAGGGGTAGGGGTGGATAAAGGGCCAAAGGGGTAAATTCAGGGTGGCAGGGGTGAATAAAAGGGCAGGTTTTATCGGGGACACCGGAGTAAATACAGGAGGGCAGGAGTGAACACACGGGCAGGGGTGAACTAGGGACACAGGGGTAAATACAGAGTGGCAGGGGTGAATAGAGGGTGATATAAATACAGTCAGAGCCCCAGGTGTGTGTGAAAAAAAAAATAAATCAATCATTCACATCTTCTCCAGCAGCGACCCCATGTGGTGGTGTAGAGTAACACGTTATAATCATTTGTCCTTATTCAGGATTCTGTAGTCTAGAAATCTTGTGCATAAAAAGCATGTTCTCACATCCAAACTTAAAACTTACAATAAACACTGTGTGAATTCTTTAGAAGAAATATTAATTCAGAAAATAATGACAAGATTATGCAAAAAAAAAATGGTTTTGTCCTGCACTGAGGCTGTAGATAGAATTTGTATGCATGTCTCTCAAACAAGACGTTAGTGAAAAACCTACAATACCAGTTACAAAATGACCTTGCTGTGTAATAAGCTCGATTCACTATGGGGCAGGTTGGCATACCCAATGGGGCAGGGTGGCACAAGTGACAAAATGAAGTTAAAACAATAATGAAAAACTGGAACTGCATTTATTTCACATTTCTACTATGCAAAATAGACAACACTGTCAGTAGTGCACGCGACTCAGTTCTCAAGTCTGCAACTGCATCTGTTGTGTCATTATTATTTGCTTCCGTAACTAGAATGCAACTTGCTAAGGTGCGATACGGAAGGCCATTTTCAGCTTGGCGTATGTTCATCCCACTGGCATGGGCCTGATATGCTGCAGTAAAAGACTCCTTTGGGTATGAAGTTTGGTCACTTACACCACTACAAATGTAATGGCGAACCTTCTTAAAAAGGTGGTAATATCGTCTGGTTTGTGTATTGTGCAATATACCTGTGTTAAATGTTAATAATAATATTTAGACTGGGCATGTTTATTAAGCATAGTGTTGTACATTTGAGCTGAATATGTGATAATATGTCATGGAACACTGCATTTCTATTATCTGGGGCAGTGATGAGGCAGGGTGTGGCACAGTGTGACAACCAGACCCATCACTGTGCCAACCTGTCCCAGCCTGCCTTCGGCCCATATTTTCCAAATTGCAGTAAAGCAACACAAGGCATGTGCTTTCACACATAGCACCCTTAAACTCAATATATTTTCTTTCCCTGTCACGTATAAATGAATTACACAATAGTGGCGGCTGGTGTAAAAAAATTTGGGTGGGCGCAAACAAAATTAAAATTAAACTTTTAATACTCGCCTGTAAATAGGTATTTATCATGTGATTGCGCATCATTACTACTAGTATAAAATAAAGGCATGACTCACATCGCATCCAGTCAGCAGCTCCGCTTGCCGTAAGAAGTGCTGGAAGACTCGTTGAGAATGGTCCAATCACATGAGCCCAAATATTTACAAACAATATTGATTCGCTAAGAACGAAAGTGGGAGGGTTCATGGCACACAGTGCTGCGCCCGAAGGATGATTTGACAAAATCCAATCAGAGCTCATAGACGTGTCTACATAGACACTCGTTTGTCCGCGCCCCGGTGTTATGCGCTCAAATGCCCCCCTGCCACAGATTGCCCCCCCTACATAATCTCTATCAAATATTATATTACAACATAAATTCATAGGATTATTGTTATCAAATATGATATAACTATTATAATTAACCCTTGGCACGTGACAGGTGTCGAGACCATGAATACAAATTCTCATATAATGTTTATTTTGTGGCACATTTATTTTACAGGGATTTGTCATGTAATACAAAAATGCTTGCACTAAATAAATATTTATGATGAAAAATTTAACGAAATGATTTTTATTATTAAATAAGCAATATCAAAAATACATCTTGTATATAAAAAATAATCACTTATATTTTTTCCCTATACAACATGTAATTTTTTTATAATGCTTATTTGATAATCAAGTCCATCTGGTCTAATTTGTAATTTCTAAATCATAAACCTAGAAATTTCTGTTCTAATATAATATTCGACGGAGATTAAATAGGGGGGGGGGGCAATCTGTGGCAGGGGGGGGCATTTTAGCGCATAACACCGGCCGCCTCTGCTACACAATTGTAAGCACAAAAAAAAAAAATTTCCTTTGCACTGAAGCAACTTTAGTTGACTTGCAAATTCCATATTTGGTCCACTGCAGCAGAAACTATGCAGACATGCAAAATAGCTGCCTTCCGGGAATCAACCCCCCCTACTATTTTGAGCAATAAAAATTAGAAAGCAACTTTTTTTTATTAGGGTTATGATTAAACAAAAATTTATCATGTTTATGATTTTAGATTCTTTCAATACAATATCTAGTATTCATCCATATTAGTATTTAAAATTAAATCAGTATCAAATATACAACTCAATCCCAAACATCTAATTTATACCTTATATTTACATATGATAATTCTGTAAAGGCAATTTAAAAAATGAGGAATGTATTTGTCTAAAATTGCTTATTATATAATAGCTTTTTGTGAGCCATAAAGCGCTTAAAAATTAAACCTATAAAAGCTAGAGTTTGACGGGACTATATCCTGTTTTTCGGGTCATGCGTTTCCATTATCATCCGCTAGATGGCGAGAGCAGCCTTTTTCTCCAACACACACGCGCATGGGCAGCACAGAAGGAGTGAGAGTTGCTCTAGGTAACAAAATTGGGTTTCATTCCAAATAGCATTCTGCTCCATAGATGTATGTCATGTGTAGTTTTTCTCAGACTGGCGGAGCACGGTATTAAGTAGTGCACTATAAAGGCGTTTGGGACGAAGCCGTTTCATACATGAAGTGAGCAGGGTTAGCTGAAGTTTTTGCTCGTAATCCGTTTTGTCGTTAATTCGAAAGGTATGTTTACATTTTGTGATTTTGCAACAAAAATAATGTGTGTTAATTAATTACTTAGTTCGATAGCGAGACAGCTTGACAGACAAAACGCCTGATTCTTCCTAGATGCTTTTGGTCGTAAATCTAAGCTAAAGAAATCACAGAACGCTCATAATCATGAGGGGAAAAATCATATAAAACGCATATCTCTATCTCAATCGTAATTTGCATTAAATACATGTGTGTCTACCACTGGTGGATTGTTTCACTTTGAATCGATTATCTTTTCTGAATCACCGTGTGAGAGTCGACTCTCACTTCTGAATCACCGTTTAGGAGTCGAATCTCATTTCTGAATCACCGTTTAGGAGTCGAATCTCATTTCTGAATCATCTTTTGGGAGTCGATTCTCGTTTCTGAATAAATAAAATAGCTCTGTAATGTTCTTATTAATTATCTTTAATAAATAACTAATAAAGCATTACATGGCCATAACACAGACAACAAATCCTGTAAATAGATAGTTAAATACATGAACATCATCCATTTATTAATTTTTTGTAGAACATCTCAGTAATCACCTTCTTTTATCATGCATGTGTATTTTGTGTCATACAGACTGATCTATATCACTGTTTCCTTTCTTGGGCTTTTTCCAGACTCATGGAGCTTTTGCCCATCCTCAGCCCAGAAGATACACCTAGAGAAAAGCAATGGTACATAACACGTATATATACAAACACATTATGTTTCATTTCCCATCTCTTTTTTTTTTTTGGTACAGCTGTGATTTAGTGAAGTTTCTTTCCTTGTTAAACCCTGCAGGTATGCTCTGATGCCCCGAGGTGAACCTCCTGGCCTGAGTGTCGGTCACACCTGCACGTTCATGCCTTCAGCCAGCGGGGGGAAAGGACGGATTGTGATGGTCGGTGGGGCCAATCCAAGCGGCAGCTTTTCACACTCCTCACTTATAAATCTCGGTAATGTCTGAGAATTAATTATGCATTAGATCACGCATAGAATCTACCTTAGTTATGCAAAACATTGCTTGATGAATAAAAGAAATGAATGTGTGACAATTATATTAATCAAATTTTTAGATAGTTACGAGTGGGACTTTCCAGATTGGTCAGGTCTGCAGGCGAGATATGAACACTGCAGCTTTGTGTCCGAGAATGACCCAGAGAGCCTGTGGGTGTTCGGAGGAGCTGAACAGAGCGCTAAACGAGACTGCGTCCAGGTTTTACACACCACAGGTAATAACTGTACAGAGACATGCAAGTAGGTTTAAATGTAGATGTTTATTTTTTGTTTGTTTGTTTTTTTAATTATTATGTAACATATTATATGTTTTTAATAATTATGTATCTATTGTGTGTGTGTGTGTGCAGACAGGATAGAGTGGAGGACAGTGGAGGTGAAAGGGACATGGCCGAGCCCGAGGACGTACCACACTAACTCTGCGTGTGTCAGAGACAGACTGTTCGTCTTCTCTGGTGGAGACACTGGGGCTATGCCAGTGAAGGACCCTCAGGTGCATGTCTTCGACACAGGTTTATTTGTTTTTATGTAAAAGTATTTATTTCATTTGTCAGGAAATGCATTATCCTTTTACATTCTCTAGAATTCAACATGGCTGAAGCTCAGTTAGAAATGTGAAAATCTTCCCTGGCCCACAGGGAACATTTTAATCACAACTGTCAAAATCAGAATTTGGAAACTGACTGCAAAATATATTCTAAATATTTATTTGTATTTTGTAAGTACCCTTACTGCCCACTAGGGGGCAACAACCCACACTTTTTGAAACCATGCTTTAGACATATGCTAAAAATTATCCATCATCCTGTTAATCTAACATTCAAATCAATTTCTATTTATTTATTATTATAAAATACAAAAATGTTCCAATTTTTTGTCCTTGGTGAAAGAAATGCTGTAGAACTGTATTAGTGACTGTTTTTCTTACACATTAGAGACACAGAGCAGATATTAAAGTGTGTGTGTGTGTGTGTGTGTGTTTTTCTCTCTAAAGCAACCTGCACGTGGTCCCAGCCAGAGGTTAAAGGAAAGCCTCCAGCGCCACGGCAAGGTCACGTGATCGTAGCCGTCGGATCCGTCATCTACATCCACGGAGGCATGTCAGGAGAGACGTTGCACACCGACATGTTCTCTCTGGACACAGGTACACAACACACACACTCTCTCTTTTTCTCTGGAGAAGAGTTTAGGAGCCCTTGTTCACGTGTTAACATGTTCCTCAGTGAGTATGACGTGGGAGCGGGTGAAGGCGAAAGGAGACGTTCCTCCAGGAACAGCAGCTCACGCCGCCGTGGCTTTGCAGAGGACCGTTTATATTTTCGGAGGACTGACGGCGGACGGGGCGACTAACGCCATGTACTCGTTTCAGAGCGGTACGTACACGTGAACAGTAGATTGATGTAATGTTGACGATCAAACTAGCCGTCTGCTAACAGTTGATATTTTTGTACATGTGTAAATGTGTACATAATGCTTAGATAAAGCTGCTTATCATCACTGACATTTCTGTGGATTATATTAATTTTAACAATATGTCGAAAGTTTGCATACATTCCTATTTAGAGTCTGATAATACTCGTTTCAATATATTGAGATGACTAAAGGTTGTCTTGTTTGATTGTAATCCCAGTGTGTATGCAATTACTTTAAGAAAAACTAGAAAAGTTGCCAGAAAACCCTTTCATGTAGAGTCTAGAGCAGGGGTGTCCAAATCCAGTCCTGGAGGGCCAGTGACCAGCACAGTTTGGTGCTTCTTCTTCTCAAACACAGCTGATCTGTTAATTACTAGGTTCAGTGGGTGTGTTTAGGTGTTGGTGAATTACAAACTGTGCTGGTCACTGGCCCTCCAGGACTGGATTTGGACACCCCTGGTCTAGAGTAACCTCAGGAGTTCTAATTAATTTTGAGTGACAATGCAAAAATAAAGGTTTATGGTTTAGAGAGAAGTCAACAAAAACTACTGCACTGAACTTCATCTCTACTGTTCTGCGAGTGCATGAGCTATGGTGCCACAGGCAATTTGGTTATCAAAAGCTACAAGAAGATCTTACATGTATATTACATATACAGTACATTCCTGCACAGTGAAATCCTTGATCACATGATATGGTGGCCCTGGAGAAGACAGGGTTAAGGACACAACAATGGGCTTGAACTGCTGACTTTACAATTAGTAACTTTTTGCCAAGAATAGTAGGCACCTAGTCTAGTCTGATCACTCATTTTCCATTTTTAAGGAATGCCATCTTAGATTCTGCCAGGGATGTGTAAATTTATGAACAGAACTGCATTAATGCATAAGACTGCATAGATGTAGTTATACAGAGAAAACCGGTCACACTAATGAGGAACAGCCTCGACCTTGTGATAATCAAGATTACATCACTTTTATCGTTATAGACAAACAACGCTGGACTCTGATGAAGTTTAAAGGTGACCTTCCACCTAACCGCCTCGATCACTCTATGTGCGTGGTACCGTGGCGGGACGGGACAGACGCCAGCGTCGGGGAGAACGCACAGAGCCGTGACGGGGAAATCAAGCATCTGTGTTTTGTGTTCGGAGGCATGGACACTCAGGGCATCATTTTCAACGACTGTCTAGTCACAGTGATAACATAACGCTCTTGAAATAGCACTGTATAACATTAACTCTGAACTGCCCCAGTGTGAAGATTGAGAATGCAAAATGTGTGGGTAATGTAATTAAATGTAAGGAGTATGTTGGCTGTTAAAACTTGGGAAAAAAGCATTAGGATTGAGAGATTTAAATCAAATTGGTTCTGCGATTGCATTTATTTTCAATTTTTTCCCCTGACATATTGGTGTAAAGTCGCACTGAAATAATACAGCCGTTTTAAAAAATAAATTAAACTGCCCATCTTCATTTCAGGCTGCAAAGCAGCAAAATGCGATTATTTTAAAGAGGGGGATTATTGATTGGTTCACTGTAGTTCATATCCATTTATGCATCGAAATGCTGTGTAAATTATATTGCTCGTTTAACAGTGATGTCTCAAACAGATTACCTTTTTTTTTTTGCTGCCTTCATTGTCTGTGTTGCACTCTGGTACAATATGTAGCAATGTTGCACAAACCACTGAGCAATGTTTGCACAAACCACTTAAAAACAGCAGCCAAACACAAAATGTAGAACAGATTTTCTACAGTGACTGGTATATTTATAGATAAATTATAGATATTTATATATTTTCTAGATTAACAGTTGGAAGATTACCTAGAGTTAGAGTTTTTAGATTTTGATTCAGAGTCACTTAATTGAACCAATGTCTAAGAAATTTGACCTGTGATCAAAACCTCTGGAAACATCATGTTAGTACAAGTTCAAATACCGAATGCACATCGACAGTAGGAAATGCACCATTGGATTAAATATCTAAATAAGATTAAAGTTAGCTGGAAGAGAACACCTTCACTTTGTAAATAAGAATATACTGCAACCATTTAAATAGTCACCATGGTGCCTCTTATTTTAAAGTGACCCACTATGATTATAGTTTATAACACCATATTAGTTTTAAATGTTCACAAGAGCCAAGATTTTTTTTTTTTTACCCCAGATGAGAAGAGTTCAAGCAAAGATAACACACAGCAAGTCATTTTGTATCAAACATTTATTTCCATGAGTTTGCGGTAGAAACACTCTACAGTCGCCAGATTTAAATAAATAACTTGAGTTTGTGAATGTTGATGTTTTACCCCAGGACCCAACACACCCACTAAATTCTAACCCCTTCCCACCCACCCTGCCCGAACCCACCCAAATCCACAGAACTCCTCTCCAACTGCCTGAGAACAGCAGCAAGCCTCAATCCAGGCTGATTAAATCTCCACCTCAGTGAAGAGCAACAACTCTTGATGTGCTCAAAGTCCTTTTCAGAAGTAATTTGTGATTTTATGCTTGCCCCACCTGTTTATACCTTCCCCTCACAATTGTCCATCAAATCCAGCAACTATGTACATCTGTCCTGTTTTTTTTTTCTTCTTTTTTCAATCCAGAGAGGGTAAGGGCATATCAGGAGGGCTGAAGGAAAAAAAGAAAAGGAAAAAAAAAAACCCAGCTTCAAAATGGAATTGGGCAGCAACCTACAACTCGTCCTTTCCATCTTCACCACCCTCTTCTGGAGGTGGTCCACCTGCGCTACCGTACAGCTTGCTGATGATCGGCTGGACGATTTCTTCCAGCTCTTTCTTCTTAGCTTGGAAGTCTTCGATTTCAGCTTCCTGGTGCGACTCGAGCCACTCAATCTTTTCCTCCACGGCTTTTTCGATGGTCTCCTTGTCTTCAGAGGACAGTTTGCCTCCCAGCTTCTCCTTGTCTCCTACCTGGTTCTTGAGTGAGTAGGCGTAGCTCTCAAGCTCGTTCCTGGAGTCAATGCGCTCCTTCAGCTTCTTGTCTTCGTCCGCAAAGCGCTCAGCGTCGTTCACCATGCGCTCAATGTCTTCGGGCGTTAATCGGTTCTGGTCATTAGTGATGGTGATCTTGTTCTTGTTGCCCGTGCCCTTGTCTTCAGCCGTGACCCTTAGGATGCCGTTGACGTCGATTTCAAATGTGACCTCGATTTGAGGAACGCCACGGGGTGCTGGAGGGATGCCGGTCAGGTCAAAGGTGCCCAGGAGGTGGTTGTCTTTGGTCAGTGGACGCTCACCTGGAAAAAAAAGAAGGAGAGGGATCTTAAAAAATGAATAAATAATCAATTAACACCTCAGATTGATTAAAATTAGTTCCATAACCAACACCACAAATTATATATATTTTTTAACAATCTTATCTTACCTTCATAAACTTTAATGGTGACAGTTGGCTGGTTGTCAGAAGCTGTGGAGAAAATCTGAGACTTCTTGGTGGGCACGACAGTGTTCCTTGGGATGAGTTTGGTCATCACACCTCCAACAGTCTCGATACCAAGAGTCAGAGGGCACACGTCCAAAAGCACAATGTTTCCTGTAAACGCGATCGATCATCATTAGCTTAATCATACTTTTTCAACTGAAAAGGTGTCAACTTTTGAGGACTTTCCAAATCTCACCTGTATCTTCCTCTCCTGACAGAACTCCAGCCTGCACAGCAGCTCCATAAGCCACGGCCTCGTCAGGGTTGATGCCCCTTGACGGCTCTTTGCCATTGAAGAACTCCTTCACTAGCTGCTGGATCTTTGGGATACGAGTAGATCCGCCCACAAGGACGATCTCGTGGATGTCGGACTTCTTCAGGTCGGAATCTTCCAGGACTTTCTGCACGGGTTTCATGGTGGATCGGAACAGATCCTGTGACAGAAGAGAACCACATGTATACATATTGAATTCAAAGCAAGCTGAATAAAATGTTGACTTGTGGAGACCAGGGAAAAAGGTCTTACCATGTTGAGCTCCTCAAACTTGGCACGAGTCAGGGTCTCTGAGAAGTCTTCACCCTCAAAGAAGGACTCAATCTCGATTCGGGCCTGGTGCTGAGAGGACAGGGCTCTCTTGGCCTTCTCAACCTCACGACGCAGCTTCTGGACGGCGCGGACATCCTTGCGAACGTCCTTTCCGGTCTTTTTCTTGTACAGCTTGATGAAATGATCCATGACACGCTGGTCGAAGTCTTCACCTCCGAGGTGAGTGTCTCCGTTGGTAGCTACCACTTCAAAGACGCCATTATCGATGGTCAGCAACGAGACATCGAAGGTACCACCACCGAGGTCAAACACCAGGATGTTCTTCTCGCCGTCTTTCTTGTCCAGACCATAGGCGATGGCAGCAGCAGTTCTGCATGAACAGTAACAAAAGTCTCAGCAATGATGTCATCATACAATAAATTCAAATGCAAGAGCTTTTTTGAAGGATCAGGGCTTACGGCTCATTGATGATTCTCATCACGTTTAGGCCAGCGATAATACCGGCGTCCTTGGTGGCTTGGCGCTGAGCATCATTGAAGTAGGCGGGGACTGTAACCACAGCGTGCGTCACCTACAAAAAAAAAAGGAGGAGGGGCGTTAATTCCTCATGATATTTAGTGCTATGCAAACATGTTTAAAAAAAAATTTAAAAAAAACCCATACCGGCTTTCCCAAGTAAGCCTCTGCAGTTTCCTTCATCTTAGTAAGCACCATGGCAGAGATCTCCTCAGGAGCAAAGGTCTTCAACTGCCCAGCTCCAACCTCTACCTGAATGTGGGGCTTGGTCTTCTTCTCAAGAACCTGGAATTGTTTAAAAAAAATATTATTATTCAAGCCTCAGTATTCTCTACAAACTTTCTACACCTGATAACATTGATAACCAATAAACACTCACTTTGAATGGCAGATACTTGATGTCCTGCTGCACTGAGGAGTCACCCCATGTACGCCCGATTAGCCTCTTGGCATCAAAGATGGTGTTCTCAGGGTTAGACGTGAGCTGGTTCTTTGCAGCGTCTCCGATCAGACGCTCACCCTCACTGGTAAAGGCCACATAGGATGGAGTGATGCGATTACCTTGGTCGTTGGCGATGATCTCAACTCGGCCATTCTTGAACACACCGACACTGGACAGAGGAAAAAAGGACATTTTAGATACAGCTGAGCTAAGAAATTAATGAATGAATGACGGAGTGATGGATTGAAATGAGGACAGCACTGCATGCTAACCAAGAGTATGTGGTGCCAAGGTCGATGCCCACTACAGTGCCGACATTTTCCTTCTTGTCGTCATCGTCGGCGTACACACAGCCGACCACCACCAGAAACAGGCCCAGTAGTCTCATATTGGTACCAGTACCAGACTTGACTCTGTAAAACAGATAGGAATTTGATTAGACGAGATCAAAGCAGGTGCCGCCCAAAAGTCACGTGGGTTTAGCCATACAAGGGATTTTTTTATTTTAAAAAACTATAATGACCACTAATTCATTGTTATGAACACATTCATGTAAATTAATAAACTCAGATTAAGTTAAGCAACAAAAAAAAAATACAAAGCAAAACAGAAGATGCAAAAACCATTTGCATTGCAAAGCTAACAGGCTAACTGCACGCTTATAAAAACTAGCATGCTAGCACGTAAGCCTAATTAGCATTGCCATGAATAGTACTTGAAATTGAAATGTTTTAATTAAAAACGATCGACACGCTTGTTTAACAATGAACAGGGTAATGTTTTTCTTATTTAGACTTAAGCTAGGCTAAGCTACTAGCCTGCTAGCAACCCCTTAGCAGCTATGGAAAAAGCTAGAATGTGCGCGAGACCACCTGGAAACCGGTTTAACTAGCCATTTCTAACACAAATAATATTAAATTCTAATAAAGGTACACAGCAGTTACGTTTAAAACAAGCAAAAAATTTTGTAAAGCTATCTAATACTCCAACACTTCACCGACTTTATTTTTCTCTCGCAGTTTAATATAATAATACGCATGCCTTGCGTTGCTTAAACTCTATAAAATAAAATAGTAAATACAAAAATCTTACCCTAGATGTTGGAGAAGATAAACCGGAGAAATGAGAAGGCGTTAACAGCGCTGTCGCTCGCTCTGTAAGGATGTTTCTGTACACTCAGGCTCGTTGTGTTCTCTTCGCGTCGCTGTGTGAAATGAAACAGGGTGAATGACGGCGCCTGTATATAAGCTGTCACTGCTTTCCCATCGTGGAGGCTCGCCATTGGTCCACGGGCATCTCGTTGGAAGACGCTGATTGGCTGAGACCGGCACGCTGGCCTTTCCTCATTGGCACACGTACCGGCGTATGTGATGTCACATAAAGGCAATTCCTCGTGATGTGATTGGACAGCAGGTGTGCCATTTTCTTAAAAATTCGGAAGTGAGCTTACTGTAAGAACCGCTACGTATGAGCAAAAAACAGGAAATTATGGTTTATTCAATTCAATTTTATTTATATAGCGCTTTTAACAAAGATGGTTTAGATGTCAAATATTTTATATATATATATATACATCTACATACTTGTATTTGTGTACCTTGTATACTTGTGTGCCTCAACAAGAAGTTGAAACCTAGCAGTACAATTCTTTGTTGAGGTTTTCAGAGGGGAGAAGAGGTTTCTAGAGGTTTGTAATTGTTTGTCTGGAAACCTCTACAAAAGTTTGTACCATTAGGTTTCTACTTCAGAAGTTTGTAGAGGGTTCTTGACGTGTGGTGAGGTACAACATGTGCGTATATGTGTATGCATGTAGTGGTTAGCACTAGTCTTCTTGTACCTCCGGGGTCTGGGTTCAATTCCCACCTCGGGGTGTGTGTGCATGGAGTTTGCATGTTCTCCCTGTGCTTGGTGGGTTTCCTCCAGCTACTTCGATTTCCTCTCACATTCCAAAAACATGCAGATTAGACTAAATTGCTCGTAGTGTGTGAATGTTGACTCGAGATCTTACCATGGTCATAAAATAGGAATAAATATAATGCTCACCATTGGTCCCTAGTTGGACTACAGAGATTCTTAGATGGATGGATGATATTGATAAATTGAAATTTTACAAGAAATTTGCATCAGCAATGCGGAGCATTTTCGACATACAAACGAACGAACTGAACCAAACACCGGCTAAATTGCGTGTACATCAGGGAGCCATTCAAAACTTGTTTGCATCAGTGGAAAGCCAAGCGAAGTTAACCAATTTTCCTATGTACATAAGGACTTTTTCTTTTTTCAGTCAGGTCAGTGAAAGTGATTGAGTGGCTAGAATGGATCATTTGCATTTACATTATTTCTTATGAGAAAATTCATATCCAATACAAATTTCCGCCTCATGAACTTGCCTCAGGAACTAATTTATTTTGTATGCCGACATTCTACTGCAGGAATATATAGCCCGTCTACATTCATGGCTGATAAAAACATTGCATCCACCCTGATCTTGGTCCCTTGTCCCCTACTTGACCCCTGGAAAGCAGCCCTACGAGGACAAACATTCACTTCTAATGAAGAAGTGAAGACAATGGTGCATTCGTGGCTCGCAGCTCAGTCTAAAACATTACGAATACGGAGAGAATGCGAAAGCTTGTTGACAGATGGAAAAAGTCACAAAGTGGATTGAAAAGCAAGGAGATTATGTTGGAAAAATTAATTAAAGTTAATTAAAATACATTCTACAGCCTTGTTGAATTTTTGACTCACCGTCATAGATATAGATCTAGATAGATGGAAAGATGGAAATTGCATTACATTGACTTGTACAGAATAAACACTATATGACTTTCATGCACAAGACAACAGTATATGAGAACATAATTTACTTTGAGCCAATCAGATTTTTATTTCACAAGAACGTGATACCATGTATATATTTGTAGTGCTGCTAAATCCATTATGATGTAATCTGATATGATTTGATTTAATACCATTAGATCGGTGTGTGATTTACATGAATGACTATGTGCATAAGGACAATTTTAAATATCAGAGTTACAAACCAACTCCACCAGGGAAACGTTTGGACACACCTTCTAATTACAATATCTTTCCCATTTTGTTTTTCCTTTCTATACAATAAAACAATGCTGAAGGCTTCCAGAATATCTCATTTGAACAGTTGATATTGACATGTGTATGCTACTTATAAGGCCCTATAAAGCCTTTATAACAGTTCTAATCTGTGGATTGCTGCTCTTATTTGGCGATTTTTTAAGTTGGTAAAGTTAAATTAAGTTTTGGTTTACACTCACAAATACACTTTATCATGTTATACTGTTCAATCAATATAATCCACCTCAGCGCACTGATGCAACAAAACAGAAACTGTGATTGCGGGTTACATCAGATATTTACATCAGCCAGAGGTTCCCTGATTATGACTATTTATTGTCAGAATGATTCATATATCAAGTGCTCTTCTTACTATTAGATATATTTGTCATGGCTGAGTATTCAGTTGATGGCTCATGAGTATAAGCATGTCTTATGAATGTAAAGTCAGAAAAGTGTAATTATTTGTGTAGTATTCCTCGGTGGTCACCACTATAAATTTGACTGCCTCTTTATCCTGATCAGGTTCACGAGGGATCCAGAGTTTATCCTGCAGAACACTGGTACATTTATTGTATTAGATTTAAAATTAGCATATTCCTCCAAAAGAAAACACAATAGATGAAGTATAGTATATTAGCACAAAGTTGTTTAATAGTAAGAGAGAAACTAAATTAGATTAAATTAGATTAGATTTTATTATCACTGAGCAGAGAACAAGCACAAAGCTAAAAGAAATTTTGCAGAGTTTTAGGAAATTAAGTTTTACCAAAAATATTTCAAATTCACACAGATATTAAGAATAAGATATATTGTATTTCTTCTTGTGGTTGTGAGATTTGAATATTCCAGCATCTGTCATACCGGCCCATGTGTGACAGATTAGTGACCATGGAAATGCTAATGTATTAGAATAAGTGTGTTAGTACCCAAGTAAAAAAAAAAAGTATGCTTAGTATATTAAATCCTATCATGCCAAAACATACTTTAGTGTACTTGCCATATAAGTATACTTTTGTGCGCTAAAGTGGAACAACTTTAAGTATACTTAGTACACTTAAAGTATATGGTTTTGTGTGTACTAACGTACAAAACTCACAGTAATTAATACAATGACAGTATATATTAAATGTATAATAAGTACTTTACAGCAAATTTTACTGTGTTTCAAATACATGAGTAATATCCCATAAATATATTCCAGCAGTAGCATGTTGTTCTACTTCTGGCCAATCAAAAATACTAAAAAAGTACACTGTGTAGTTAATACAAATATAATTTATTATATCATACAATACACACAGTGTTCTATAACACTATAATTTCTATAATTTGTTACTCGTACACTTAAGGTGTTTAGGATCATTTCAAAATACTGAATGCATTTTCTACACTATAATATGTTTGTTTTTTTAAAGACTGAAATGAAATTTCATTCATGAGTTTAACAGATTGAATTTGCACAAGGTTACAAAAAACAGTACTATAGTTTATATGTGTTCAACAAAACATCAGGTTGTCTCACAAACACAAATGCACACACATCCAGTTTGTGTGTGTGGATATATAATGTACATTCTTCCTGCGCTTGGGTTCGTCCCACAGTCCAAAGACGTGTTGTTGGCTGATTAGCGTTTTCCATAATTGCCTGTTCTGCTGTGTGTGTGTGTGTGTGTGTGTGTGTGTGTGTGTGTGTGTGTGTGTGTGTGTGTGTGTGTGTGTGTGTGTGTGTGTGTTTATGCTCTAAAATGCTTCCATACAGACCTTATTCCCTGAGCTCCTTTTGCTAGGCTAATCACTGCACTAATATAGATTTCCACATATTGATATAATCCAAATATTATTTTTGTCAGGGTTGAGCGATCAACATATGGACGTTGTGACGGCCTGTGTATTCCCATCTCACACAGGATAGGCTCTTGCTGTAAATAAACGCATAGTTTAATGTTCACTTTAAATAAAGCTCTGGCTATTAAACTCTTACACTGAATTCCCATATTCTCAATCTCACTTTGAAAAAAAGAGGATTTGAAAATCGTTTGTGAAATTAATAGCATTAATAAGCGGACATGATACTTTTCTCCCAAGACTGACACAAAAGACTCTGATAGCGATCGCACACATAATGCACAAAGACTATAACTCCAACAATGTAAAAGCAATGAATATTTGTGCGAAGGATGGAAGCTGTTTATTGTTATCTGTTTTTGATCCCCCTCTTATCTGCGGGGCTTAAGGCAGATTTTGAAAATCCATTAATACCTTGATGAATAAGAGCTTCTGACTTGTATGATTACAAGGGATTTGTTGTGGAAAAGAATAGGGACGTATAATAGCCGGCGTGCGGTACGAGAGACGCTGTCTTTTAGTGATAAGGTGTGCTCAAGCTACTCGTTTATGCCACTCGTGACCCTGTCCCCGAATGACGTTTAACATCTTGCGGTTTAGGCCGCGAACCAGGTAAATCACACCAGGGTGTGTGATACACATACAAACACACCATCCTTTTTGAAGCACCATGGTCACTTCTGATGCCTGTTATAGCCTCAATGAATCAAAGCCTCTAATACCAGACGGGTTATCCTTCTTCTAAAACCCCAACAAGGAGGATTTCTTAGGGCCTCTGCACCCCTCATTTGATACAGTGAAATCTGATTTCATTTCAGGCCAAAGCCAGATTAGCTGAATGTCCTGTTCTGGCTAACACCTTCACAAAACTGCCCAGATTAGATGGGATTTTTTTTTTCTTCTTTAGCCACTTTTTCTGTGCTTTCTGTATAGAGGGATTATGTTTTGTTTCCTTTCTTTAATCTATCGAGTAAATGAGAGGTTTGACATGAAGCACAGAGACAGAGAGAGAGAGAAAGAGAGAGAGAGAGGAAAAGGGATTTAGTTTTAGATGTAAGTCTGCTTCTTTGCAGTCCCACAGCAGAGGAGCGTTGCAGACCATGGAGATGGAAGAAGCTCAGGTGGAGAAGAAGACGTTCGCCTTCAGCATTGACAGCATCCTGAGCAGGACGTTTGAGAGGAGCGACGAGAGTAAAGCAAGCACAGCATCCGACTCACGACTCTCCTCGAAGGACGGCCCGGCTCCGGAGTCAGAAGGAAGCAGGAATCCTGCCGAGGCTCCTCATCACGTCTGTGTGTGCTGCTGTTATTGCTCGCACTGTGGAGAGATGCTCCAGGCTGATTACCTGCCTGCTATGTGTAAGAATCGCTGTTTAATTCTGATTATCTCATCTTAGTTTAGTTATATTCAAGTTTTCACTTGACACATAATAGAGGAAGATGGGTTTGAATGATCTTTAAGTAAAATCCATCTTAATCTTGTCAACTTTTTAAATACTCACTATGCGTACAGTATAAGAAGAAGTATAATTTGAATGTAAAACCAAAACGTGCACTAATGTCTGTGTCAGGTTAGACAATGTTAAATGCCTTTTTGCCTCATGATTTTATATTCTAAATAAAATGAAATTGTTTTGGGATCCTTATTCTGTTTTCAAATTTGTGAGTTCACAAAGGCAAGAGAGTTAATTTTATCAGTGAATATTGTTATTTTATCCCTGTTTAATGTGTTACGTGGCCATCTAACATACAATGATATCTATTTGATGAAGACTTAAGATTAGCTTACGTGACAGTTTAACAATCTAAATTATGCCAGGAACAAACTGGCATGCTGCTAAAGGAAAACCATTAACAATGGAGTGGTATGAGTCAATTCCTGTATGAATAAAACTTTGATCAATTGAGTTAATTAATCAAAGTTTTATTCATACAGTGCTTTTAACAATGGACAAAACAGCTTTACGGAAACAAAATGCAAATATGTATAAGTCATAAAGATCAGATCGTCCCTGATGATCGAGCGACAGTGCTGTGGCAATAGGAAGAAACCTTGAGAGGAACCTGACTAATCAGGGAACCCATCCTCATCTGGTTGATAATGGGGAGCAGGGATTGATCTGCAGCCATACTGTGTGTTAGTGTATGTTATACTGAACACTAAAAACAAACCCTCTATGGGCAATCAATCAAATACAGGGCACAAGCATGCACACACTCTCTTACTCACACACACACTATGGGCAATTCTGCACGTCTTCAGACTATTTGAGGAAACCGGAGTACCTGGAGGAAACCCATCCAGCATGGGGAGAACTTGTGAACTCAACACACACAGACAGGAGATGGAAATCAAACCCTGAAGGTGCAAGGCACCAGTTCTACCCAGTATGCCAATGTGCCGCATCAGTGAAGATGATTCTATTCGATTTTATCAGTTAAATAATTGTCTTCTTACAGGAACTTCGCCATATCAATGATTTTTTTATATTATTTTAATAAATAATTGAACGGTTTTATTTGTAGTCTTAGACTCTGCACCTTACCATGTAAATGATGATGTTAAAAATCCCCCCAAATTTTTATATTATTCTACATTATTATTATTATTATTATTATTATTATTATTATTATTATTTTAATTTTGAACCCTTTTTAATAGTGAAATATTTCCATGATCATAATTAGGTAAAGGTTCTACAATAGGGGAAAACAAAGTATTTCACTTTCCATCTGATGTACTATAAAAGAAAACTAAACATTATTTATGCACTTTATCATAGGAATAATGACTCGAAACCATACATGAAAACATACACATGCCCTTGTGTTGCATTTCAGCCTGTCAGTTTGCTTGGAGCAAGAGAGCGCCTTCTGAGACGAGTCTGGCAGGAGAAGGTCAGAGGAGAGAGAGCTTCAGTCAGATCCAGAAGCGTATCCGGCGTCACCGCACCATCTTCACCGAGGAGCAGCTGGACGCCCTGGAGGAGCTGTTCGTGCAGAACCAGTATCCGGACATACACACGCGTGAGCAGCTCGCTGAGAGGACTCACCTGAGAGAGGAGAGGGTCGAGGTGAGAGCTATGTACAAAAAACAACAAAGAATCTGGAACTAGTTATGGAAACTGTGATTAATCGGTGTGATGAACCTTTAGGTGTGGTTCAAGAATCGTCGAGCGAAGTGGCGAAGACAGAAGAGACTACAGTTCAGTCTTCATGGACAGGATGAGTGGAAGAATGTTCTGCATGGTGATTGAAAGACTCTCATACTGGAATACTTTTAGTTACGTGTCAAATGTTTCCCCCATAGTGTTTAGGAATAGGGAATAGGGGAAAAAAAACAATGTTCCACTATCTTATAATATATGGCACTATATGGCCAAAAGAATGTGCACCCATACAGTATGTGGTTCTTCTTTACTATTTCCATAAAGGCAGAATTAAGCTGTAGCATTTTATAATAGTGTCTGTGTATTGCTGTAGGATTCAAGAGCCCTGATTGGACTAAACCCCACTGAACCGTCACCTTTGGAATGTTGAACTGGAACTGGAGTCTCTTTGCCATCCCAACACCAGGACATGATCTCACTAATGCTTTTACAAAGACAAATCCCCACAGCTATGCTCCAAAAATCAAGAACAGGTGTGATGGTCAATGGGGGCACATACTTTTGGCTATTACAAGATATTTACAAGAACTAAACGGATTCCAGGAAGTTAAAAATAAAACGTAGTTGTATGCTGAAAGAACAGCACAGAGATATTAAGAAAAACGTATGATGAATAATTTGAATTTTTTAAATCACATTTAGAAAGGGAAAACTTTTGTACGATTGTAGTTTTTATTTGTAATTTTTGTCTAATCTTGTGGAACATTTTTAGTAATTGTCATAGATAATAAAGGAATGTGAGTAAAAAAAAGCATGCTACTGTAATTGTCTAACTGCTAAATGCTAACTGTAAATAAAAAATAAATGTATTTGTCTTAATTCTTTTTTCTCAAGGCAATGCAAACATTTGCACTTTGCCGTTGAGAAACTTCTACATTGAGTTTGGCTTGTTAGTGATTATTTTTCACATTTTAAAGTTAATTTTATATTTATTTATTTATTCATCTTCTACACTGCTTATCCTATACTGGGTTGAAGGAAGTATGGAGCCTATCAAAGGAAACTTCGGGCACAAGGCGGAATACACCCTGGACAGGGTTCGAATCTATCATAGGGCACGCATGCACACACACACTACGGGCAATTTGGGAATGCCTATTAACCTAGTCTGTATGTCTTTGGACTGTGGGAGGAATCCCGAGTAACTGGAGGAAACCCACCAAGCATGGACAGAACATGCAAACTCCTTGCACACAGACGCTAACATGGGAATTGAACCCTCGACCCTGGAGGTGCGAGGCCACAAATTTTTGACATGATTAATACTGTATTATTACTTGGTTACAATATATTATTCTGTTTTTATAGAAAGTGAAGATTTGCTAATTAAGTCATAAAGCATCAAGATATGAGATGTTTTAATTTTAAGTACAGATGGGAGTCACCAGGGACCCAATACAATATTATCACAATCCTTTGATACCGATTTTGATTCGGATCACGATTCTGTGTCACAATATTTTTTCTCCAGATCTTATTGCAATTGTAAACAATGTGTGAATTGTTACAGTGCACCACCTATAGGATCATAAAGGAACTGCAACTTACATCAAACGTATGCACATAAAATAATAAATCATAAAAAATAATTAAGTCAGTGTGGCAATGCATGTATACAGCACTGTATAGTATTATTATCCCCATCACTAATTTAACCAATAAAATATAAAAAAAAATAAACTTTTCCCTCTTTTGTATTTCTTGTATGAATTATGTCAAAGTTTTTACAATTATTATTGTATAATAATAATTATAGTAGTAGTAGTAATAAAAAAAAAAATATTTTAGTATAATAAGTATTAATATATTTTAATAATAACAACAATAATTTTTATAAAAGAATCAGAATATTGTTATTATTGTTATACAATTATTATTATTATTATTGTCAATTAATTTTAGTATAATAATTGTATTATATTTTAAAATAACAACAATAATTTTATAATTATGTTATTATTATTAATAATAAAGTAAGTAAGATTTATTATTATTATTATTATTATCTTTTTTTTTTTTTTTTTTTTTTTTTTTACATTTCTCGTATAATAATACATTTATTGGCACCAGTTTTAAGTCTGTTCGCTCCGGCAGAGGGCAGAATTCCAAATAGCGGATTATTTCCTTTATAGGCGCCCTACCAAGGGAACGAAAGACCATTCACTCTAACTAGTGTACACTTAATTTTAAACGAAACCGTTTGGGATTGAGCCGCTAAGTTTCGCGCACGGTAGCCGGCTCAGTGTGAATGCTAACTCTGCTCACAACGCCACCAGTAAGTACAGAATTCCTTCACTATTAATATTTTTTTGCGAATTTATTAATTCAGTAAAATTAACCAACGGTTATATTTCCTTCCAGACCTGCATAACGTTAGCATGAAGTGTCATGTCATCATTCGACAACCATAGATATTTATATGTGTTGGTGTTAGCCTGGCTAGTTTCAGCTAGGTGACTTTCTTGTTAATGTGTTCTTGTTGTGGTGATGTTTATGAGATAGATTAGAGAGGTAACTGTGTACAAACAATGATATAAAATAGGGTTAGAAAAAACACACTTCACTTTCGTTTCATTGGAGTGAGAGAGAGGCTGTGTGACTGTGAGAGCGAATCTGTGTGTATGTTTCCTCAGACAAACATGAGTTACATTAGACAGTGAATCATCTGTCTGTCTGTCTGTCTGTCTGTGTGCATGTTCTCCTTGTGCTTGGTGGGTTTCCTCCGCGTACTCCGGTTTCCAACCACAGTCCAAAGACATGTAGGTTAGGTTAAATTGGGCGTAGTGCGTAAATGAGTGTGTGAGTGTGTGTGCCCTGCAATGGATTGGCACCCTGTCCATGGTGTACCCATGGTGTAATAGGCTTAAGGCCCCCCTTGACACTGAATACAGGATTAAGTGGTATAGAGGATACCAGGCACCAGGCGGTGTTTGCTCAGGGTGGCTGTCTGGTAGGCAGCGTCATCATCAACTTCTTATCATAGGCGTCCTGTTAAAGCAGGCTTAGGTCATTCTATGGGCGTGTCACAGGCGATCATCAGCTCTTATGTCATACTGTGGGCGTGTCACAGGCAATTATCAGCTTTTATGTCATACTGTGGACGTGTCACAGGCATACCTCACCGAATGTAACGGGGACATCAGGCCGTTCTCATCAGCTACCAAAACCCCAGAGGTCAGAGTGCGGAGTATCTACAGCAAAGGCGCGTATACAGCAGACATCCAGAAACATTGGAGCAGAGTGAGGAATGGTAGCGAGTTGACCACACGCTCCATTCGCAGGTAATGTTAGCACGCAGACGTCAGGATCTGCACGCAGGCAGAGTCCCGGGTAACCTCGAGTACAGGCAACGTTCTCAAACTTAATATTCAAAGATCCGAAATCTGATTCTTATTCAAGGTCAAAGATCCGGAACACTATGACACTGATGACACTAAATGACCGCAAGTGTCAGAAAGATTTAAAATCAGCCCAACGTTTACCATTACAAAGTTTATAGGTATTTAAGGAGAAATTTTAACTACAAGAGAAAAATCATGAACTGATTTTAATGCCTCAACAAAATAAATAGGCAAAGTGTATTTGTTTTGATGCCTGAATAAACCAATTAAACAAATTGATCCTAAAGGAAAGACACTGGAATATCAGAATGATTTCTAAGTAAAAGGATGCAACATGTGAACGGCCCCCAAGACCGTCATAATACACAGCACCTCAGTCTGAGAAAGAGCCCAGTCTGACGTCAGTCTGTCTAAACCTTCGCACAAAAATGAGGTATGATAAGGTGTGGTTGCTGGACGGAGGCACTGACCTTTTCTTTACATATTTGGATCGTGAAGTCCTCATTGCATAGGGGACATAAAGTTCACTGACAGGAGACGTCTTGCTTTTCTGTGCTCGCATGACAGAATGATAAAGCCTGTTAGCTAACTTGCTGTCTATCTGTTTATTTATCTGTCTGTTTATCTATCTATCTATATATCTATCTATCTATCTATCTTCCTGCCTGTCTGTCTGTCTGTCTGTCTGTCTGTCTCTGTCTGTCTGTCTGTAACTACATCTCTCTCTGTTTCTCTGTCTTACTGTCCTGTTGTTGGTCTGTCTGTCTGCCGTTGCTCTAAATGTTTACATTCTTTTTAAATTCACTGTTTTAGAAGTTGCACTCCTGTTTTCACAGTATTCTGTTCAATCTGTACTAAGGCATTTTCCTATTAGTTTTCTCTTCATCTGTCTACTGATCTCTCTCTTTTTACCTGGCTGTCTATCTTTCTGTCTATCTCTTTGTATAGCTGTGTCCAACTATCTGTGTTTCCCTTTAATTATCAATCTGTTCATGTATTTATATTAAAAAACACTTTAAATCTATTTTCTTATTCGTCTTCTTACAGGGTGTCATGTATCGGTCAAACTCCTCCTCCTCCTCCTCCTCCTCTCGGAGAGCAAGCATGAATTCATCGAAAATGTCTGGTTCACTTAAAGCCAAAGGCCTGAAAGACATCAGGATCAGTGAAGAAGTTAAAATTGCGGTGAACCTTGCACTTGAGAGGTTCCAGTACAGCGACGAGAGAGGTGTGTTCAGCCTAAATGGAACCGAAATTTTTGTTTTTATTTGTTTGTTTGTTTTTCCTCCTTCTGGAGGTTGGCTTTAGCTGAATGTATGATTATGAGTTTATCTTAGTTTTAGATGTTGTTCATGTAATATTTGTTCCCCATAAGTTTCCCATACACTCTTTCCTACGCTTTAAAGATCACAGCTAGTGTAGAGGATCTCTCAAGCGCATTACTGTACATACAGGTTTGTAATGTATACGTGTCTTCTATATATACTCGTAGAAATGGAGTTTCCTTCTTCGCTGACGAGCACAGAGAGAGCGTTCGTACATCGCCTTGCACAATCCCTGGGGTACATTTCAAAAAGCAAAGGGTGAGTGGATATACACCTAAAGGTTTATCAAAACTAACCTGAACGTTCTCACCGAAGCGCTCTTGCATCTCTCACTGCAGTAAAGGGTTACAACGCTTCCTCACCTTACGGAAGAAGGACCGTCCAGAATCGTCGCAGTCTGTCATGACTTTCGGTCTTTCCCAAAATTCCAAGCATGTGATCCAAAACCTGCTGCAGGGGTTCCCGATTACCAGTAAAGAGCGCACTGATCTGCTCCAGGGCTCCGAGAGAGGCCTCGCCGTTTCCCCGGAGGCTAACGGTAAACACTTATTCATAACATCAGTTACTGTTTTGTGAAAATAAATAAATAAAAGAAAAGATGCGCTTCAGGTATATATAATGCACTGTTTGTATGTGTATTGTTTATATAATTCATATTATTTTCAATCACAGTTAGTCCCCAAATTACGAACATGCGGGAGAAATGAGTCGGCCTGACCGGTTTCAATGAATCACTGCGGGAGCTTGATGATGGAAAGTGTATGTCCTGTAAAGCTGTCCTGGTGGTCAATAATCCTAATTACGGAAAATCCTCAACAAAACAGAGTTTGCAGTAACATACAGTGGAAAACGGCTCTGAGACAAAATGGCATCTGGGATTCCCTTTTACAATTTAAAGGCGCAGAGACAACTGTGTTGTATTTGACACGTGTGAGATTAATTTCCTTACGTGCAGTTTCGTTTTTGGCCACATGAGGCGTTGGGAGGAAAGGGGACAGAGATTTAGTCAAGTGGATTTTTTATCCATTACATTGTATTTTCAAAGGCGTATAAGGATAATTGTCGGACTTAAGAACAAATACGACTTAAGAACGTGCTCCCAGAACGGAACTTGTTTGTAAGTTGGGGACGACCTGTATTTAACGGTTCTTAAATTATTTAACGATTATTAAATTGAACAGATTTTCACATTGACATCCCCCCCCCTCAGGTAACGGGCGAGACAAGAACAGGACAAGCGGGCGTCTGAGTAACGGCATCCCTCAGGTCCCTGAGTGGAGAAGTCCATCTGAGCTGGATTATTTTCGGAGAACACTGCCCGTCTACGAGCGGCAGGACGAGATCGTGACGACCATCAATGAGAACCAGGTGGTGCTGATCGTGGGTGAAACGGGTTCAGGAAAAACCACCCAGGTAAGCCAGTGTGTATCCTGGATAAGGAGGATTCGCATTCAGTCGATCAAACGGCTCATAAAGAATAATATGTTCACATCTGCTGTACATGCGCTCCGTAGATTCCCCAGTTCCTCTTAGATGACTGCAGCCAGAGGGGAATTCCCTGTCGCATCTTCTGTACGCAGCCCAGGAGGCTGGCGACCATCGCTGTGGCGGAGAGAGTAGTGGCGGAGAGAGGAGAGCGCCTTGGCCAGACCGTCGGCTACCACATCCGTCTGGAGAGCAAGTATGATGACGAAGCACACACCGCATTGTGGTTATTATACTGATGTACACAGCGGCTGTAGGAGGAAGAAATAATCTATGCATCGTCATCCATCTAGCTCATGTAGTACCGTCCATTAATCTACATCTGTACTTTTCTCTGTTGTTCTTGTAGTAAACAACACTTTCACAATGTTGTCAATCCATTCTTCTCCTTCAATTGATTTCTTTCCAGTTATTTCAAACTTTAATTTATCCATCTGTACATTCGTCCATTTCTTTTAGATTATGTCTTTTCATCCACACCACTTCTCCTTATGTAAATTTTTTTTTATCCATCCATCCACCAATCTCATTCAGCATATCTATCCATCCTAATAAATTTTTCCTCTCATTTCAACCAATTTCAAATCTCACCTTAAGACCCATTTATTCTACATGATCTAAGGCTGCACTCAAATCTCCATTTAAATCTCCTTTTGATTCTTTTGACACTGTCTTTGTTTTAATGTGTTTTAATCACTTACTACTCAACATTATCTTTATCAATCTTAACATGTTTTATCTTTTATCTTGGGTGACCAGAAAGGCACCAGTATAAATAAATAATAATAATAATAATTATTATTATTATTTAATCCATTCCTCTATCCATCCACACAACTTTTCCCAATTCTCCAAAATCTTATTCAGAAAATGTTATACAATTCTAATTTCACTAATGAATTTTATCTGGCTTGTTAATCATTAAAAAAATGGTCCAAGTCTATAGTTATAGTGCCAATTAGCCCTAATGCCATCACCGCTGGAAACGCGTCAGTAAAACTATTATTCTGTACCTCTCATCCATCCACACACCTTTTTCCTTTAAAAAATTGCCTATCCATCCATCTATTATCTCATTCAGGATATCTATCCGTCAGTCTACTCATATATTTACCCTCTATTTGATCAATTAATCTATACATTTATTAAATCCCAGACAAATACCTTCTCTTATTTAATCCATTCCTCTATACATCCACACAACTTTTCCTTATTTAAAACATGTCTTTATCCATCCATCAGTCTCATTCATGATATCTGTCCATCCCACCAAATATTTCCTCTCATTTAATCCATCTATGTATCCATCTTCACATCATTTTTCATATATAAAAATGTCTTTATCCATCTATCCAATCATCCATTCATCCATTCATCTATCCATCTTTCTTTTAGACCATTCATTCATTCATTCATTCATTCATTCAGGTTCTCTATCTATCTATATATTCACTTATATGTTCCTCATTTAATCCATTCACCCATCTACCCATCCTTTCCATTTATCGTTTTTCTTCCAGACATCCATTCATCTCCTAAGAAAAAAAAAACAAACTAAAAAAAATAAATAAAACTTTCACTAAGCATTAATAATATTAATTCTACATCTGTGTTTGATTTAAATAGATGGCTGTTGTGTGATTTCTTGGTTTCTGTAAGATTTGTCATGTCATAGCTTTAACAGACGAGCACAAAGTTTCAAGGGTGATCAAATTCTGTTCCTTTGTCCAGAGTTTCTCCCAAGACCTTACTGACGTTTTGCACGAGCGGCGTGCTGCTCAGGACACTGATGGCTGGCGATTCTGTCCTCTCCAAGGTCACACACGTCATCGTGGTAAGCTCAAATTTTAGATTCATTCCTCAATCGCCTCTACAACTAGAGACAACACATCACTCGTTTGTTCCTATTCACTGCGTGTGCCACTGATGGCAATTTGCTCATTCAGATAAGAAGCTGAAGGTAACAGTAATATAATAATAATAATGACAATAAACTCATTTTCAGTGAGTGTCTCTTATTTTTGTCCTCTTGTTAAACGGAGTGTATTTTATAAGTGTAAAAGCGTGTAAAATATATTTTTTGACAGATTTGATTGTCAGTTGTGACATTAAATTTAACGTCACAACATCGCCTTCATTGCAAACCCACTATTACTTCCTTCTTTCAGGACGAGGTCCACGAGCGGGACGGCCTGACTGACTTCCTCCTGACCAAGTTGCGGGACATACTGCAGAAGACGCCTTCTCTGAGGCTCATTCTCTCCAGCGCTGCCCTCGATGTAAATCTCTTCATCAGATACTTCGGCCATTGCCCGATTATTTACAGTGAGTGAAATAAGTGCATTTAAATGCAACTTCGAACATTTCAAATCAGAACACTCAGTTTCAACCATCTAGCCGTTGTTCAGAGGTCATGCTGAAGATTATTCCTCCATTTGATATGGTCAGTGCACCAGTGAGCACAGCACAACAGCCCCAAATCATAACCCTTTACTCCTCTAAACATACCTCCTTTCCTTCAGAAGTCTTGAGGTAGAGTACTGTAGCACTCACTACATTGACTGTAGACGGTGACACTGGTGATCCAGCAGGCCTGTCCTTGGTGGTTCCTGGGGTGAGTGAGAGTTCCAAACTTTGGCACAAAGCGGCTCCACCTCCCAGAAACCTGTACAGTTGTTTAAACTGATCTCAGAATCTGCAGAGATGTTTCTGACTTGCGTAAATCTGTCATGCTCTTTGGATTTTTTCATTTTATACCCCATGATGATCACTCCAGTGAGTGCTGTCGAACAAACCATGTTAGTGACCAGCTATAGGCAACCAACGGCACCAACAGGAAGCTGAGATGCATTGGGCTTGGCACATTAAAAGGCACTTTGAGCAACAAAGAATTATTTAATTAAGAATGATTTTTTAATTTCTTCAGTTCTTCAATTTCTGTAACTTAATGTAGAATCATTCTGTGCCAGAAAAAAAAGCAGTGATGAGTCGGCCCAAGCACCTTGCGCCATTGCCTCCCTGGTGCACCACACAACCTGCGGAACTTTTTTTAAAATCATTTTTTATCATACACATAAGCGTAATACATCATTTGAATATGTAAAGGGTCTACTTTAATTTGTGTATGCTTACAACATCAACAAAACATTGTGTTTTTATAAAAATAAAGGAAATGAACAGGGTGCGTTTTCAGCCATCTCGATCAAATATTCTTAGGTTATGTAATCTGTATGAAACCAAGGATAGGGTCCGTCTTTCTCGCACTCACACACATACCCACACACTATTCACAGGGGAAACACAATTAAAAAAAAAAATTATAATAAATAAAAACTCAGAAGTGCATAATGTACAGAAGTCCACAGACTGTTGTGTGCGTGATTTGATGCCATGTTTTTTTGTTGTTGTATTGTTTTGTTTTTTCTTCTTCTCTTTTTAAAGTCAAAGGACGGCCCTTTGATGTCAAACCACTTTTCCTGGAGGACATTCTGCGGACCACTGGTTACACAAACAAGGAGATGGCCAAATATAAGGCGGACATGCAAAAAGGTGAGTTACACCTGATATTAAGCCTTGTTTTTGTGCAAGTAACATCAGCAAAGAAAAGTTTCCTCTTTTTCATGACTTTCATTTAGAAGTGGTTCTGTATAGAAGAAGGCCACGTGCAGTACAGTACATTTTGGAAATGTCTTCAATGATGTTAGTTTAATACAGTATGCGCCAAAATATACAGTACTGAAACGAAAAGACGAACAATATCGTATCACCTTGTTGTCATCTGTGTCGTCTCCTGAAAGAAACTAACGCACACTATTAGCGTATTGATTTACCACGGTCTGCGTAATGCAAGTATGTTTAACAAAGTGAGACTCTCAAACGTTTCCTGGAAAGAAATCTGCTGCAGACTCCTGCAAAAGGAGATGATTTGCTTGCGTAATGGTGGTACACTATGGTACACTACCAGAATGGTGAGATTCCGGTGCCGTCTTATTAAATCTCTCTCGGAATTGGTTACTCAACTATGAATAACTTTTTCTTCCGTCGAGAGACTCGTTTCTAACAACAACCGCACAACACAACTCCCTTTTCACTCCTGGGAACACGCACGGCTCAAAAGTTTGGGATCACTTTTCCTTGTTTTTGTTTAGTGATTTTCTTTTCTGCATTCTAAAACAATACTAGGGATTTCAAAACTATCAGATAAAATAGAAGTTCATTTAGAGTTACCAGCCTCAGAAATCACCAATTAACAAACGGCACCTCAGATTAGAGCCGTTATGAAGGATTTCAGACGACTGGATGGAGGAGGATTTTACAGAGCAGCAGTTGCAGATACATCTGAATATCAAATGTTCAAATGAGATCACTGTGTATTTTGAATAAATGCCTTTTTTATAATATATATATATATAGTTTTTTTTTATAGTGTCATCCACTATAAATGCTTTATCTCCCTGTGTGTGTGTGTGTTTTGTGCAGAAGTTAAGCAGCAGACGTCTCTCACAGAGTGGTGCAAGGTCCAAGCAGACGTATCCCCGCCAGCGTCTCAGAAGAACCGTCAGTCTGCCAGTTTCCAACAGGAAGCCGACCTTCTGGACAGCGGAGGGGACAGTGTCTACAGCCAGATGGTAATTTCTTTAGCAAGCGCCCGTCCTTTGGGATATTGATATCAGCCAGTAAATTAATAATTTATTTTAATAAATTATTAATTTAAATTTATTAATAAATAAATAAATAGATACAATCCTCTTCGTCTTGTCTGCCAGGGTGAGAAAGACTTGTCCTCCCTGGAGCCGTGGCTGCTGAAGGAAATGGACTCGTGCATCTCGAGCATCTTTCTGCAGCAGGACGCCGATGCCTTCATGCAGCTTTTTAACCTAATCGTCAGCGAGAACATCAGTGGTACGGTGCTTACAGATCGAATCTCGCACTTTAATCAAAGACAAACCGTGTGTAACGTTTGTTCGTTTGTTTGTTTTTGTTTTGTTAAGTGGACTACATGCACAGCGAAACGAGCGCCACGCCCCTGATGGTGGCCGCAGGGAGAGGCTTCATCAGCCAAATGGAGCAGCTCCTCAGCATGGGGGCTAATGTGAAGGCTAAATCTTCTAACGGCTGGTGAGGACCGAGGCTCAACCTGGATATAAATATAGTATTACAGAATTAAACCAGTCTTAAGCTAATTTTGTGTGTTTGTAGGGAATAACAAGTCATTTTGTTATAGGAACATATTGTTACCACATTATAATAGATTTCTATTTTATACTATCCTGAAGCAATTAGCCAACATTAAAAATTGTTATCAATAAAGAATGTTTATGGTTATGATGTGGAACGTCCATGAAAAAAAACCTGCACCGATCAGCCATTACATTAAAACCACTGACGATGACGATGAAAAATGGACTAGTGTAAAGATCTGAGCGACGCTGACAAGGCACAAATTGCGCTGGTTAGATGACTGGGTCAGAGCAGCTTCAAAACAAGTCAAATCAATTAGGCTTTTATTACCGTATACAATACACAGTAAAACAAAACAGCGTTCCTCCAGGACCTACAGGTACTAAATACTGTACATCCAACATAAATTAACAGAAACTAACTAGCTTAGTAGGACACCTAATTAGCTGACTATCTAAGACAAACCTACTGTAATTGACACCGTAAATTAACAAAAACTATTCTAAAGTACTGTACAAAAGGCTTTACTATAAACAAGACTTAACATAAAGTGCCATGCAAATGTACAAACAGGAGCAACACATTAAGACACAATGCAGTATACTGTGAAAGATTAAAAGAACAGTAAACATTCCTTGTACGTAGCAGCAGAGATGAGAAAGTGTCCTTGTGCAAATAGTAGGTAATGATTTAACAATTATATATAGAACAATTTAAGCGTAATACATGTTGAATTATTGAGTTTCTTTTTTCCAGGACTGCTCTTGACTGGGCCAAACACTTTAACCAGACTGAAGCTGTAGATCTGCTGGAGTCACACATGTGAGTACTTCGAGAGGTTTGACAAATTTCCTGCACCAGAAAGAAGTAGACACAATTGAAGCCCAAAAAATTACAAAGAAGTTCAAATGTAATTAAAACAGTATTTTAGGTGTTAACATTTTTACAGGCCGTCCCCGACTTACAAACATTCGAGTTACGAATTTTCCACAGTTACGAACGGACCGCAGTTCTACTTCCGGTTCGATCATGGAAGTAGCACACGTGTATTGTACCAATATTTACAATTATCTATAATATTTTCAGAGCGTTAGTGAATGTATAAAATGTCTAAAGTCCGGTCTATTGTGTGTGTGTGTGTGTATGTATGTGTGTGTGTGTGTGTGTGTGCGTGTGCGCGGGAGAAATGAGTCGGCCTCACAGGTTTCAATGAATCAGTCCGGGAGCACGATGATAGAAAATGTCCTGTAAAACTGTCCCAATGGTGAATAATACAAATTTTCGGAAAATCCGCAACAAAACAGAGTTCACAGTCCAGTACAGTGGAAAACAGCTCTGAGGTAAACTGGCGTCTGGGATTCCCCTCACGATTTAAAGGCGCAGAGACAACACTGTTGTATTTGACATGTGTGAGATTAATTCCCTTAGTCGCGGTTACAATTACTGCCACATGAGGGCAGAGGGACAGAGAACAGATTTAGTCAAGTGGATTGGTATGCTTTACATTGTATATTCATGGTAAAAGTGTATAAGTCTCACTTTGTCGGACCTGAGAACAAATCGGACTTACGAACGTGCTCCCGGAATAGAACTCGTTCGTAAGTCGGGGACTACCTGTATTTAGGAAAGTTATAAATGCAACTACATATCATAGGGGGGAAGCAAAAGCTTAAGGGAACTCTATACATGCACAAACCATCATATTAAATATTGGAAAAAATAAAGTTCTAGTTTTGGATTTCGTTTGGCACGTCTGTGCAGATCGTCATGCGAGGTGGGGCAGCTGGACGAGTCGTCACTGGTGCAGGCAGCCAGCGGGGAGCTCAGCACTCAGGACCGTGAGCTGCTCAAGGCTTATCACCACAGTTTTGACGATGAGAAGGTGGACCTGGACCTCATCGTTCACCTTCTCTTCAGCATCTGTCAGAGCTCTGATGAAGGTGAGAGTAAAGATGAGGATCGAGGCTTTGGAGCCACAAAAACTCTGCATGATAAAAATTTGCCAGTGTTGAATTGTTGAGTTTCTGGGAAGTGAAAGCAGGAATGTTTAACTGTGAGTTATCAGGCAAGCTAGCTGGAACATAACAGATAGCATAGAGAAATGCACTTTCAGAGTTATATATATATATCGGTTTTCAGGCTGAACATTGCAGCCTGGAAAATGTCTAGTATTCTGGTGTGTTACTGGAAACTGTGCCATGAATAACTTTTAATTCTGACATTTATACGTTCCTCTTCTTTGTCCCCAGGTGCCGTCTTGATATTTTTGCCAGGATACGATGAGATAGTCGGACTGCGAGACCGCATCCTTTATGACGATAAAAGATTCGCAGATCATCAGCACAGGCGCGTTAAGTTTCAGGGTCCACTTCATTTCTAATAGGCATCATTTTCTTCGCGTGTAGTGCACCTGTAACGTTGTGTTATCGTCCATCAGGTACCAGGTGTTCATGCTGCACTCCAACATGCAGACCTCGGATCAGAGGAAAGTTCTGAGACCGAGTCCAAGCGGGGTCCGCAAAATTGTAAGAGCACATTATTATTATTATTATTATTATTATTATTTTTTACATTTTGGACACTTCACCGTAATGCATTTCTTTATAACTTAAAGCACCTTATTTTGGTAATTTCTCCGTTTGTTTTTTCCTCAATATAAGATTCTTTCGACCAACATTGCTGAAACCAGCATCACCGTTAACGATGTCGTGTTTGTAATCGACTCCGGGAAAGTTAAAGAGGTAACTTTATTATAACATGCTGCTAAATCGAAATCTCTAGTACAAAATTTTATTTAAAAAAATTTTCATTGCTTGTGTGTAACAGAAAGCTTTCGACTCCCTGAATAACGTGACCATGCTTAAGATGGTGTGGATATCAAAAGCAAGCGCACTGCAGCGGAAAGGAAGGTGTATAACTCTTTGTATTTACTTATTCATCTGTGGCATTTTAACACAATATTTGTTGTATGTAATGCTAATACTGCTAGAAGCGTAATGGTACGTGACTTTCAGATGAAGATCCCATCTCATTGCCATCCTGACAATCCCCTGAGATACAGTACCACACCAACATTTAAATTACCAATAAAACGCCCTGACAACATCCAAGAAATAAAGCGAACAGGCTTCACAATCATTCTACGTTTTATTAATCGATTGATCGATCGATCTTTATTTATATAGCACCTATCCACTACCAAGTGGTTCCTAGAAAAGTACAAAATCCCAAATGTGGACAAAATTTTTTTAATTAAATAATGAAATACACAGAAAGGGGACAGATATGTATCAGGAGATAAAAAATACAAATAAATAATAATAAAATAAAAACAGTAAAACAATAAAAGAAATGTCTGTTTTTATTTGTCCTAGAGCTGGACGTTGCAGGCCGGGAATCTGTTTCCATCTGTTCAGCCGGCTGCGCTTCAATAACATGCTGGAGTTTCAGGTTCCTCAGCTGCTGCGTATGCCTCTGCAGGTATTTAATCACACTGCGCGTGTGTTCTGCATTTCTCCGGTAGTTGCACACTTCTAAGCCACAAGTTGGGTCCAGAATGAATAAATTGTGATACTGAGTGATTCAGAAGTGAGGAAGTATTTATATCTCTCTCGCTCCCTGTCTCTGTCTGTATTTGCCTCAGGAACTCTGTCTTCACACTAAACTTTTGGCCCCCATTACCTGCTCCATTGCCGAGTTCCTTGCCAAAGCCCCAGAGCCACCACACCTGATCACTGTCAAAAACGCTGTACAGATGCTCAAGGTATTTATTTACCCATGAACACTTAACTATCTCTAGATGAAATGTCACCTTACACTGTTCCTCTGTACTGATTAACTATTTAGGCTATTGATGTGATGTCACTGATTACCGCCGGAGCCAGATTTACAGATCAAGTCCAGTCAAAAACTAATCATCTTACTATGTTACATGGTTTTGTGATACTTGACATGAGACGAGATCAAAGTATTTTAATCTTTTGAGGGAATTTTACAGTGCTCGTTTTTATACCCTTGTCCCAGGAACACTTTTTATTCCTCACAAAACGGATCTGAATGACATGAATTTCAAGGTTGCATTTTCCTCGTAATGTTGCACTAGTTTTGGATGCACCTCAAATCCTGTGTTTGTTCCTCCCAAGACCATAGACGCCATGGACCCATCAGAGGACCTGACCGAGCTGGGCTACCACCTAGCTGACCTGCCTGTGGAGCCACACCTGGGGAAGATGGTATTATGTGCAGTGGTGCTCAAATGCCTGGACCCGATCCTTACCATCGCGTGCATGCTGTCCTACAGAGAACCGTTTGTGTTACCAGCTCAGGCTTCCCAAAAACGAGCCGCCATGCTGTGCAGGAGAAGCTTTGCTGCCAACACCTTCAGTGACCACATGGCGTTGCTCCGGGCTTTTCAGGTAGCCACACATGCACACACACATGCACATAGACTGTTTTCCAGACAGATCTAGGTAGCACCATAACAGAAATGCCACACACAGAAATTGAGGTTGGACAAGTACAGGTAGTCCCCGACTTACTAACATTTGATTTACGAATTTCCACAGTAGCTCACGTCTATTGTACAAAGAAAAGACACTGCAGTGCACCAGATACCAATATTTACCATTATATAAGTAAATGTATAAAATGTCTAAAGTCTGGTATATACTATGTGTGTGTGCGGGAGAAAATCAAGTTTAAGCCTAATCCACCTTTAAGAAACCTGATACCCATATAAATCCATGAAGTATTTTTTATCCAAGGTTTTTGTTTTCCAATGTTTAAAGTGTGTTTCGTATCTCAGGCATGGCAGAAGGCCCACAGTGACGGCTGGGAGAGGTCTTTCTGTGAGAAGAACTTCCTGTCACAGGCAACTATGGAAATCATTATCAAAATGCGCACCCACCTATTAGGCCAGCTCCGTGCCATAGGTACACACCAAGAACACTCCATGAGCCAAACATATAAAGTTCCAGCCTGGAACTGAAACAACTAATCTTGTCTTTTCACACAGTGTACAGTTAAACCTGGGATTGAGATCATAATTTGTTCCTGAAGCGTGCTAGTAATCCAAAGCAAGCATATATCAAAGAGAATTAGTCCATAAGACATAACAGAAACTCAGATGATTCGTTCCACACACAAAAATATTAATGTAAAAATGATTGATACATTCAAAAGAAATGAACCTGCACTTTTTTATTGCACTTTAGACAAGCGTGAGGAGAGGGAGGAGGAGGGAGGGGTTATTGTGTAGGACGACTTTCACACACACACACTAACGAATCACTGCTCTCTGCTTCCTGGAATTTTTTCCGTGACACCCAAAAGACAAATCCTATGGGTACTACTCAAGACTAGTGAAGACCTCACTCATTTATCAAGTTAAAATGTACTCTGGCTTTCAGGTTTTGTTCGCGCCCGTGGTTGCAGCGATATCCGGGATGTAAATCTGAACTCCGAGAACTGGGCCGTGGTGAAGGCGGCCCTCGTGGCAGGCATGTACCCTAACCTGATCCACATGGACAAAGACAAACAAACACTCCGAGGCGCCAAAGAGAAGAAGGTTCGCTTCCACCCTACATCCGTCCTGAGCCAACCCCAATATAAGAAGGTCAGTTCAAGCAACCATAGAAGCACACACTGTGTTTTTTTTTTCTAAAAATGCTGGACGGTTTGTACGTTTGACTTGGTCACATGACGCACGTCTCTCAGCAGATTCCTCCAGCGAATGGCCAAGCCGCAGCAGTTCAGGCCCTGCCTACAGACTGGCTGATTTATGACGAGATGACACGTGCGCACAGGATAGCCAGCGTGCGCTGCTGCACTGCCGTCTCTCCGCTCACCGTGGCTGTGTTCGGAGGCCGTGCTAAACTGCCCAGCTCTGCGCTTCTGGAACCTTCTCCACCTTCCACAGGTAAGCCTTAAACACCAAAACGATCGAAAATGAATCATACACCTGTTCTGGAAGTTTTTTCCAGACACCGTGTACCTCGTCATACAAATTTAATTTGTTCTTTAGGAGAGTTTTTAATGGAAAATTCTCACATAGGAAATAATGTAAATGCAGATAATCCGTTCCAGTCACCCAAAATTATTACGCAATTTTCAAAACTATAATCATATTTTTGCATATAAAGCAATCATAATGTTTAGAAAAGGCATCTAAAGTAAGTATAATATGAAATAAATAGACTTTAAACCTCATTTACCCTTAATTTATGATTCCTCTCGACACCAGCTACTTTAAAAACCAAACTGAAAGTGGCTCAGTTTTCTTCTTGAAATGTCGTCCTTGCTAACATTCTTGGGACCAATGCAAAACAACCCACTAAAACAAAATGTAAACTCGCTTCTCTTGGCTTTCCACTGGTTTCTCTTGGTTTTCCGTTTTTGGAACGGCTCTCGGATGTAAGTCCAACTGAAAATGCTTCTTGCAAAGTTTCAGTTCTTTAAGGGGAAAATTCGTGAGGCCGAAGTACCATAGTAAATGTCGATCAACCAGGATATTCCAGACATTTCTGACACATTTTAATTTCTAGAGCTACAGTATGAAAAAAAAAAAAGTATAAATATTGATTTTATTCATACGACAGTGGTGCTGACCAGTACTTCATCTACTGTACATCTTTCTTGTTTTTACACACTACAGTAAATTTTTCCTTTCCCTCTATAATTATTTGGATTATTGTGGGTGGCCACTAGAGGTCTCTGCTGATATTATTAAATAAATATCTGCAAGTATTCAGGTGTACATGTACAAGCATCATGGCTGTATGTGTGTGTTCATCTTCTATAGTCGAGAATTTCCAGTTCGAAAGCAGTGACAGTGAAAGTGAGGTTGGCTATACGGATCAGCTGGCTGAGATGAAGATCGACGAGTGGCTTAACTTCAAATTGGATGAAGAGGTAATTATTCTTTTCACATTTCATTATAGAATATTATTAGTTTCTCCACCTTCTATATTTTACTTTTTTTATGTAGATGATTTGGAACTTCAGTGTATTTGATCTCCTTTCCTCTCATTTCTAAAGATGGCGTCGATGGTGTTCCAGCTGAGACAGCGCTGGCACAGCCTGTTCCTGAGGAGGATCCGGTGCCCCTCTAAGCCGTGGTCCCAGCTGGACGAGGCGACGATCCGGGCCGTGGTGTCAGTGCTGAGTGCCGAAGAGCAAGCGGCTGGCCTGCAACAGCCCACGGGTGTCGGCCAGAGACCCAAAGCCATTACTCCAGATGAGCAACAGCGTCAGTCAGACAGCTGGAGGAGTAATAGCGGGAACAGGAGTGTCAGGGAGCATGAGGCTCATACACCAAACAGGTAAGAAAAAAACTCCAAAAAGACAAAATGCTTATAAGGATGGCTAATCCACTACAACCTGAATTCTGGAAAAGTTGGGACGTTTTTTAAAATAGAATAAAATGAAAACAAAAGACTTTCAAATCACAAGAGCCAATATTTTATTCACAATAGAACAAAGTGAACATAAATGTTTAAACTGAGAAATTTTACACTTTTATCCACTAAATGAGCTCATTTCAAATTTGATGCCTGCTACAAGTCTCAAAAAAGATGGCCCAGGGCAACAAAGAGCACTGGACTGAAAAAGCAAGTGTTGAAAAGGTTCAGCTGGGAGAGCATCTAGCATCAGGTCTGTTACATGATTAGCTATAAAAAGAATGTCTTAGAGAGGCAGAGTCTTTCAGAAGTAAAGATGGACAGAGGCTCTCCAATCTGTCAAAGAGTGCGTAAAAAGATTCTGTGGAATATATTAAACAAAATAAAAAAATACATTCCTCAACATCAAATTGCAAACTCTTTGCAAATCTCATCTACAGTGCATAACATCATGAAAAGATTCAGAGAACCTGGAGAAACCTCTGTGTGTCCGGGTCAAGGCAGAAGAACTTTGTTGGATGCCCATGGTCTTCGGGCCCTCAGACAGCACTGTACCACTCATTGGCATGATTGTGTCATTGACATTACTAAATGGGCCCAGGAATACCTCCAGAAACCACTGTCGGTCAAACACAATCTGCCATGACATCTGTAGCTGCCGACTAAAGCTCTATCATGCAAGAAGGAAGCCATATGTGAACATGGTCCAGAAGCTCCGTCGTATCCTGTGGGCCGAGGCTCATTTAAAAAGGACTGTTTCGAAGTGGAAAAGTGTTTCATGGTCAGACGAGTGCAGCTTTTACAACAGCATGGCTTCGTAGTAAAAGAGTCCGGGTGCTGAATTGGCCTGCCTGCAGTCCAGATTTTTCACCTATAGAGAACATTTGACCACAAACTCTTCAGCAGCTGGAAAGCTCTATCAGGCAAGAATGAGACCAAATTCCAATACCAAAACTCCAGAAACTCATAACCTCAATACCCAGGTGTCTTCAAGCTGTTTTTTGAAATGAAGAGGAGATGCTACACTCTGGTAAACATGCCCCCGTCCCAACTTTTTTTAAACCTGTAGCAGGCATCAAATTTGAAATGAGCTCAGTGAGTGAGTCAGTTTAAACACTTATGTTCTCTGTGTTCTATTATGAATAAAATATTGGCTCATGTGAATTTGAAATTCTCTTAGTTTTCATTTAAGTCAAATTTATACGGAATTCGGCTTGTCAATTTTAAAAGGCAAATTTAAAAAAACTTTTACTTGTATTCTTTTAACAAAATTTTTTAGATCATAAAAAACTTTGTTTTATTCCCCAGGTCTCCAAAAGTCTTATCATCTATCCCTCAGTCTAAGGGCCAAAGAGATAAAGGTGCCATCCATTCCAGACGTTCAACTGATGACCGTCTCCCAATAAAGTCAGACAACCCCAACTTCTCCAGTCCCTGTGCTAGTCCCTCTTCCTCTTCCTCAATAAAAGTACTAGCTAGGTCACCTTTATCTGTGGTTAGTAAAACCTTTAGATTTTACAGTAAACAGTGTGCATTTAAAATAAATTCATTTCGATATGAAATTCACACCTCTCAGCTGAAATGAAATTCACTCTGAACCATTAAATATGCAAAGAAATGTGAAGCTATGGATTTTCCTAATTTGAACTGTAAGTACAGGTAGTCCTCAACTTAGGAACGAGTTCCATTCCAGGAGCATGTTCGTAATTTGGATTTGTTCTTAAGTTCGACAAAGTGAGTCTTGTACGCCTTTGACACAATCCACTTGACTAAATCTCTGTCCCCTTTTCCCACACTGCCACCTTGTGGCCAAAACCATAAATCGTGCCTATGAAATTAATTTCACACAATGTAACAGTGTTGTCTCTGCGCCTTTAAATTGCGAGGGGAATCCCGGATGCCATTTTGTCTCAGAGCTGTTTTCCACTGTATTGGATTTTCCGAAATTAGGATCATTCACCATCAGGACAGCTTTACAGGACATTTTCTATCGTGCTCCCGGACTGATTTATTGAAACAGATGAGACTGACTCATTTATCCTGCACCCTTACACGTGCTAACACATACAAAATACAGGACTTTGAACATTTTATACATTCACTTACACACTGAAAATAATTAACATAATTGTAAATATTGGTATCTGGTGCACTGCAGTGTCTATTTTTTGTACAATACACATGAGCTACTTCCGTGATCAAACCGGAAGTAGAACCGCGGTCCGTTCGTATCTGCCGAAATTTGTAACTCGAATGTTTCATAAGTCGGGGACTACCTGTATTCGGGAGAGTAAAGCTTAATGGAGATGTGGAATAACCCAGTTTTGTAGGTGCTTTAATGGTTGTCATTATTCAGCGTGATGAGACCCATGAGTAGTGGAAAATTATTAGTAATCAGATGCAATTTTAGTAAAAACAGTTTAGGATCTGAGAGTGCCTCATTTTTCACCTTGATGTTTCCATAGATGTCCTTCACCTCAGCAAAGACTTTTTAATCTGTTCATGTTTTGTTTTTTTAATGTGTGATATTAAAGAAGAAGAATGGTTCCAAATCACCATCACAAAAGCAAAGACCTTCAGTGCGTTATTTTATCATGAAGAGCAGCAACCTGAGGAACATCGAACTCTCTCAGCAGCGGGGAATCTGGTCCACTACGCCCAACAACGAGCACAAACTCAACCGAGCCTTCCAGGAGTGCAGCACCATCTTCCTCATCTTCTCCGTTCAAGGCTCCGGACACTTCCAGGTGTGCAGCGAGACTCAAAAGATGTAATTTGATGTAATCGTAATGAGTTTAAGATAATGCAGGAATTCTTTCCTCATTGTTTTCGCCTTCGCTAATAAGCAATCTTATTTCTAATCTCGTGCTGATCTTTTGTGTTATCGTGTTCTTTATTTATTTAGGGTTATGCTCGGATGACTTCGGAGATTGGCTCAGAGCGCTGTAAAGACTGGGGTGCTGCCGGTCTGGGGGGAATCTTCAGTGTAGAATGGATCTGTAAAAAGAGTCTCTCTTTTCATGTCACTCATCAGATCATCAACCCCTGGAACGACAACAAGAAAGTGCAGATCAGCCGGGATGGGCAGGTGGGTCACGATCAGCACAGGTAGCCTGAGGAGTTTCCAGTCCATCATTAGCTCAAATTACTCAGATTTATGTCTGGCCAGTGGTGACACAATCGGTTTAGACAATAGGTTACTGATCAGGGGAAGGTCGGCGGTTTGAGCCCCAGCACTGCCAAGTTGCAACTGTTGAGCCCATGAGCATGGCCCTTAACCCTATCTGCCCCAGGCGGCGTTGTATCCTGACCCTCTGACCCCAGCTTCCTAACTGGGATATGCGAAAAAAAATCAGTTCACTGCGACAAATTATTAAATCATCATCATCTTTTACATTATTACTGGTCATTATAATAATAATAATGATAATAATTGTTATTGGTGGTGATGATAAAATTGAATATGTACAAAATTTAATATATATTGAATATATACAAAATATATAGATAACAGAACTGACTTTAAAGTTTTCTTTTTTAATTGTGTATTTTTTTCCCGTATCACAACAGTTTTTTTTTTTTTTTGGCATACATTAAAAGAAGCATGAGTCAGGATTTGCAGATTTCTGTTTAAAAAATATTAAAGCATTGCAATAGTCAAGGATGAAGCAATAGTTTAAATCTCACTTCAGGTACGTTGATAGTTCTGATGCATCAAACACAGAGAACACACTGAGCATATACAAAACATGTTTTTGTGGTAATTCATGAATCTTTTTTGATGGTCTTGAAGCTTAACGAATGTTAAGAGTTTTAGCCAAAAGCAGTCATGCGCCAAGTTGAAACACTACGCTGAATAATCATTGGTGACATCATCAAGATCTTTAAAAGTAGCAGCAGCTTTGGCAACAAATCTCCTGCTGCAAGGTTTTACGCATCCAAGAGTTCAGCTTTTACTGCAGAGCCAAATACTCTGAATCCACATCACGAAAGGATTTCCTAATAATAAAGGACGCAAGATCATGTCTCCAAGCATTAGAAAATATAAAAACAGATCACCCTACAATCGTCAAAATCCTAACCAAGTTATCGTTTTTTAAATCCAATAATTTTATGATAATTTTCAGTCAGATACCTGGACACTCAGGAATCTCTGGCAATGAGCAATCGGACAAAACCGCCAAAGAAGCATTATCTAAAAAAATAATAATAATAATAAAATGCTCTCTATACCTTTCACAGATTTGAAACCATTTAAAATGTATACAGCAGAAAATTAATGCCAGTCAGAATCGGATAAAGAACAAACTACATGAATTAAATCACGATGTTGGAAAAAAAAAACATGTATTTCCTTTTATTAATCGTTAGAATCAGGTCATTTAAAGAAGGTGCAGAATAGGACACTCAAAAGCTACACACGCATTTTTACTATCAACAGAAAATTTACCACAGTGTTCATCATCATCATCATCATCATGTAAAAACCTTTCTGTCCATCAGATCCTTTATTGGACTGTAGTTCTTTTACAGCTGTGAGTAACTTGTTTTATTCTGTTGACATTTTTGAAGAAGTTTGTAAACAAGTAAATCCAAATTTAGCTTTAAAGTTCTTAGAAGAAAATGAATCTTAAACATCTTATGTAGTTTTAATATTGAGTAACGAAAACTGACTCTCGCCATGGATATAGGCGTAGAAGCTGGCATGGCATTAAAGAAAGAAAGAAAAATATAGCACCAAGTATATCACTTAATTTCATCTTAATTTTCTCTCAGTGCCGCTTCTGAAACAGATTAACATCTGTTCCACGACCACAGGATATGTCTGGTTTAAGGAATGAGAAGCTAACTTGAATAACTTCCAGCTGAACCCATATTAATCACTGCAGTAATTATCCAGTGGATGTCTCTTAACTCTTAGATTAATTAAATCCAGGCGTAGTGTTTGGCTGTAGAGTTTATTTTAATTAACTTTTAGAAAAAACAGATTCATAATTTTTCGACTTAATCTCCTTGCTTTACAGTATACTTTGTTCATCTGCCAATAAGCTTTCATATTCCCTCATTAATTAAAAAATGTTTCAGGCTGAGCTGTGTGCCTTGAATGCGCCGCTGTCTTCACTTCTTCATCAGAAGTAAATCTTCATCCTCGTAGGGCTGCTTTGAGGGAGCAAACAGGTGAAAGTCTGATGGAGCGAGATCAGGACTGTAGGCAGGATGTTAGGCAGGATGCTTTTTTGAAGTGTCGACAGTGTGAGCAGAATTGTGCGGATGTACATTGTCGCTTGAGATCACGATGCCCTTGGATATCAGTTCTCTGCATTTAATCCGAAGTTTAGTCTTCAGCTCTTCAGTAAGCGTCTCACTGTAATGAGCACTGTTTATTATTAAACCTTTTTCCTGATAATGTTCCAATACTACTGGCCTTTCAGAATCCCAGAAAACTGTGAGCGTTGATGAATTTTCCAGCTGATGACTTTTGAACTTTTTCTCGGTCTGTGATTGAGAATGTTTCCATTTCATACTCTGTCGTTTACTCTCAGGCTTGTAGTGATGAATCCCTGTCTCGTCACTAGTAATGATTCAAATTTCCACCCTCGCTCCAAATTCTGTCATCAGATATCCAAACGCGTCTGTTTATGATCTTCTGTGAGTTGTTCCAGCAACAGGTTCACCCTCACATCACACAAAAACACGAATCTGATCTTCTTTTGTGCAAATTACAAGTGGATTGTAAATTTTTTGCTCGCACCGCAGTTACTAATGAACGGGTGTAACACGTTCACACCTGCACAGAAGTGACTGGGGAGAGAGTAGCCTTGAACAGAAAGCACTGATAAGCCAAGAGAAGTTTTAATATAACATGAGTCCAGATCTTTTTTTTTTTTTTACATTAATATAAATGTTAACCATGTATTTATGTTTGTATGATGTGTAGGAACTGGAGACTAAGGCTGGAGCACAACTGTTACAACTTTGCGATCATCTCCCAAACAACCAGGAGCATGAGGTACAACACACTACCTAAGACCTACCCTTTAATGGCTTATTCTTGGTCATGACAAGTTAAACTTGATTATCCACCTAAAGGACTAGTTTATTTTCCCACTATTTTGGCAACCTAATAAACACCGTATCACTATATAAACACATACAATGTATACTGTATGACACTCCTAATAATGGAAGATGCCTTAAATTTGACTTATTTTCTTCTCACTTCACATTGACTCAATGCCTCTGCCCTAAAAGGCAGCTAACTCACAAGGCATACATAGTAGACATGGACAATACGAACAAGATTTAATATAGTTGTAAGCAACGATGAGCAGGCCCAAGCACCTGCGTCATCACCTCCTGGATGCACCACAAGATCTGTGCGATTTAATGCTAAGACCTCCAAAAAGCCATGATGCTGGAAAAAAGCTTCACACCATGATGTCATTCACCGTGATGTCATACAATTCACAATTCAGTATGATCATCACAGCTGATCCGTTTGGGATATCAAAAATCCCTTCACAATTTTGCATCTTCGATATATTGAGATCACACAGGCCTGGTTTGGTGGTGATTGTACGAATCCCCTAGGAAAAGTACATCAAAATCGATTGGGTGCATTTTTGCAAACGACCAAAAATAACCGATTTCCTGTTAAGTAGAAGCCATGACACACAACGCAAAAGCTGTCCAGCTCAACGAGATCTAAATGTGTACTGGGTTGTATGTATACGTGGAAGTGAATATGAGCATAAATGGTCAGGATGTTTACCAAACCAAACCGTATTCATGTTGCAGTTTCTAATGCATCAATTCAGCTGAGAGAGATGCTTGTCCATGAATTAACAACACATAATAACACCCAAAATGACTTTTTTTTGTTGTTTTCAGGCTTGAAGAAGGATGTTGGCAAAGCTACTGTGACCTCTGACCTCATATACCTCACCAGTCCACCCAACGACGAGCACCTGAAATGTCATCTCATGTGTCATATCTATCTGTATTTTCATAAGGTGAATCCGAGTGAGCCGCATTCGAACCCGAGAGTCGTAGATATTTCACTGTGAAATCCATTTACATCCATCCCATAATAATTATCCCCGATCCGTAACTTGGGGCCATTTTTTTTTTAATTGCACTATTATTATTATTTACTTTTTTTTTCTGTTCAGATGTTCCTTTGCTCCTGTCAGATTTGCACAGACGGATGAGATAATGTTATGTTCAAGTTGTTGAGTTATTTTTTATTATAAGGTGAATTCTACTCAAAAAAGAAAAGGAATGCTCTATAGGGAGTGATTGGAATAATAATTTCCACAAACAGCATGTTTCACCTCGTGAAGTTTACCAGCCTTTTGATTGTATATGAATTGAAAAGTAAAAGTCAGTGCATATATGATCTTTGATGTTTTTTTTTTTGTGTGTTTGTTTATTTGTAATTGTCCCATCAATCCTACCAGTGATGTTAATTAATCATTCGTTATGATCACATGTTTGCTTTAAAAAGAAAAAAGGAGAAAAAAAAACTAGGTGTATTGTTTCAGTGCATGGCTTTATGACAGATTAAAATTTGTGACAGATTTAAGTTCGACAAACAAACAAGTTCACAATAAACATGTTCATGTTTCAACTTCAATCTTTTGATTTGATTTGATTTTTTTACCATTGTATGAATCACAAATTAATGAGACCAACGCGTTCCAACCAGTTCCAATGGCAGTTTATTGACTATATACTGTATTTACACTCCACGTAGATAGATATACAGTGCATATTTCTGTATAAGCTGTGCATCGTGTGTTTTAGGTAAAAAGAAAGGATCTACTTCTGTCAGCAATACACAGCGTGTATGTGTGTGTAACCTTTATCCAGGCCCTGTGAGTGTTATTGTTAAAGGATGTAGGTGTAGAAGTTTAGAATGGACCGCGTGCCCTCCCCGGATGAAGGATGCGCAACAGGAGCTCTCCCTGCGACCCACCCAGGAAGTTCTTCCTTTCAGCCATATCTTCATGTTCGCTCGCATCCACGCAGTCTGAATCCAGAGTACACCCGTCTGTGGTCACGCACAAACAAACACACAGCACGACGAGATCATCAGCACAGCAAGATGGAGAAACAGGAACCCAAACTTAATTGTGTGTGAGATCATCGATAAAGTAATAGGAAGAAAGGCGAAAAGTTAAACTACATGAAAGAAAGAAAAAAAGGACGGAATGGATTAGTATAAAGCTAGAACTTTAAAGTATAGAAATATCAAAATGTAAAACTAGTAAATATTTGACTTATAAATAAAAAGAAATACAATAATGTTAATGATGGTAAAGATGTATAGTTAAATATAATCACAATATAATTTTGTGATCCATCTAAAATCTATATTAAAACTGTTACCTTATATATAATATTATAAAAACAAATATTTTCTAAATATTCGGATCAAGAGAATTTTTTTTTTTTTTTTAAAGAGATAAAACAAAAAGGTCACCTGAGTCGCAGCACACCCCCAGCGCGGCGCAGCGCCCCTCGTCAGATCCACACGGTTTTCCTCCAGCCTCACAGGGCGAGGGCAGATATTCTTCCTCTGAACAGCGAGCCGTCGCAGGAGATCCGATCAGGCAGCCCAGTCCTTCTCCACAGCAGATGTTGGGGCCGAAACACTGACCCTTATCTCCAGGACCGCACGCCATACACTGGAAACCGAGATCAAAACAGATAGTGTTGTACAGGACACTTTACGCCATGATTTGTAGCTTTATATATAAAATACTTAAACTACAAGACTAGAGTTTCACGAAAAGAAAACCTTTTATTTTTTCAATATTTTATGCAGCAGATCAATACTCTGCAACATACTATAATATTTTTACATAATTTTTTGCACTTTTTAAAAATCTCCCTAAAATATATTCTTTTGCACAAAAACATATTATTATGGCTAAACTAGACAGGTATCTCAATACCATTTGACAAATGATTCATCATCACATCCCTGGCCCTGACTTACCTGCCTAGGGACAACATCCGAAAGGGAGCGCTTCCCCCCTCTGGGGCAGTTCTGGATGTAACACGCCGAGGAAAGTGAGAGAACTGCGAATGCACAAAGGGGAGAGAGCACCCAGGTTGCCATTGTCGCGTCTTAAACTGGACGTCTGTCTCTCACTGGACTTTTCCTGCTTCTCCGTGTTCTCCGGATTCTTCCATATTTATACCGAACACCGCTCACCGTCACCATTGGTTACTCCCCCCTCCCACATCATCAACCTTGTCCTCGTGAAGTTGGCCCTTCAATAGATGAACCAACTGATTAAAAAAAACAAAAAAAAAACAGAAACGTTCAAAGAAAAATGGAAAGTAACAAAATAATGTAATTTAAAAATATTTGTTCAATTGCTGTTTTAATTATTACATTATTTTTTATTTTTTAAAAATTAAAAATGAAACAAGTGTAAAACAAGTGTTAACAGTTGTGTTAATACTGCAAGTAGTGTCAAGATATGTGACATGGTTTTAACTTTTTGCCAATAAGAATAAAGAACAAAATGTATGTCAGTGCATGCAGACTTATTATATGATTCATTTAAGGCTGTATAGGATCCTGTAGGTCCTTCAAGTGCTTATAGGTTGTTTCTCTGTTTGTTCATCAGCCCAAGGTCAGGTATGTGGCAGAACGCTTGCAAAAGAGCAAAAGGTCACATGACTAATATTTCTAATAAGTCTTTTTACCAGGCGGAGTGTACATCTGTAGTAGTGCAGAAAAGTGAAATGACGCTTATTAGGAAATCACAGACTTTGTTTCGATTATTAATATTACAGATTTAAGTTTTTAAAATGTATGTTGCTGGAAATTGCAATCAGATGTCTCTGCAACTAAATTTATACCAAAAACATGTTGATATCTTTAAGAAAACCAAAAATTTACTATTAAGTGTTTAGTCAGTGACACAGGTTTTGTATTTTTGCTTCTATGCACCACCACAATGGTTTTGAAATGAAGCAACTAAGATGTGATTGAAGTGTCGACTGTCAGCTTCAATCCAAAACTTTGACAAAATAAATAAATAAATAAATGCTGAAGCGTTTAAGCAGCTTTATGACCAGCTATGGCCAGTTTCCAATGATTTCAAATGTTACATTCACATTTGGTAGACCAGAACAAGACCAATTAGAGAGGTGGAAACAACTAATGTTGATGATAGCAAAATTCTTTCCTTGTTCCTGAATAAGAGTCACATCTTGACATCTACCCAGTCAAGGACACTCTGGAGAAGGCACTGAGAACGTCTACAATCACGAGACACCTTCACTATCTAAATGCATCAAGCGGAAAACCTCCAGGAACACTCAAGAATAGAAAAGCCAGATTAAACTTTGGGGGAAAAAAATCTTTAAAATGCTGTTCACGAACAGGATTCGTTGGAGTGATGAGACCAAGATTAACTTGTACCAGAATAATGGGAAGAGACGACGATGGAGAAGGTAAGGAAGGGCCCAGGTCCTGAAATGTCATGGCATGGACGTGTGGCAGCCAGTTGAGTTGGGTAGCTGGTGTCTCCTGAAGAATTCCAAAGTGTTGAGCGCTCGACGTTCTGCTCAGATTTAGTCAAAATTAATAAAACAATGCTTCACAGAACAGATGGATAATGACCCAAAAACAGACTACAAAAGCCCTATTTAAGGCAAATAATTTGGATTAGAATTTGCACCTAAACCTGGCAAAAGTCCTGACAAAGATTCTCCACATGTTCCACCCTTCAGACACTTATTGGATAGCTTTTGCATCTAAGTATTAAAAATAATTATATTTAATTCAGTTTATCCGATTACTTTTGAGCATGTGAAATAGAGACGCTTTTAGAAAATGGTTATTTGTACATTTTTAATAAAGTATATTTTTGCCGGGCCTTCGAGTGGCGCAGTGGTAAAAATAAAAAATAAAAAGTATATTTTTGTCAAACCCTTTGAATTAAATATAATTGTTTTATTTAAAATTCACTGTGGTGTACAGAGACATATGCAAACTCCACATACAGTATACAGAGTCAATAACTAAAAAACTAAAGAAAAGAAAATGTATTGCTATCCGTTATATATTGATATATTTGATAATATTATGATCATAAATTATTAATTATTATTATTATTATTATTATTATATTAATATAATATACATCAAGCTAGTTTTCTTTGCCTGAAGTGTGTGTAATGTTTTTGGCTAACTCTGTAGATAATGGCAAAGTTGTAAATTAGAAATTAGGCTCTTTTCATTATCACCAATAATAAGAAAACACATTTATATCTTGAGAAATTTATTTATTAATTTTAATTGTGATAAAATGATTACAAACTAAGAAAATATATGTAACCATTGTGATGATAAAGTACAACATAAACTCCTAGTACAACTCCCTTTTTCTCTCAGCAAGGTGGATGAAAATAAATGCATACAAACAAAGTACACAATGCCTCAGACTGTATTTTATATCAGGTGGCTCTGCATCTGCAAAACAACATGTTCTGTACTGTATATTAGCCATTTATCGTTTCTGGTGTTACTATGGCAACAATCCGTATGGTTCCAACCTCGCTATGGCTCCATATGCTACTGTATTCACTGGCAACAGGTCGATTAGCCTAGCATGATAGCATAATAGTGCATAGCTAAACATTTTTCTCATCATATTACAGCAAAACTGATAACTGTGTGCTTTTCATTTTATCACCACAGATTCTCAACACTCTTATGTCTTACTCAAGGGTATTTCCATCTTATTTGGAGGAATATGAACACACCTTTAGTTAGGAGCAAAGAGGCACACAACTTTAGCTTGTGTTTAGTTTGACTTCAGGGCCCGTATTCACACAGCTTCTTAAGCCTAAAAGTTGCTCCTAGTAACAAAATTCTAAGAAAATTCTTAGAATTAAAACATTTTCTTGTAATTTCCCATTAAATTTAAGATTAAATCTTAGTAAAGATTTTAAAAAATGATTCACGGAACATCTTAGCCCTAAAAACAGTTCTAAAGAAAAAGAAATTATGAGTGGAGAGGAGAACTTTTAAAAGGCTTAAGAGTTTCTATAGCAGAGGACAAAATAATGAAAAAAAGAAATATTCTCGAAACTAAAAGTGAACTGCTCTTCTGTCCAATTTTGTATTATTATTATTATTTTATTTACTTCCTTCCATCTCTCTTGGATTGTTGGCTACATACCATCCAAAAGTGCAAATTAAATACACTGTCCTGCAATCATGTAAATTAGTAAAAACCTGAGCTATTTTGCTGCCATCAATCTAAAATGGATTACAGTTGAACACAGTTAGAAATATAGTTCTTCCAATGTTATTTATGTACTAGACTGGTCACCAGCACTCATATGAGCTCCTGACGTGATGGCTTCATTGAGAGAGCCTGCTGCACAAAGCTACAGCAATATAATTTAATTTCCAATTTTAAACCTTGCCATTATTTTGCAGAATGTTGTTGGGCGAACGTCGGCAAAATGTTGATAGTTTTGTCAGTGTTCTCACATTGGGCCAACGGCAGTGCATACGTTGGGCTAATATTGGCATCAGTGGTTGGCCCAACATCATTTTGTCTGTTGACCTATTGGTGGGGCCAAAGATAGGTTGGCCCAACATTGGTTCCGTAAAATAATGGGCCAACAAAATAGTGGTATCTGGGCCAAAGACATGCAGGTTTATTGGCATTCCCAAATTGCCGATTATACGTGAGTGCATGTGTGTCTGTTTCTGTTTTGGATTGTCCAGGATGTACCCTGTATACAGTACAGACCAAAAGTTTGGACACACCTTCTCATTCAAAGAGTTTGAATTTGTATTATGGCAAGAAAAAAACGAGTGGGCATCATTACTTTAAGAAATGAAGGTCAGTCAGTCCGAAAAATTGGGAAAACTTTGAAAGTGTCCCTAAGTGCAGTCACAAAAACCATCAAGCGCTACAAAGAAACTGGCTCACATGCGGACCGCCCCAGGAAAGGAAGACCAAGAGTCACCTCTGCTGCGGAGGATAAGTTCATCCGAGTCACCAGCCTCAGAAATCGCAGGTTAACAGCAGCTCAGATCAGAGACCAGGTCAATGCCACACAGAGTTCTAGCAGCAGACACATCTCTAGAACAACTGTTAAGAGGAGACTGTGTGAATCAGGCCTTCATGGGAGAATATCTGCTAGGAAACCACTGCTAAGGACAGGCAACAAGCAGAAGAGACGCGTTTGGGCTAAAGAACACAATAAAGAACACAATAAAGAAAACTTTTTGAATGAGAAGATTTGTCCAAAGATGGTACTTTTGGTCTGTACTGTATGTAAATTGTTTCACTGTCCACTCATAGACCTGACTGTATCTTACAAAATGAACATGTAAATGTTTTTACAGAAGGTTATTTCTAATATTGTCTCGGCTTCTGATATTTAACTGGCTCCACACAAAATGATTTTAATAAACACTTTACTGCCTGAAGACGTCTACAACCTAGACGCTAGACTATCAAAACAAAGAAGTGAGCTGACACATTTTTATGTAATATGTTTAAATGGCCAATAAATGTTGAAGAAATTATAATAGTTTCTAATTAATAATATAGCAAGAGTTTCCCAGACTGGCACCAAAAGCAGCAGATTTTAGGTTTGAAATTTACCTTACAGAAAAATTTCAGAAAAAGAAAATGTATTACATAGAAAAGCATGGATTACTTTATTCATGATGCACATATTATGTGTGATGAAGAGCACTAATTAAATAATTTACATTAATAATAATGCACCAGAGAATGACACTCAATCCCAATGATTAAAGTGTTTAAAATTTCACAGACAGAGAGGATGAATTGCATGTAAGTGTATTTCGAATATTCTCAGAATGTTCTACTTTCTTAATTCCTCAAACAACCGACAAACTTTATATTTGTTGTTATTATAAGAAAAAGTAAGAATGTACGACATAAAGAAATTAAGAGCAGGTGTAATTTTTATGTTCTTAGAACAGCAATCATCTCTGATTCAGCCACTCAGTTCTCAATTTTTTTTTCAACTGAAAGAGTTTATCAAATAAATAAATGTCATTCGGCGTGTGCGGAATTAGCTGCATCAGAAATGAATCAATTATGCGCACAAACAGCCGCATGTATTATTCTAATTGCTCTCAGCGTTCATGTATCACATCTAACGGCTCATATCTATGCGAGGCAGCAACAAACTGTGGGATTCAATGTAATGTTCTAATATGATTTTTGGCTGTTTGATCATTCAAGACATTTTAATGAGCAACACATTGAAGCAATCAATTCCTCCCTCGAGCCTTAATTATGTTTTATAAATGTGCCGGATACAGTAGGACATAGCAAGAGAAGCACATTTATTATATTAAGGAGCTGATCAACACAATCAGCATCAGGCCATAACACAAAAAGCATAAACACTTAGAGATGCAGAAAAGGGCCAAAGACTCAGATTGGTGGAACGCCATGTACCATTGTGTTAATGGATTCACATTAAATATAAAACGTGTAACAAATGACAGCAGCTCTTTTCATTTTTTGCCTGATCGGAATAAAAAATCAGTTTGCGTTTAGGTTTTAAATGTAGGCCTCTGATCGATCTTTTCACTTATTAGAAAAATCAACCTAAGAAATTAGATACATGGCCAAAACATGGTATTGCTCCTAAAAAGCATCTCAGCCAGGTGAATTTATTTTCATTTTTATAATACTGAATGCTTCTTATCACCTGATCCATGCTTCATTTACTGTAAATATGAATATACTGTTATCAGATAAAATGAAACACATTTGCTAAATACAATTTCTTTCCCTTTTATGTAGTGTCCGTTTATTTTTTTAATTCTAATCTTTCAATGATCTTAACTGTCATTCAGATGAAACTTGATTTCAGATTAAAAAAAAGTCTAAACCTGAAAAGGTATATTATTTTAAGATGACATGGTTACGGACACTACAGATTTTAAGTAGAAGAAAAAGCTACCATTTTATTTAATTTTGTACTAAATGCTTTAATTTAATCAATAATTTTACAGATCATATGGTTCTAGAAACTTACACAAATTGTAGTATCAATACTACTAGAAATAGGAACAATTTGCATTTAAATGATTATTGTTTGAAGGGGGACAGTATAAAACTGAAAAGTGGCCATTTTGGGGTACAAATAAAATCATCTCTACAAAAGTTAGCAACTTTTGCTGAATTTTAGACAAACAAGATTAATCACTTTCATGTTGCACAAACTTCAGAAGTAGCTTCTTTGGCACACACACAGGTTCTGTATGTATAACATACAAAAAATTATCATAATCAGCACCAATACTGTTTTGACCGTAAGCAATAAAACCTGACAGATTTAATAATAAGCAATGGTGTAGGATAATGTAGTGTATAGTGCATCTCAAAATGTATTTTTAAATATTTGTTCTAACATGAAAATATTTATGTGCTTTGTTGCATTCTCCGCTTATCGTTCTTGAGATGAAGTGAGTCCACCTCACTTCATTGAACATGATTGGAAAAGGCACACACACACACAGTAAGGTCTCACAGTGGATTGTGTAAGTCAGGTTGGAAACAAATCCATTCGAGAGAATTATCTGTAGACCAACGAGACAGGATTGAGTGAAAACCTTCTCCAGAGTGCTCAGGATCTCAGGCTGTGATGACGTTTACAATTCAACAAGACCATGGCACAAATCCATAAAATGACTTTTAAAATTTTAAATGAAGCCTTTTGATTAAAAAAAAAAAAAAGGATTGTGATTCATAATTCATGGTCAACTCAACTTTCTTTTTTTTTTGTCCTTTATACAAAACATGGTAAAAATTAAACAGAATGAACTATTTCCTGATGGTGTCAATAATTTTGCCATAGAAAGAGGGCAATGTTTATGAACAGCAGAGTTATTGATTGAGTTATCATTCTGTGTATGATTAATTTTATCGGGTACTTCTTGTACCTTATAAAGGACTGATATTATTCTGGACTGTAGAAATCTATAATGCAATACCTGAATATAGATATATAATAATACAAACCCATACACACATGATAAAATGACAAAAGGAAAGAACATTTGAAAGAACATTTGTTCTTCATCACCAAGGGCATATGTGATTCAGATGCTGCTGCTGGGTCAGGGCTGAAAGAAATCTAGGGCACACAGACACACACACACACACACACACACACACACACACACACACACACACACACACACACACACACACACATGCACACAAACACATGCACACACTAACCATAACTTTATTAACTAAGACTAATAGGTCATGAAGGTGCATTAACTTAACGAAGGACAATATCGTAACATATGGCTCTTTTTTTTACCTGTCGTAAGGAGCATACTAACTCTCTTGCAGTGTTTTGTGCGGTTTCATTTTACTTCATGTATTATTTTAGTAAGCAGCTAACTCCCCAAGTTGTGTCCAGGATATAAAGTAAGTAAATGATTTTTGATTAGTTAATACAGTATGTGATTAGCAGCACAGTGACTTAGTAGTTAGCACTGTCGCCTGCATCTCCAGGTCCCTGGTTCGATTTTCCCAGGGGGTCTGTGTGCATGGAGTTTCTCTCCTCTGGGTTCTCCGGTTTCCTCCCACAAAACATGCAGATTAGGTTTATTGCCGTTCCCAAATCACCTGTAGTGTGTGAAAGTGCATGTGAATGTTGACTGGAGGTCTTACCACAGTCGAACAGGATTGGGATAAATACACTGGTCACCATTGGCCTCTACAGTACCTAGTTGGACTACAGAGTTTCTTGGATGGATGGATGGATGGATGGATGGATGGATGGATGGATGGATGGAGTGTATGTGATTATTTTGGGTTGCGCCCAGTGGTGGCTCAGGCAGTTGTGGCTCCAGGTTGGTGATCTGAGAAAGTGTGCTTGGGAAACCCTGTGCCCCAGCCACTGGAGAAATGGGTGGGTATGCGTCAGAGTAAAACTTGTGCCAATAACTCACGGATTGAAGCATCCAAGAAACTGGAAAAAGCCTGAGGGAAAAAAAAACACTGTTGTTCTTTTCTTTTTATTTTCTATGTGCATCACCAGCGGCACAAAATGGACACCAATGGCCTTGGTGCAAAAAGGCCATTATTGATCCAGATGTGAATGAAACCTAAAGATGCTCATTGTAAAGTTCTCTCTCTTTCTCTCTCTCTCTCCACAAACGTACACATACTCCTCTTCACATGATTATTTCAGCTGCTTTCCTCCGAGGACAACTTGCTTTCTTTCAATTTTTCTCGCTCTCCTCCAGTGTTTCTCTTTTGTCATTTTGCCATCTTGTGCACTTATTTCAAGTTGAAATAAATCACATTTATGATTTTATCATCAGTAGCGCACTCTATGTAAAGAAGTCACTTTAACATCCACTTTATATAATACCCCATATGTTAGAATGTATCAAATCTAATATAAAATCTATGAAAATAGAATAAAAGTATTACTGTATAAAATGTCAACACAATAAAATCTACACTAAACCACATCACTCACATCTTAATTCTAAAGAGCCAGAAGGTGTTGATTAATTTTCTACATCAGCTGCTATTGCAGTAGTTTCGACTTTAAGGCAAATTGTATTTATTAAGCATTTCTATAGCTACAACTCGTACACATACTCGTATGCTTAATAAACATAATTTATACTTAATGATAAACAGATTTAAACAAATGTCGAATGCTTAATTTAAACAAAGCTAAAATTTAATTTAAACAAATGTGATGTTTTCGATATGAAGATGTTTACCATTATTGGAAGCATTAGTTTAAGTCTTAATATCAAGTTTTTCACAAGCTAAGTAACTAATATGCTTTTAAGGCATTCTATATTATTAGATTTAACCATAAATTAATAAGGAATTATGGCATCAACTAGCTAGCTATCACCAGAACATCATATTTTACTCACAAGTGCAAATATTTGCATCTGTTCTGGTTATTTATTTCTGTTTTACAATTTATTCAATGTCAGATCATTCATAAAATAAATAAATTAATTACAGTGCCCTCCATAATTATTGGCACCCCTGGTTAAGATGTATTAAAAGCCTTAAAATAAATTCAGTTTTTATTGCAGAAGCATATTGTCATACTGAAAAATGTAGAAAAATATAACGTGAATATAAAGTGAATTTTAAGGGGAAATAAAAATCCCTGACTAACAAATAATTATTTTTCATAAAATAACCTGTTCCACAATTATTGTCACCCCTAACAATTCCTAGAAAATAAATGTAATTGAAGTATTTCTGTCATTTCTACAGTAGTTTACAAAGTTGATCAGAGTATCTAAGAGCATTTTTTTATATTTATTAATTTTACATTATTAACAACCAACAACTTGAAAACATAAATACATATTTAACACAGCACCTAATAAAAAAATTATAATAAAATAAATATTTAAAAAAACACAATAAAAGTAACAATTCAACGATTGCGCACATACACTTAAAAGTAAATAGCTAACTAAGCTGCCAGGGCAATAGAATAAATGTACAACATGCATCAGTAGGCTATGAGTAGTTAAATATGTACAGTAGTCCTGTCATTATCCAGATATGCAAGAAATATCTAAAAATTTATGCAAGGATTTGGTTCGTGTGTACCTTAATTTTTCCATAATAGACACCATTTCCAAAATTCATCTTTGAAAAGATGGCGGAGAGTGAGATTTCCAATCTGTTAAAATTAGCCTCTTGGCTGTGTTCATACCGAGCATCAAAGATTTCTGTAAGGCTTTAGGTAGATTCAGTGTTGATTCTGAACAACCAAAAATTGCTAGTTCAGCATGAGGACTAATATCTTTGCCATATGCTTTGGAAAACCAAGAAAAAATATCTGACCAATATCCTGCAAGTGTTTGACAATGCCAGAAAGTGTGTGACAAAGTACCCTCTGAATTTTTACACCTGTCACATTGAGCTGAAACAGACTGATAAATCTTGTGCAGTTTAGACTTAGAGTAGTGAAGATGGTGTACGACTTTAAACTGAATTAAATGATGTCTACTGTTAATGGAACAAGAATGTATTCTGGCCATGATTTCAATCCACAAGGATTCAGACAGGTCAATGCTCAACTCACTGCTCCACGCCTTTCGTAGATGATCAGTGGGTGTTTTAGCATGACTGATGAAAACAGATACAATGAGACCAACTTTCTGGAATCTGATCAAAGGAGGCAAATTTACCATTAATATAAAAATCTTGGATGGTAGTCCATTCTCACTCCAGGCATCATAACATTTGTCTGACCATAGTGGCAGGAAAGATTGATTAAAACAGATAGGGGTTCTAACTGAAGTCTCGGGTATATTAAGCACCTTCTTGATATGGTTGAGAATTCTGTTTCTAGTTGTATAACTTAGGTTAACAAGGGTGTATGGTTTAGCCAACCTAGAAAACAGCAAAGCCTGTAAGGAAGAGTCACCAACTAAGTTAGCTTCCATTTTTACCCACAAAGGGGAATCAGGAGCATGATGCATTGTGCTGCAGGTATTCCAATACATTAATGCTCTTGCATTAGCAGCCCAATAATACTGTCTAAACACTGGAAGGCCAAGCCCACTCTGAGATTTGGGCTTTTGCAGGTGAGATTTAGATATACTGGGAGTTTTATCATTCCAAATATAGGAAACAATAACTGAATCCAAGGATTTGAAAAATGCAGAGGTAAGACAAATAGGCAAATCTAGGAACATTTAATTAGTAATTTATCACTTCCTGCTTCCCTGGGGTATAAATATGACGTGACACAGAGGCCATTTCTCTTATCCACTCTTCAACATGGGAAAGACAAAGGAACACACCATTCAAGTAAGGCAGATGTGTGTCGACCTTCACAAGTCAGGTAATGGGTACAAGAAAATAGCCACCCGCCTGCACCTGCCCAAATCTACTGTGAGAGGAATCATTAAGAAGTTTTTAAAAACTGGAACAGTATTAAACAAGCCTGGACGAGGACGCAAGTAAGTTTATTTTGACTCCACACACAGTGAGGAGGATGGTAAGAGAAATTAAAAATTCTCCAAAGCTCACTGTTAAAGAGCTGCAACAAATGATAGCATCTTGGGGTCACAAAGTCTCCAAAACAACCATCAGATGCTATCTACATGCCAACAAGCTCTTTGGGAGGCATGCATGGAAAAAACCTTTTCTCAGTCACAATCATAAACGCAAACGTTTGGAGTTTGTTAAGCGGTACTGGGGCTTCAATTGGGACCGTGTTCTTTGGTCAGATGAGACCAAGATAGAGCTTTTTGGCAACAAACACTCTAAGTGGAACACAAAAGATGAGTATGCAGAAAAGCACCTCATGCCCACTGTGAAGTATGGGGGAGGATCGGTGATGCTGTGGGGCTGTTTCTCTTCCAGAGGACCTGGGAACCTTGTTAGGGTGCATGGCATCATGAATGCTTTGAAATACCAGGACATTTTAAAGCAAAATCTGGTGGCCTCTGCCCGAAAGCTGAAGATGGGTCGTCACTGGGACTTTCAGCAAGATAATGACCCAAAACATGTGGCCAAATCTACACAGAAATGGTTCACCACACACAGAATCATGCTCCGCCCATGGCCATCTCTGTCCCCAGACCTCAACCCCTTTGAAAACCTGTGGAGTGAGCTGGAGAGGAGAGTGTAGAGGAGAGGAGTCAGGTCACTGGATGATTTAGAGACATTGTGCAAAGAGGAATGGTCGAAGATCCCTCTTTCTGTGTTCTCTAATCTTGTGAAACATTATAGGAGAAGATTAGGTGCTGTTTTTTTTGGCAAAAGGGGGGTGTACAAAGTATTAAACATCAGAGGTGCTAATAATTGTGGCACCCATGATTTGATGTAAAAGAATTATTTCTTAATGTGGGATTTTTTTTCTTCCACTGAATAAATGCACCTAAATTAAAGGTTGGAATTTTCTTCTTTTTTACATTGTGGTCCTATGTTATTTAGAACAAAACTGAATTTTTTAAAAGCTAAAGAACACATTTCAACCAGCGGTGCCAATAATTATGGAGGGCACTGTACCTTGTGAAATTAATGGTGTTGATGGTGTTGGAGCTTAAAACAAAAGTTGCCTGGTAGCAGCTATGAAGGCATTTTGCTTATAAGTAATGGAATTATGGAGAGGATAATGTTTGTAGCAGATGATGATTATGATTATGAAGACAGATTCCACATTCTGGAAAACAGAAATGTACATGCACCATTGTGAATTTGTCTCCCAAGTACTTGAAAAAAGCAGAACAGTGCATGTCCCTTTCCCAGTTCCATGAACACTCTCACGTATCGTCTATACCACTTTATCCTGTATATCCTTCAACCTATCCTAGGAGACTTAAGGCACGAAGCGATCTCCATCCACAGTTATGGGCAATTTGATAAGCCTAATCTGCATATCTTTGGACTGTGGAAGGAAAACAGGAATAGTCGGAGGAAACCCACGAAGAACATGCAGGCTCTATGCTCACAGACCCTGAGGTGGGAATCGAACTGGGTCACTGGAGGTGTGAGGTGAGCATGCTACACCACTGTGCCGCCTGTTTCTAGATATTTTAACGTAACTTCATGTCAGTTTGTGCAGTTTCCTTTTCAGATGAAAGTGGGCAGGGAATTTTCCTCAGACCTTTTTATGAGATCTGAAAACTCTGATAACATGAATAACATTTCAGCATATTGCAGGTGAACTTGCAGTACTATTAGCCTTAATCACACTTTTATGTTGGTTTAAATAAAACATATCAGCATTTACTAAGGCTGAGAAATCTCAATATTTAATTTTGTGCCACATACAAAAGATTGAGGTGTAAACAAAGGGATTTTAATGCAATATTCTGTTGTATAGCAAAAAGGTTTTTATTTACTTTCATGTATTTTTTTCTGTTATTTATCTTTCAATTGTTTTCCCTCCGATGTCCCTTAAGGGGCTCAAAACCTATCAATACTGATGTGTAATAAAATTGGTAGTCTGTAAAAAGTATATATATATATATATATATATATATATATATATATATATATATATATATATATATATATATATTGTGAACTGATGGAAATCTGCGCCACTCTGCTGCCACCCAGCGGCCAACTTTGAACATGACACCTCGCTGCAAAAGCATTAGGACCACGTTTCACATATTTAAATTATCTTCGAGTAGGAAACACAGCTGTCAGGTTTTTACTGTAAAAGAACTATATAAGCCATATATATAGGTGGTGCGGCAGTATCAAGGGTCAAGGGTTTTATTTGCGAAGACAAAGACATGCGGATTAGGTTAATTGGCGTTCTCAAATTGCCCCTAGTGTGAATGTGTGCCCTGCGATGGATTGGCACCCCACCCAGGGTGTAACCCACCTCTCAACCTAAATTTTTCCAGGCCCCGCACCCCTGTATACAGAATAAAGCAATATAAAAGAATATTTAAGAAAAAAACATGGCTGACAGAGTTGAAAAAAAAAGAGCCTTAACATTCTGCAAAGAAGAAACAAAAAGTGGCATACTGAACACATTATAATAAAAGTAGACTTCACGTAGGGCAGCATGAATGCTTAATCTTATACATAAAATTGCATACATTACTCACTCGCTCACTTACTCACTCATCATCTATACCGCTTTATCCTGTGTATTCTGTGGGTCGTGGGAGGCCTGGAGCCTATGCCAAGAGGCATGAGGCGGAGTACACTCTGGACAGGGTACAAATCCTTTGCAAAACACACATACACACACGTACACACGTACAAACTCATTCACACACTACGGGCAATTTGGGGACACCAATTAGCCTAATCTGCATGTTTTTGGACTGTGGGAGGAAACCGGAGCACCCGGAGGAAACCCACCAAGCACACAGACCCTTTGTGTTTTTTTGTCAATTCGTTTTTACATTTTAGGTTTTTTATTTATTTATTTATTTTATCTGTTGTAGTTCTGTAGTCCAGTAAAATATTTTATTAGCTTCTTTCATGAACAAATATATGAACATATATTACAAGTTGCACTGAACACATATTTAACCAAAGAACCTGAAAACAAGAAATATTCAGTTCCCAGAAGCATAAAGTTTCAGTTGCAGTTAAAAATGTTAAAAATGCATATAACAATAATAAAAACAAATGCAAAATGCTTCACAGTCCTGACTCTCACACATGTACACACACACACACACACACACACACACACACATACCTGTACAGAAGAAGAAAGTACTTCTGTATTATTTAAATATATCTACAGGTTATTTAAAATATCAGCTTTGCTCACAAGTCCTCTCTTCTTGTTAAGGTTAATATTTGTTAGCCTTTCTTCCATTTAAAAAAATCACACCCTGCTTCACTATAATAACTAAAGCAATGCTTAAAAAAGTAGGATGACTAAATGAAAAAGGAAATGTAAAATTAACCAGACAACTTTTTAATTTTGCTTTAATTTAATTATATAAATAGCTGCTTGATTGAGTCAAATTGTAAAATATGTTTACAGCTGTATACTGCAAGGGGCGTTCAACTCAAACCGGAACTTTTGATGAAATGTCTACTGAATGAAGGCATGAAAGCGATTGACATTTACAGAAGATGAGACTCTTAAATGAGACGGATAACTCTTCTCCAACTTGCAGAAGAGACGCATCTGTCTGTGTGAACTGTACACACAATCATTCGCCAACACTACTTGCACATTACAGGAACTCGTCTGGGAGTTATCGCCAGTCCTGACCTCGCTCCAAGACATTTCCACATTAAAGGAGTTCCTGGGAGGCCAGTCTGAAATGTTTACATTATTACTCCTGAAAACATTCACTCGCTCATCATCATATATACTACTTTATCCTGTATTGAGGGTCGCAGGGGGCCTTGAGCCTATCCCAAGAGAATTAGGGCATGAGGCAGGGTACACCCTGGACATGGTGCCAATCTATCACAGGGCACACACACGCACACTCTCTGACACACTACGGGCAATGCCAATTAACCTAATCTGCATGTGTTTGAACTACGGGAGGAAACCAGAGTACCCTGAGGAAACCCCCAAGTACAGGGTGAACATGCAAACTCCTTGCACACAGAGACGGGAATCAAACCCAGACCCTGGAGGTGCAAGGCAACTAAGCCCCTCTTAAAGATCACTCGTCTCACATTAATTTTTTCTTCCATTCCTTTATCTTTCTCTGGAAGGTTCTTTCATTTTAATTTTTCTATTCTGTAAATGTAACTTAAATTTAAATCTAAAAAGGTTAGAGCGTATAAGAGTATAGCATCTAAGGCTGTTCTGGTTGTTCCTTCTAACGGAGACGTACCGGACCAGACAGTTCCTTTTAAGAAGCCGAGAGCCATTTTTAAAAAGGGGGTGTTTAATTAATATAATATAAAAATGAATTTAAAAAATTAATAAAAATTAAATAATTTATGTAAGTTTTGTTATGTAAGTTTTTCTGTAAGTGGATTAATAAATCAACATAATGTACATGACATTGAGGTCAAAGATAAATATTCGTTGTTGCTTGCTTTTTATATTAGTCTACTTTTAATATCAGGAAACACACCATGGAGAAATCATTTACACTAGTGACAGTATGTTGAAGATCAGAATGGATGGATAGACAGACAGATGGTTTAAATAATGTGATTCGAGTGTATATAGTATAATCAGTTGATTTTATTAACAATAAACGAGACATACTATACAAACATTTATATCAGACAGTGTTTTTCTTTTTTAGATCACACCTTTTGTGTAAGCAAATGTATTTTGTAACTGTGTGTGTTTATAGATAGTCACATCGTATTCACATTATCTACATTTCTTTAATGACTGTAATCCTTTTGTTTCTAACCTGATTGACTGTTACTGTATAGCTCACATTGAAGAGGAGAAAATCTGCATTGCAGTAAAATACTCTACACAATTCGGCTCAAGTTTTAAGGCTTCTAGTATGATCTGTGGATTTAATCCACAGTGAAATTGATGGACCGCCATGTTCCTCATGTCTGTGCGGTAAAAAAAAAAAAAAAACGTCAGAGGATGAGTTTGCGGTTGTATTAATGGTGCAGTTCGCAAGTGGTGAATGTTTTTGGTTTTTTTATAACAAGAAAATGATCTTGTAGAGGGTCACTTGGAGCAATTTGGCCAATGTTAACAGGTCTTTGGACTGTGAGAGAATACCGGAGGACCCAGAGGAAACCCATGGGGAGAACACTCAAACTCTAGGCACACAGACCCCGAAAGTGGGAATCAGACCATCGATTTGGAGGTGCTACACCACAGTGCTACCCACTACGTCCCTCTCTTTTAGCACGACTATATATAATTCCAGATGTTTCTTTCCAGTGACTCTTGTTTTAGGCCTCTGTTTACACATTTTCTGACCTCAGCGTCTAGACATGCGCTCAAAAGACCCTTAAAAGGCAACACAGGAGAAAGGTATAAAAAAAGGCGCGGTTGTCAGAGCTTTGCACATAGCCGTTTTAGAGGGTGCTAAAATTACAAACGCCTCCTTTAATAAGTGAGTCTTTGATCATACTGTTTTTTTTTTGTGTTTTTTTTTACATGATTAGAGGATATTAAAGGCATCACAAAAAACAACCGCTGATCCCCTATGATTGTGTTTTCATATTGATGGGAAAGAAAAAAAAAACATCTCTAAGGTTTTTGTGGTCAGAAGGTTGGAGATGTGCTTGTGCAGACAGCAAGGTAAGGTGATCAAGAGAAACTCGTAGCTAGCAAAGTCTCGAACCCAAAGCTCTGATTTCCGCAACCCGAAGTGATCCGGATCATTACCAGGATTGTACTGTGCGTGTAAGGCTATCGAATTTGATTTTAGCCCATGATGCACAACATTGGAGGAGGAAGTGCAAAAGTGCAACACTGTTCGACGCCATGGCCAGTCACGTGCCTCGGCCTCGCGTTCCTCAGAGCACCATGGTGGCTATGTGGTGCACGAGCGGCACCATGGAGGAGGCCATCTGTGACGGGGAGGCAGGAGACGGCTGCCTGGTGTCTGTACTTGTGCCTGCTGGCCGGTGCTTGGCGCTCTTCTGGTGCGCGCGCAGTCCCGCCAGCTGCGAGTACGCGCTCTGGCACACGTGGCACTTGTAGGGGCGCTCGCCGGTGTGCAGGCGCACGTGGTTGCGCAGCGTGGACGACTGGCTGAAGCGGCGGTTGCAGAAGCGGCACGCGAAGGGTTTGTCCAGTGTGTGGATACGCATGTGCGAGCGCAGGTTGCTGCGCGAGTTGAAGCCGCGGTGACAGATGACGCAGCGCATGCGGCTGGACGTCGACGAGGACGTGGAGGACGAAGGCGAGCTCGAGGGGTTGCTGTCGATCGAGTGCGAGTCGTCTAAGAGGAGACATGGCAGGGTGAGACGTTGGATGAGTTAAGCTTGAACCAACCGATACATTCATCTAAAAATTATTCGACCCGTGATCTCTAGATTTTTTTTTCTCATTTCAAGTCCCCCCCCCCCCCATGGTAGTCTTACTGTATGATATGCTTTGATCTGATTAATAATCGAGGTGTTTAAAGGGTTACATTATTTTTTGGATTCAAAATTTTTTTTGTTGTTTTTAACCAATATCATGAAAATATTAAACATTTCTTCAATTCACGATATAAAAGACTCGTAAACAGTTTTTTAAAGGTTTGAGCAAAACAATGAACCCTAGACTAAATTTATACAAAAAAAAAATATTTAGCAAAAAATAATTCCTTAGAGCAATTCTTTAGAACAAATATTTAGAACACTTTTCATTACATAATACTTCTACAACATTTAGTTCTGTAATATACATAAAATCATGCTCTTCTGCGAAAATCTTTCATATAATAGAAACATTTATAATGAATTTAATTGATTTATTTTTGCATCATTCTCACTGTGTATAACAATAATTTAGGAAAACAAACAAACAAAAAAGGCTGAAGTTGGCCATGCCTATTTTAGATTATACACAAGGAGTGCATTTTAATGTAAGTAAAACAATACAATACATTGCTGCATGGATTTAATAGGACAATGCATGCAAAAATCAGAGCTTTGTTTCGACTCTCTGAAACAGGATAATCATTTTGTTCATCAGAACTCAACGTGATCGAAACGTTATACCGCAGACCACCAGTAGAGGGTGCACTTGCAAAGAGAATTTCATGATCATAATCTTTTTCCGCATTATATACTCAGGTTAATGAGCATTGTTAATCTGCAATAAGATTGAGGCACATAATTCACATACAAACACACAGAGTCTCTTTCATCACGCTTACCATTCCGGTTTCTTTTTTGATGCTCGTCGTCAATTCCAGGAACACCAGGAATTCCCAGAAAGGTGTTGTGTGAATTTCCATACCAAACAAGCAACTCTTGTTCAGGAGGAATTGTCTGAATGAAGAGAAAATTTAAATAGATTACCATCAAAAATGCTATTGTTTATTGATTATATTTAAACAAATCAAAGATGAAAACATGTCTGTGTGTATTAAGAGATTTTTTAGTCCAAAAATCAGGAAGCATATTAGATTTTTCTATAAATTATTTCAAATTGAAACAAGTTCCACTTGAGCACTGATTCTAGAATGGGAACTCTGAATCACAACCTTAGATTGATGTCCCCTAAGGTAAACTGATAAAGATGAGTCTCTGACCTCCACAGCCTTGTAGAAGATGCTGCTGCCAATCTGCACCACCTCCAGGTTCTGCTCCTGCTCGTTCCTTGCACACTTGATGTAGGTCATCCAGCTGCGTTGGTCCTCCTGACTCGCATCTATGAAGAAGCGTACTGTCCCATCCTCATTAAACACCTATAAGCATGTAAAGAGGAAAAATTGCATGCAAGTGTAGGAATACTTTTGAAAGCATGTCCACAACAGAACATCAATTTCTGAACAGGACAAATCAGTGATTCCTACAAATCCAAATCTAAGACACTCTGGGTATTGATTCTTTATTGGAAATCATCAATACGGAAAAAATTTATGAACCAATTGATAGCGTAAGGAATTGTCTCACCTCCCACATTAGGTTGTTGTTCTTGAACAGGTCTACATGTTGGGGATGAAGGATGCGGCCAGTAAATGGACCCATCTCAGTCCCGGCTTTAATCCACGTCTTGGAGAAAATGCCCAGGCCTTCTCCAGGGATGGAGCTTTGAGCAATGATCACCTCACTGGGCAGCACCAGGCTTGACAACTTCTGAACCTCTAAAGGTGAAAAAAGCAAACAAGAAGTTTAGTGCAATGCATTAAAAATATCAAAATAGCCTAGGAGTAAATTTACTTTTATAGCTTTTAGATGAAAAAAAAGAAGAAAGAATTGATTCTAAACACACACAGATATATCCTACTTATTTAATAATGTTACTTCTTTATATTCAGTGGCACTACAATTGTTTATTGTAATTGATTTAAAAAAATTTAATTGTTACATTTAATATCAAACACTGCAGTTTTAAAGACATTTTACATACATGTTTAAAAAGTCTTGTATAGAAAAAGATTTAAGTGTTGTTTTTGTTTGACATTTGTACATTTTGTTAGAAACGTGTAAAATAAACAATGAAAATTATGGTTGTGTTTTTTTTAACTCTTAATTTATGTTTTTATTTTAATTATTTAAACCTTGGTTTAATACGCAGAATTGACCGGACAGAGTGAAAAAAAAAGCTATTTAAATAACATGGGAACCATGTGTGTGTGTATGTATATATATATATATATATATATATATATATATATATATATATATATATATATATATTTTTTTTTTTTACATTGGAATGGTGATCTGAGCTGTGGTATTTGGCAACATTGTCAATTTTATGGCCGAGTCTAATTTAAATTAATAAATGAAATAATTACATTCCTACACACCCAACAAGCTGTCCAGCTTGTTTGAATTTGAATTTGAGCATCAAATAACACACCAATTATTTATTTATGTTTGTAAGTTAGGTGCTTAATTAATTAATTAGTTAATTGCACCAGTTGATTTGGACATACGGGTATTTTTCCGTGATTAATTCAATTACCGGCTAGTGCAGTTGAGTATGAGAAGAGGAAATCTCTGCACTTTAGGACTGGTTCAGGAGCTTTTATTCATTTCATGTACCACTCGAAGAATTTTTATTCGTGACTATGGTCTAAAAAAAATCAGAGGTTAAACGCTGCTCTGTTTCCTCGAGGCCCAGCGATTTGTCATGGCTCCCGGCGATATTCATTAGTTTTTCCCTCTGCAGAACCGGGGGCTCGGCTAATTCCAAATTCATTATCCTTTTAAGAAACTTTGTAGCCATCAATTTGCTGTGAATAAACCAGAGCTTGTTTTAAAAGAGCCGCGAATTTCACAAACAAACCCCTGGACAAGAGAATGGTTGAGATTAGACGGCTGACATGGTGTGAATGGGGATAGAAATGGCCTTCATGGTGCATTAGAGGAGGAACAGCCATCTTTTCAGCACACAAAAAGAAAGAAAAGAGAGAAAGAGAGAAGGAGAAAAGGAGCGATTAGCTGCCAAGGCAGGAAAAGATTCTGGAGATTGATGAATGATTTTTTTTATTTGAAAAGAAAGGGAACTTCTTTTTCTCTCTCTCTTTTTTGAGTGGAAAGTTTCTCAGGTCAAAGCACAAAGTTAACCAAATGCATTTACTGCCTTTCTTTTTTCCTCTTTCTCTCTCCCTCTCTTTATTGTGCATAAAACGAATAAAAACCTGACTCAGAGCTTGGGAAAAGATTTTTTTATGCATGGAGAATAAATCCTAATCCCACAGCTCAAATCCTGTCTAAAATGAACTGATCTCTTCAGATGATCATTTGTAGCCTATCCAGCTGCGCTCACAGAAGCGCTGCAGATGTTAATTAAGAGTTAATTGGCTGTGTTTTAATTTAATCATTTAATCCACTACTGGCTTGGAGGTGTTTTCCTCTCTCTCTCTCAGGACAGATCTGTTGTATTCTCTTTAGACAGTGAAGTGTATAACTAAGTTTTGGGTAAATTTTTAAATTAGACATAAACTCGGAAATGTTTTTTGCAGCTTTTTTAGTTTAGTAAGAAAGTTTTTCAGTTGGTTTATTAATCCTGCTGTAACACACACCTGAATTTCTTAAAAAGAAATTAACGAATAAAAAAATAAAGATGTTACAAAAATCACAGTTCATATCTTTAGTCTGCTAATTATGTATTATAAATACAACAATAATAATAATAATAATAATAATAATAATAATAATAAAAGTACAGCAGGACTTTTAGTATCTAACACTACATTAATCAAACTAACTAACTTTTTCATATTCACGTGTAACAAATTAAATATTGTTAAAAAAATTCATGATGAAAAAAAAAACTTTAAAACGATACAATGAAACGCACATTCAATTCATGTAACTCAGTACATGTCAGTCCACATATGCTATATAGGAATAAATAAATGTTTTTAAATGTCCGAATTTATTTGCATAAAATTAAAAATACATTTGTTTCTAAGTTTCATTTATTTAAAACGCCGTTTTGATTTTCGCTTAATATTAGAGTAAAAGTCATCCTCTGTAAGTTTTACTGAATTAGTTTTAACATTTGATATAAAAAATATTTAAGATAAAACCGGAAAGTTTTTTTTTCGTAATCAAATGTATAACTTCTAAAAATAAGTTTTATTTGTAATAAGCAAAAAAGTCCTGGACATACAGATCATGAGAAAAGAAGTCTCATGGTGCGTAAACGAGTTTTAAATTCGCATTTCCAAACAAGTGAAAGTGAAAATCTAATCCTAAAACCGGTAATTAGATGTTACACCAAGCTGAGCTTGTCATGATTAACAGAGATGCGTTATAGAGGAATAAAGATGCTGAAGCTGATGTACCTCCGGAGAAGGACTGCGCCAGGACCTCGGCGGTGAACGCGGTTTTGCTGACGGGATGCTGCGGCTTCTCTTCGGAGACCTGATGAAGTTGAGGATGATGATGGTGAGGGTGAGGAGGATGATGATGAGGATGAGGTTGTTCTCCCAGTGCGTTTCTCCATCTGCCGTACAGAAAGCTGTGCAGGACATCCGAGGTGATGATTTCACACAGGGACAGATTTGGAGACTTGAAGCCGGATTTCATCCTCAGCGCGTCGGCGGGGAAAACCGAGCCCATGTCGGTGGGTTGGGGAGGAAAAGCAAAGAGAGGACAGAGAAATAAGAGAGAGGGGATATTCCGTCTCAGCTCCAGAGGCTCGCTAGCAGGCTCTTATATGTGCGCGTCCTGTTTCTAATGAGCTCTTAATGGCCCTCCCTTACCCCTCCCTGCGTGCCTGATGGGCTTGTGTTCTCTTTAAGGGGTAGGGACAACTCCGTGTGTGTGTAAGCATCTTTGTTCAACGTAACACACAGATACCAAATGAAAAATCATTTGATAAAAGTGCAACAGTTGTATGATATTTGTTAAGAAAAAAAGGATATATTTTGTTTTTTGGACATTTATACCCATTTTTCTCATTTAGAATATGAAAATCATACCAATAACTCAAGTACTCTTTTCTCCCTAAAAGTGTATATGTTGTCGGTACAGAAATTGTGTAAAATATATATTTTATAAAACATTTTTAAAAATGGCATTTATCATTTTTGGTGGTCCAATTAAAGCTACATGTTTTTTGTGTGTGTGTGTGTGTGTGTGTGTGTGTGTGTGTGTGTGTGTGTGTGTGTGTGTATTTTTGACAGGGAATGCATCTTACATTGTAAAGCTTCAAATGTTGTTCTGCGATCGTTTACCTCATATGGTGTATCTAATTGTTCACTATTCACATCTTCAGCTGAAATACTGAAGGTTGAAAAAATATACATTTCATGACACCATTCCAGGACAAAGACAAAATTACAGTTTGTCAAGATTATGACTGCGTTTATACAGTAGGTTCTTTGGTTGTTCTTTTACCATCCAAACAAGTACGCTTTTAGAAGGATCCCATATACAGAAAACTATACCAATAACTCAACGAACAAAAGTGTATTTGTTTTATATTCAAAATTTCCAATATTCCACCTTTTAAATACAGTGGTTATAAGACATTTGCATAACTTCTAAACATTTTAGCATTTTCAATCCAGAACGCTTAGCTGATTAGTGTGAAAAATGTGAATATGTAAAAGACGGGGGCTCTCCGAGACTACGATTAGGAACCTTATGGACATTTTATGCCTATAATTATGCAATTATGCTTTTAAAATGATCTTGTAATTTATTTGATTCGTAATTAATATTTAAGCAAGAAAATGCCCACATATATCGGAACAAGTTCAACTTGATTTACTGCAGGTGTCGCACAACTGCAACCTCAAGACTGTTTAGAAAGTCGGGTTAGGGTTTTTTATTATTATTATTATTATTATTATTATTATTTATTTATTTATTTATTTTCTATTCTATTAATGCACATAAAAGACACAATTCAGTGAAAAATTCCTTTTGAAATACATCTTTAACCAAATTATATTTTTAAACAAATCCCGAAATATGTTTTTGTTTTAACTGAATAAAAAATGGCTTTTTCATTTATTTGGAATTTTAAATGTATTTATTTGTACTTTATTCAGTATTCAGATTCAGACATGTATTTGTTCGTCTTGAGTTGTGCACGAAAATAAAATAAGCTGTTTGCAAAAACGCACTGTTCTTTTTTTAAATATAAAATCAAAAACGGTAAGAAATCAGAAAGCTGAGCAGTCCAGTCCTGAGAGGCTCCCCTACATCTTTTCTCATGATTTCAGCATCTCCCGTCTTGTTTGTGTTTTACACCCATAAATAGAGAGAGCAGTGCGCTTTTAATGCATTGTTCCTTCTTTTCCAAAGCTCCTTTTTTTTCTCAATCTCTATCCTCCTATAAAAGGTGATTAATATTCATAGTGGTTCATATGAAGCCTTCAGCTTTTTGTCGAGCTTCCCTCTGTTTTTCCTGGATGGAAAGAGTGTTTTAAAGAAGCACGTTTTTTTTCGGCGAACATCTTTATCCCGTCCCTCTCTCCTTTCATTGCGTGAAAAGTGGCTTAAATCAATCTTTCACGGTGTTTTTTTTTTTTTTTTATCAAGAAGATTTGACGCACTTGCCCTGCCATGTGAATAACTAAAGCCGGGGTCTGGTCCCATTGCTCCCTTAGTATCTGAAATCAAACTTATGTAGTGCTCACTGTGTAGTGCACTATTAAGAAGACAAGATGAAACTGAGAGAAAATATCCAGTGCATTTTTATGAAATTAAACAATAAACAGTAATAGGTAATGAATATTGGGTTTTATGTATGCAACCCTTTACATAATTTATATAAATGTAATGATTGTGTGGATTTACAGGCTTTACAGGATTTACATTCTTCTGTTAAACAAATCTTTAACATCAGTTGTCCTCAAGATAAAATTATGTGCAATCTTAAAAAAGTTTTAAATCTACACTAAACTGACATGAATGAAGTACAGTAAATAGTCACGTATAGATTTAAGATAAAAATGTATCCACTAAAATTTGTTAGATTCTTCTGTGAGAAAGGTTTATCTCCTAATGCATTATTTACACTGTTTTGAAAACTGGCCTAGGCATAAAATAAAAGTGTTGAGAGCAGATCTTTGAACAGCACGAAAACATTTTTCAGAAGTCTGTTTTCTTTTTAACCATTTTCTCTAAATTGAAACAGAATTATAAAATCATAACATAAATTATTCCAATTCGAAACAATGGACAAAGAAGTGACAATAATGGCAACAGATTGTAGTGAATTCTATGAATTATAGAATTACAGGGGTCAGTTGCAAGTCTTTGAACGTCTATGCTTCCCGTGCAAAATTTCTCCCTCTCTCCTGCTCTTTGCATATATACACCATTCACCCATCTAAGCCATCTGTAGGGACCATAAAGGCCAGTGGTGACCATTGAATTTATTCCCATTTTCACGACTGTGGTAGGATCTCCGGTCAATTCGGGAACGTCAGTTAGTCTAATCTGCTTGTCTTGGGACTGTGTGAGGAAACCATATTACCCAGAGGAAACCCATCAAGCATGGGAAGAACATGCAAACTCCATGCACACAGACCCCGAGAATCAAACTTGGACCTTAGAAGTCCAAGGCCATGTAGCACTAACCACTAAGCCACCGTGATGTCATATATATACACAGATCAGCCAAAAGATTAACACATTAATATTGATTGACAATTAATTATCTACCAATAAACTGGTGACAGGATCATCGGCACCCAAGTCTCACCCATGCCTGCAGGGACCAACAGCCAGTCTGATCCCACAGAAAAACTAGAAAGCCAAAGCTAAGAAAATTTAGAGCACCAGAATATTTAGTGCACCACAGCCTCCAAACTCCCCAGATCCCAAGTCGAAAGAGTACCTATGAAATTCACCGGTCAGATCCATAGAGGCCCAACCCTGCAATCAATAGCATCCAAAGAATCCACTGCCAACACCCTGGTGCAAGACAGCACAGCACACCCCAGAGATCTTGTGGAGTCCAGCTCTGAGGGCCCGGAACTCCTCAGGTGGAACCTACACAATACTAGGCATAATGTTTTTGCATTGTTTCATACACATCAATGTGTTTGCAATGTTTCATACACATGAAATACAGCATACATGTATACACAAACCGTATACATGGTAGTTCTCAGTGGTTATGTTTAAGAAAATAACTGCACTGACATAGAATAAATGGCTAATAAAGTTAATTGAATAAAAACCTATCCAGAACTTTTAAGACTTCCTCTGTCAATAGATCCCTTAAAGGGTTATCAAATTTACCAGAACCTTTCCAAAAAAAACACAAAAAACACACAAAAAAAACACTTGATTACTTCATAAATCATTTAAAGTACTTTAAAAAATGTTTTCAAAGGAATGATAAATAAACCGAGAGATTGAGTGGGTTAATCTTGTGTGACCTTAATAGACAGAGTTTCACTCTAGGATCCTTAATCTTTAAATTTAATTTTAATTATATAGTGCTTTTAACAGTGGCCATTGATAAAACTAGCTGTAAGGAATAATATATATATAAAGAAATTAGTTTGACAGTGTGAGGAAATATGTATAAATCATAGTGCTCAGATTGTCCCAGGTGAACATGCAGAGGATCAACAGTGGCAAGGAGAAACTCTCTGAGATAATATTAGGAAGAAACCTTGAGAGGTGTTAGGGTCCTAGATGGATTGTAATAGTTCTCTCTCTCTCTCCCTCTCTCTCTCTCTCTCATAGCGAAACACTTCATAAGTATGGAAAAAGAAAGCTGAACCATTTATAGTGTCATTCAGAACCGTTCATTACAGAGCCATATACATCTGCATTAGGTTCCATAGTGTACTATTAAGGTGCTATTAAGAACCCTAATGATGATGATGATTATCTATTTAGAGTTAAAATATATTTTATTTTATTACAGACCTTAGGGGTTTTTAGTCACCTTGTAGGTGTAACATTACACTTAGACACTTCAGCTCATGTTTTCCATACACACAGTGTGTGTTAGTCATCTTCTAGCCTTCATCAGTGTCACATTCTAACCACAGCACTGCTACCGGTTGGGGATTTCTGGTTGGTGGAGTGTTTGTGGAGTTTAAAAACCTAAGCAACACGGCTATAACTAGTACACTCCTTCCAGCACCACACACACACAAACACACACACTACAGTGTCAGTGTTCCCTGCTGAGCTGAGAATGATCCACTCCACAAGTAATATGTGTTCGGCGAGAAAGTGGGACTGAAATGTCCAGAGCAACAGTTGGGTCTCTAAAAAATGAAAGGAAAAAAAATTGCACAAATCATTCGTTCTACTTTTGCATGTGCGTTAAATAAAGGCTATAATTTAGAAGGCATAATTTGCTAGTGGTAAATTATTATCATTTTGTACACAGGAGTAGAGATGATCCTGTGGGAATCTTCTTTTTATGCCCATTAAAAAGGGATTAAGGTGGAAACACACACACACACACACACACACACACACACACACACACACACACACACGCTAAACACACTGGCACACTGGGTGATCAGTAGACTTCAAACACTGCTTAGTATTGAATTAAATTAAGTTTATCTTAGACACAAGATGATGTTTATATGGATATTTATATTGTTTAGGGTAATTGAATTAAATTTAACGAACATGTTATTTATGCAGGATGGAAACGTGCATGCTGGGAATATGGCCAATCATCATCCCCGGGGTCCAAGAACAAAAAAAAAAAAAAAAGGAAACAAATTTCACAAGAAAAGAAAGATATTCCAATTTTAGACCAATCAATTCACTTCAAATTTCAATTGTTATAATTGTTACTCTTGAAATACTTTGACCAGTTTGTTTACAGCATTAACTTGTATGAGTTAATGTGTCTTTTCGCTTTCTACACAACACTGTAGACTGTATTTTCAGGATCTGGCAGGTAGCCCACAGCTTTTCTCCCCTCACCCCACCCCTCTCTCCCTCCTCCCTCCCTCCAGTCCCCAAATGAGATTAAAGCAACTAAGACATGTTTCATTTCTCCATGGACTTATTTCAGAGACGATGAAAAAAAACAAGAGGATGGAGAATGGAGGTATGAATGAGGGACCAGCTGCAGGCTGTCAGCAGGAGGGAGGATCTTCTCTGGCATCGAAGTCTCCTGCTGCGTCCAAATATCATCCTGAATGGAAAATGCCCAGAGAAGGTATTTGAATATGTGAATATCGCAAATCCTCCACACCGCCTATCTGCTGGGAGACATTCAGCCAACGTGGCAGCATGAAATCAATATAGCGATTTAAGTAAAGCGATAAAACAAAGGCAGAAAAGATTCATCACATAGTTGCATCCAATTAGAAATGAATGTTTTTTCCCCTTACTAAAGCTGCTGTTTACAACGCATGCAACCTGTTGCTCTTCAAGAAACAGTTCAGACTCAAAACGAATGCAAATTTTATATAAAAGCAGAATGATTATGTAGCAATCAGCCATTAAACATTAAAACCACCGTCTAATATTGTGCCAGCTCTGGACTCCACAAAATGTCTGAAGGTGTGCTGTGGTGTCTGGCTCCAAGACTTTGCCATCAGGTCTTTTAAATCCTGGACATTCTGATTTGTTCCAAATTGCACAGACAGCCGATCAGATTGCGATCCTGGAAATTGGAAGGCCAGATCAACATCTTGGTCTCTTTTATCCCTTTTCCACCAAGCAGTTCTGGAGCTAGTTCTGTACCCCACACAGTTCCATGGTAGCATGGTGGCAGACACTACAGCACACCTTCAGACATTTTGTGTCATTATTTTTTATTTATTTTTGTTTTTAGCAGCTAGCATTGCCAGTAACATTGCCGGGAAAGTAGAGATGTACATGGACGTATACAGCGATGTAATAATCTGACTCTTCAGCCCATAGAAAAGCAAAGCTAGTTCTTAATAGGTTTGCTATTGAACCAGCCTGGTTCACTTTGGTGGAATTTGTCATCTTCTGTCCATAAACTGCTATTACAGAACACTAGTTCACTAGTGTAGTGAACGGGTGTACTTGGTCTGCCTCAGTGTTTAGATTGGTGGTACGTAAGGATCCAAAGTTTCCAAGCAGAACATGCTCAATGCATTACACTGTCTCTGCTAGATCACATTCTTCCCATACTGCATCCTGGTTCCTTTTCTTTCCCAGTTAAGTGACACATACAGGGGTTGGACAATAAACCTGAAACACTGGCCAATTTAGTGTTGGAGGTTTCATGGGTAAATTTGACCAGCCTGGTGGCCAATCTCCATTGATTGCACATTCAACCAGTAACTGCAGAGAATGAAGGTTTAATTTGTGGAGTAATAGCACAGTTTTGCTTAAAATATTGCAATGCACACAACATTATGAGTGACATATCAGAGTTCAAAGAGGCCAAATTGTTGGTGCGCGTCTCTCTGATGTAGTCTTTGTGATGTATCAAGAGCCAATTTGTATCCGGGGTAATGTCAGCATACCACCAAGAAGCTGTCTGAAAGGGATGTCCGTGCGCTATCCCGGATTGTATCCAAAAACAAAACCATAGCTGCCCAACTCACTCAGAATTAAATGTGCACCTCAACTCTCCTGTTTCCACCAAAACTGTTCATCAGCAGCTCCACAGGGTCAGTGTACATTGCCGAGCTGCGATAGCCAAACCTTTTGTCACTCATGCCAATGCCAAACGTCGGTTTCAATGGTGCCAGCAGAGGAACTTATGGGCTGTGGACAATGTGAAACATGTATTGTTCTCTGACGAGTCCACCTTCACTGTCTTTCCCACATCTGGGAGAGTTACGATGTGGAGAAGCCCCAAAGAAGCATACCACCCAGACTGTTGCATGCCAAGATTGAAGCATGGGGGTGGATCAGTGATGGTTTGGGCTGCAATATCATGCCAAGGACTACCGAACCATTCTGAAGGACCATGTGCACCCAGTGGTTCAAACATTGTATCCTGAAGGCGGTGCCGTGTATCAGGATGATAATGCACCAATACACACAGCAAGACTGATGACAGAGCGGTTTGATGAACATGAAAGTGAAGTTGAACATCTCCCATGGCCTGCACAATCACCAGATCTAAATATTATTGAGCCATTATTGAGGGGTATTTTGGAGGAGCAAGTCAGGAAACATTTCCCTCCACTAGCATCACGGTGTGACCTGGTCTGCAAGAAGAATGGCTCAAAATCCTCTGGCCACTGTGCAGGACTTGTATCTGTCATTCTCAAGATTAATTGATGCTGTATTGGTTGCAAAAGGAGACCCTACACCATACCCCAGTACATACACACTTGGCCATCCACGTTATGTAAAAGAAAACGTGATTCATCTCCGCAAAATTAAGTCAACATTCTGTCTCCAAGCTTCATCATCCCATCTTCTCTTTCAATGACCCTGGAGGGCAGCTCCCTGGACATTACCCCACTCTTGGGTCATGTAATCTTGCTATTCAGCACTTTCCACACTGATTCCTGAAATGTCCACACTCACATCTTGGAGTCCTGGATGGAGTTTGGACAAGCAGCCTCTCAACCCAAGAACTTGATGTTTTATAGACCTTTTTACTCTTATGTACGTAACCATGAACTACAGTCAAAATAAAAGGTGCAGACAAACCAGTCGTGTCACACACTAGTGCAAGTCAATGAGGTTTGATATGGTGAATTGAATAGTGAGTTATTCACTTAGATGATTCCGGTCACCTACCACCTTGCAGTCAGCTATCACCATCTTATTACAACCATCTTTTTTCCTCGAATCGAGGTCTGAACCCAAGTGTGTCATGATTGAAAACAAAAATGTTTCAATATTTGCAAAATATTTGTTTAAAGGCTATAATAAAATATCGGTCATGTTAGCCTCATAGCTTTGGGAACCAACTAAAGCGCTGAACTCTGGTTCCCGCAAGGTTTCTTCCTCAAGCCATCTCATGGTTTCTCCTTTCCACTGTCACCCGTTTGCTCATCAGGGACAATCTCATCATTTTGATTTATACATATTTTTTATTCTGTGAAGCTGAAGGTACAAAATTACCTTACAACGTTGGTTGATTGTTAAAAGATTAAAAAATTCTATATTTTGTCATTTTTAAAAATAAAAACAATTTTCTTTTGAAAATTCCAATACGCAGATTGGATTTTTGCATAAACCAAATTTTAAAAAGTGGACTAAGCAAGAAAAAATGGTCTCTTCATGTTCCATATGATCTCAATCACAGGGAATACAAGACCATGTTTCCCATCAACAGTTTAAAGAAACATTTCCTGCCATCGTTCCAACACTACAGGCGATAGAAGTCTACTAGGATTTATTCTTTCTCTTCAGCTCATGCTCTCTCTTTCACACACACACAGACAGAAGTTTAAACCCTAGAGGCAAGTTTGGTTTTATTTAATCCATGTCTGTGAACGACATGAAGCTCTTGTGTTTCATTAATCCTCATCTGACCAACAAATCCAACATACATTTCATAAAGAAAAAAAAAAAAACACAATCCATCAGGGCTCTGAGGAGTTAATGCATTCAAAAGTGTGAGAAAACTTCTCATGAAAATTGAAAAAAAAAAAAAACGAATTTACTCAGATAACTCTCTCTAAAGAACAACCAAAGAAAGAATCGCCTCTTTTTTGCTCAAACATTATAATAAAGTTAGAAATATATATATAGTTTAAGAGGAGTTAGGGAACAAAATTTTAATTAATTAATATTGCTCCTATTTCTTACTTATTATATATATTTGTCAATTTTACTGTAAATGCTTGATCTTACTTTAAAAAAAGGAAATAGAGCTAAAGCTAAAAATAATTACTTTTTTTTTTTTAAACAGGACTTACTGGCAGTTTTCTGTAGTTTTTTATTAAATTCTATTTTTTTATACATCTATTTGACAGTGTTATTAATGTAATTAGTAAGTCTTGTGTCATATATTGTAATTTTTAAAAAAAATATTACAATATTTTTTAAAATAAAATTGGGCAAAGTTTTGGCACCCAATTCGAACTCCTATCTCATTTACATCTGATAAGCATATTCAAGATAGCACTTTGTAATTTACTATATAATAATAAAAGACACTGCTGTACCACAAGACAGCAGGGCTTTCATGATTATTCTGCCTGCATTTATAAAGAAACAAATCTGATCTACAGTTCACCCTTTCAGACACTCTTGGATTTCAGTTTCCATACACCTCACCCTCACGCGTTTGCCAGCGTTTCCACATTTCTGCTCTTTGAACACTTCAATAACAGGCTTTCATTGCTCTCGCCAGTTTAGACAGCAGCAGTGTGGACCGACCGTCTGGAGTTCCAGAGGACCAGCATGTGGAACAGCGCCTAAGGCAGTACCAGCAATCAGCCCACGAGGCCTGCCGAGTCAAACGCACCACTATTTGACTCTCAGCTTCTCGTCTTTGATAATCGGCGTGAACTTTAATGGTTTTATCTTTACTTCTTACAGACATCGAGCCGATTCCATCGATATTTCATGAGGACTCAGATTTCAGAAACGAGCAGATGTGTGTGTGTGTGTGTGTGTGTGTGTGTGTGTGTGGTCCAAGCAGACGGAAGCTGACCAAAGACCAGATGAGCATTCGTTTCATTTCATCTGAATATGCCGACGATAAAGGTCATTCCCAGTATCACAATAATTGTATTAATCATTCAAACTGGCATCAAACTAATAATGTAAGTTTACTTTAAATAATGAAAAAGCTAAAGAATAAAGAGAACACTTGTACTTGCCTGGAAACTCAATATAAACCAACTTACCAAAGGTAAAACGAGCCAAAAAAAGGAAGGAAACCATGGGGTGTCTAAAAAGTCAGGAACTAGAGAATACTAGACACCATCAAGAAGAGCTTCTCACCCTTTCATCCAAAGCTAATGCCGGTTAGAAAAGGAACCAAACCTTCGTTTAAGTGGCATAAATGATTCCAGACTTTTCACACACTGTGTCGTGCTTCAGTGAACTCTACAGACTGATTTAACTTAGCTTTGCTGAATTCTACATTCTGATTGGTCTCACTGTGTTAATGAAGTTTCTAGAACAGCAGCTCTGATGTTTGTTAGCAGCATGAATGAAAATCAAGGGTTTATATTACATAAACATGCCCACCATTATGTCTGTAGTAACAAATTCACAATATTAAACAGCCTTCCAAGACAATGGTTTACTCAAGTCTGTGGTTCCTTGGTAAGAAGTCAGGCTTGTGTGTGGTTTCTTGTCTTAACTTCAAAAGAAAAAAAGAAAATAAATAATAAAAAAAAAAAAGTATGCTGGTGACGGCGGGATTGTTTACAGCTGCCGTAATAAGCGAGAACAGGGACGAACTCGTCTCACGGACAAGAAAGAATAACTGAACGTATGACGTTTCATTTGTGTGAAAAATAATGGTGTGGTACAAGAGGAAGAAAACACTTCAAGATGTGGAAGTTAAATCATCTTGTAACTCGGGTCACGGTGTAGAAGTTTTTCGATAACAAAAGACCTGTAGTGCTTCATTCCTTACATAAGACACTGAATATTCTAAAATTAGGCCTTCATTAAAGCACCTTTTTACACTCACTGTCATGGCGATGCTTGGCAATGCTCATAATTAAAAAAAAATAAAAAATAAAATCAATTTAAGCCAATCATAAAGATAAGCAATGGCTAAGGAAACGGGACAAACTATGATAAATTTCTTCAAAAGAGCAGCACATGGCTACAAATGTACATCAATAAACTCTACATCCTCCCACAAGTAACATGTGCGCCATTTATTTCAGCTGTTAAAGGTTATAATAAAGTAGCATAGAAAATAGATTTCTTCTATAAACACCCAAAGTGATACAAAGTAATGAATTACATACAGAGTCATCTTCCAGAAGAGATTGATACTGTCCAGTTTTAGGGGATTTTGGCCCTTCAAGTGTGTATCTGAAAAGTTACAGGAAGGAAAAAAAACAAAAAAAAACAAAAAAAGAAAAGAAAAAAAAAAGAATGAGGGGGAAAAAAAACTAAAACCGTAAAATAAAGAAAAAAAGACAGTAAGTAGTCTTTTGATGTTTTTAATACATGGTTACCTGTACACATGAGGGAAAGGAAAAAAAATAAACCAAAAAACACTAAAATTAAACATCTGAAATTATAATAATCCCTTTTCATTACGCGATGAAGTTAATACTAGATTCGAATTTATAACTAATCACTCATACATATATTAGATCACACAGAGCAGAAAAAAGAAAAAAAATTACTTAAAAAGTTATTAGCATCTCGGACTGCACACGAGTCCACAGTGTGTACTGGTGGAGGGGCATCGGGAAGCCGGCTGGTACCGAATAAGACGACTTTGATCTTAATACTTAGAATATAAAAAACTACAATTAATACACAGACAGGATCTGGAGGCTTAGCAGTCTTGAACGAGTTAAAGTACAGAACATACATAAAAACCTATCAGTTCTCTTTTTTTTTTTGTCCATAACATCAAGATGCAACATCAAATTTCAAATTACACATTCACAATCTTTGAAGGAAAAAAAAAAAAAACATTTCAGTATGAAAACAGAAGCAGAAAAACAGGGACAGTTTTCCTGCAAAATGACTCCATGAGGAAAAAAAACTTCTTTGATTTTTAATTACATATATAATATTTAAATAAAGTATTTAGTCAAGTATCTGAGTGTACATACAAAGTTTTACAAGATAGCAAAGGCAAAAAACTCACAATATGCAAGATGCAAGATTCCCCCCCACACACTTTTCCCATATCAGATCAAAAGGTAATAAAAAATTATCCGTTACATTTCCATACTCCTTAAAAAAAAAAAAAAAAACTACACGTTAAACATCTGTCAAAATATTAGAGAAATCCATCTTTGTTTCAAATATGAAATAAGATATTGCACCTTTTTTTAAACCAGAGTACAATAAAATGACAATGAAAAACAGAATACAAAACACAAGAGGAATTAAATTAGGAATTGACTGCCGTTCGCTATCACTCGTCATATTGTGTAACAAAAGAACACATTTTTTTCCTGTAACAAAATATCACAGTTTTTTTTTCATCACACTGAATTAAAATTGCTTTATGTAAAAAGGAAAAAAAAAAAAAAAAACATTTTTGTACACATTCTTAAAACATCTCACGACAAGAAACAAAACAAAACCAAAAAAAAAAAAAAATTAGATTCAAGACTGCTAAGCCAGCAATTACGATTTTATTGCAACAGAACTAGAAAAAATAGATTATATTGCGATTGCTGAAATGTCACAATTCCGGGTTTCGTTTTGGCCTTTTCACTTGAATTAAAAAGATAGAATAGAAAAAATTATAATAAAACAAAAACAGCTCTGTTTGTCCAAAAAGGAATCCCGGATATTGTTCATTCAAATAATGGTGTACACAAGTATTTAGTAACAATTTCTTTTTACTTTCCTGATTTAGAAATATTTCTTACTTTTAATTGTATAAGTCATTCTACAGCTAGTGTTTCTCACTAAGAAAAAAAAAAGTAAAAGTCTTCAAGGCGTTGCAAATCTAGAAACCTCTGTTACAAAAGGTTCGTTTCATCTTCTGAATCATTCAAAAATCTTCAACGAAAAAGGTCTCAGATCTAATGATCCTACAGGAGACAGAAAGGACTAGAGTTAAGTAACACAGATTCACATCATAGGGCTGTCAGTAAACGTGGTAATGTCTGTCCCTGTCCCTCTAAGAGTATGTCCCTATCCTCTGTGTCCGTCCTTGTCCCTGTCCGTGTGTGTGAGTGAGTGAGTGAGTGAGTGAGTGAGAGAGTAAGTGAGAGAGTGAGTGAGAGAGAGTGTGTGCCCCTGTCTCCATCCCTCTTGGAGTGTCTCTGGAAGTGTGTCCATGTCCCTGTCCATCTGGGTGTGAGCGTCAGTCTACATCCCTCTAGGACCTGTCTCTGTCATCAAAGAAGTCCCGGTCCCTTTGTGACCCTGTGTACCCACCGCTCTGGTAAGGTCTGTCCCTGTCCCTCTGGGAGTATGTCCCTATGTCCTCTCTTGAAGTGTCCCCATCCCTCTGGCAGTGTCCATGTCCCATGCCCTACATTCCTCTAGGACAGGGGTCTCAAACTCAGTTCCTGGAGGGCCGCAGCCCCACAGAGTTTTGTTCCAACCATAATTAAAAACACCTGATCCAACTAAACAAGTCATTAAGGCTTATTTGAAAACTACATGGTATGTAGTATACATGGTATGGGGCAGGGTTGGAACAAAACTCTGTGGGGCTGCGGCCCTCCAGGAACTGAGTTTGAGACCCCTGCTCTAGGACCTCTCTGTCATTTTGAGAGCATGTAAATGTGTCCTCATCCCACTGAGTGTATGTCCCTGATTTCCTGTCCCTCTGTGACTGTGTCTCCTTCCCTCTAATTGTGCATTTCTACCCCCGTGTCTGCCTGTCCCTATGGGCCTGTCTCCCTGTCAATCTGGGCGTTTCTTTTGCCCCATGTATACGACACTGAGGGTCTACATTACCCATGTCCCCAGTTTGTGTCCATTCCTGCCTGTGTATCTATGTCCAATGTGTGTGCATGTCTGTTCCATGTTTTTTTGCTATTCTCCCTATTCATGTTTAACCACTTCACATGTGTCAGTCCCTCCATGTCTGTTTAAGTGTCTACGTCATGATTACGCGTACGTGCGTGGCCAACCATCCAATCCGCATTTGTCCATAAATTGTGCACGCATCCACGTGTCTGTGTGTATGCGCACGAGTGTGTCTGTTCGTACCTGAAGGCCTGGAGCCTGCGAGTGCTGCGCCCCCTGCGCATAATAAGCCTGTTGTCTGTAATACTCCACCCAGGCAGTGCTGTAGTCAGGAGTGGAGCTCTGCTGAGAGCCAGGACCTGCAGCCTGACCTGAGAGAGAGAGGCGGGGAGGTGAAGACACACAGTGAGGATGAGTATTTAAAAACATCCTAATGCTATCAAGTTAAATATTCAAAATGACGTATAAATGTATGCATTTGAACTCTATGAACACACCGCACAAGCTGTAGACTAAAGCTCAGGGAGGTGAAGAACTCACCATGTTTCTTGTAATAATCCTCCCAAGCTTTGTTGTAGTCGGGACCAGTGCTTTGCGCTTGGCTCGGCTGACCTACAACACACATAAAATGGTATTACTAATTGAGCTAACGTTAAGAAGCATTATTATTATAAATTATTATTTTCTTTTCATGCAAGGATGTGCAAAAGTTTGTACTTGACTGCTCATCGTGTCACTGCGCTAGACATGTTAAAACACTTTCCCTTGTATAAACAAATGAATCAAATAATATCGACCAGGAGCTCTAAGGATGGTGTTTTTAAGTTACTTGCCTAGCTTCTTATAATACTGCTCCCACGCTTTGGAATAATCCATCTGTCCTGTCTGCGAGCCATTATGACCTGAAACCAGACGACAAAAAAAAAAAAAAAAAAAAACCCAGCGCACATGATCAACAAACTGTTGCTATTTTCTTTTCCCTGTCTTTATGCAATGCCTCTGTTATGATGACAAATACTTCCCACTGGTGCACCCTAGGCTCGGGGATATTTCCAGCATTAACAATAAATTAATGCCATAAGTGGAATATAACCAGGATAAAAGGGGAGGAGGCGCTCGGTTGTGTGTGCGCTGACAGAAACAATGAGCCGGCGCGGTACTCACTGGGGTCCTGCTGGCCCTGAGGCTGCCATGTCTGGTATGTAGTACCCCAACCTCCTGTCATGAAAGTCTGCGGTCCACTGTCAGACAAAACGAGAACCATTTAAAAACAAAACTCGGAAAGACTAAAAAGCTGGAGGTACTACAGAAAAAGAAAGCACGCTCACTTCTGGTGCGGGTTGCTCGATCCTTGGGTGAAGGGACTCAGTCCGAAGCTGCTGCTGCTGCTGGCCATTCCCGGGGCCTGGAGGAACAGGACACAGAGGCGATCAGTAAAACAGGGAAAGAGGTCAGAGGCCATGGACAGGTCCTAACACACTTCATTAAGCATTAACAACTGATTAATGGCAGGCAGGATAAACCCATGGTGCAAGTGCGAACAGGAAAAACAAGAAGGCAGGGAAGAATTAGGACCACCGGACTAGAGCGCTGGCGACAAGGCCGAGTTAACGAACGTCGGTTCGAGAGATCAAAATCTCAGGATCAATACCGATAAAGGGCTTGTGCCAGTGAAATGTTTTTACACTAATGAATTTGGTGGTATTTCACAATTTGTAATCCAATCAATGCAAAGGCGACTGCATATGGTGCTTTTTGGGGGGGAAAAAAATCAAAATAAAAAATTATGAACAAAATTAAGAGGATGATTTTATAACAATACACAAGCATTCTAAATAAAACCTCATGGTGCTTTCATGAGAGCAGGTGGTGAACCTGAACATGAAAAACAGCATCAAACTGTGAGAGGGCATTAAATAAAAACATTAAGTGCACACGCTGATTCTCACGTTAAAGCACGTCAGTTCTGCAAGGTCTAAGACACAAGCAGTTCTCTGTGCAATTCAAAAGCACAAATGTCATTTCTTGTTTGTTTTTTTTATTTTGTTTTTTATACATGCTCTGATACTACTGAACTAAAAAACTTCGGTCAGCTGCCATCACACAAAGGTTTACAATGTCAAGGTTTATTCGGCGTATTATTTTGCTAAAAAAAAAAAAAAAAAAATCACAATAAATGTATATTAATTTTAAATGGCTGATTGTTTAAAATAATATGGATAAAACAATTTGTACAGTGTCTCGGGGAAAAAAAAAAAAAAAAGACATGATTTCGTAGTCTAACAACATAGCCAATTCTCGCTCAAACAATCTCAAATTTTTAACAAGACAAAAAAAAAAAAAAATTTTTTTTTTTTTTACAAGTTTTACTTTCGGATCAGGTGGTAATGACAAAGTGCTGTTGAAATGGCCATCTGACTTATAAATCTATTTTTCAACCTTGGACATGTAGTTACTCAGATATTCATATTTTAAAATGTTGTCAAAAAAATTTGAGACACCCTGTATTACATGCCAAAATCCCCAAAATAAAAAATAAAAAGTCCTTTTAATACTTTTTTTTTTTTACTGCCATTTCGGAAAAGTGAACAAGAAAATAGCTAACAGGTTAATCTGGGAAGAAAAAGATGTAAAGTGGCACCAAAAACCTTTTAACTTGCAGCTTTTGCACAAAATACTCAATACGCACATTTCAAAACCAAAATTGTGATGAAGGCGGCGGTATTACTGCATCCCTATAAACAGCCAATCCAAACCAAAACAAAGGTCAGTCAGTCCAGTGTTTTGGTACCTACCCCAATTTTCTCATCAATCAACTGCCTGGCCACCTCCATCTGCTGCGGGGTGCCTCGGATCGAGAAGATGCGCACGTTGGGGTCGGTGTTGAGGGGAGGATTCCGCTGCAGCTCCACGTGGGCTCCAGACTGCTGGTTGATGTTTTTAATGGTCTCTCCACCTGCGGAGGACAGGGACACAGCATTTCAAATACAAGATCATTTTCTTGACGATGCCTTTTTCATATTTAATGGCTGCAAAAACTTATTTTATTTTTTTTAAGTTGAAAACCACGACACACACGGGATTGTTTCTCGGTTCTGCGGGAAGATCGGCTCCCTCGGCACTGTGAGCGAATTTTAAAGCGTATCCTCCTTCGAGTGCGAGCTTTCCCATTCTTTTCTAAAGGGAAAAGCTGTTGGCAAGGAGATGAGACTTTGTCTCATGGTCCCCTGTGCAGAAACAAAGCCTTTAAGACGCATCCTGTGGGTGGTGTTGGTGATGGAGGTTTGGGGGGCGGGGGGGGGGGGGGGATGCTGAAACAGGGATGTCCCCTAAAATCAATTACACGTTTGTTCACTTTGGGCTGATACTCGCTTGACCCAACCTGACCCCCAGCTGAAAACGTTCCTCGACTCGTCCCCGCCTCTTTCGGACTCCTTGCCAAGGCTGATGGACTGATCGTGAGCCATAAGCTATTGTCAAACAAATTTAACTTCTGCAATAATGAAGCCATTATGAGCTCTCCGGAGGAATTAAGATCCCGAGCTCACGGTTCATGGACTGGACCTGACGTATGCGAGATGGGCTTCATTTTGGGGAGGTGGGGGGGTCTTAAATGGCGTGAGAGTGTTTTGCTGGTGGTCTTAAATGCGGCTTGAAAAGACGTTCTGGCAAAGCACTTAGCGTATTACAATGAGGTGTGTGTTTCAGACTTAAGTTGGGAATTAAGACCCCCCCCTACTTGTAATAAAACCTGACAAAAGAGCACTTGTGTCTATTCCTGAACAACGGATCTAAATCCAACTATTTCATTAATCCCAGCAACACACACCAAACATCAGATATTCTTCTTGAGACGATATAATAAAGCGAGTTTTGATGGCGCTCTTGTCTTATTTTGAGGAACCCGTCACAGGAACTGTTGTCTTTTCAGAAGGAAATAAAAACTAAAGAGATTACTGAAATCACTGGAGCTCGGTTAAGAACTGTCCCAACACTTTAATTAAAACCTGGAAGAACATATAATAATAATAATAATATATATTTTTTTTAAATCCATGAATGACCTGGATGGGAAAAAACAAACCAAAAGAAAGAAATGTACAGAAGTGAAACAAGCTTCATTTCGGGAATAGACAGAAAATGTGTCCACGAGAAAAGCACTTTTTTTTTGAGGGTCATCAGAAAAACATCTTAAGTTTGTTAGGGAACATGAAGATTGAATTTTGGAGTGATGGAAAAAGGTCATGTGACCTGATGAGTACCGATAAGAAAGGAAGTGCATAAAGCAATGTACCCATCATGCACTGGACGAGCCTCTGGAGGCAGTGTTATGATCGGGGGGTGGTTCAGATGATTAAGAACGTTACGTGGCAATAAAATAAAGTCTATGGAGTTTTGCTTCCCTGATGGTAAGTGCAGTTCAGGGACGAATGAGGAATCATTTCCACTCATGACTAAACCAAATACAATAAACATGCAAAATTCACCAATATTGGTACTATATATATATATATATATATATATATATATATATATATATATATATATATATATTTTTTTTTTACAGTAGTCATGTTTCACAATGCTTTACCATTACGTTTCGTAAACCTACATGTAACACCACTTGTGATGTGATTCACTGCAGCTAGCGATTCATGCACCTGGGCAAGTCTCCACCTGCCGTTTCCGAGGAACAAGCCAAATCCACACAACTAAAGAGACGCAGAAACGCACTACCTTTCCCAATCACAAGGCCGCACTTGTCTGCTGGTATCGTGTAGGTCACTTCCTGTAGTCCTCCCGGAGCCAGGTTCCAGTCAGCACGGCCTCTTCCCCGGCCGCGTGGACCCAGGGCACCTCCGAATCCATCGCGCTCCTGAGAGAGGGAACCAGAACAAACTTGTACTCGACACTTGTACTTCTCTGCTGTAGCTCAGGAAATTTAATCTGGCATAAAGAAACTGGTTTCACCAAGGTGTAGAGCTTTGAACGCTGATGATGCATGTGTGATTCAGCAACTTGTTTTACCTGCGCTGTGTGGACCAGCTCGTTGATGAGGTGAACTGCGTGCTGACATCGATCCATCTGTCCCATTACCTGAGCGACACGCTCCGGGCTGATTCCATCATCTGATGAGAGGTGTAAAATTGGGGGAGAATAAATAAATCACAAAAAGCACTCAGCTGGTGCACTTTTGGACCTGCCTAAAAACGAGACAAATTCATATAAACTCGAAATATTTCTCAAATCGAAATATTTCTCAAAGTTATATTGAGTGTGAGAAACTTTTTTTTTTTTAAATAGCAAAATAGTTTATAGTTTTTCCTAAGACAAGGGTGCCATTATTTTTTCCTTAAGCACCAAATGTATTTTAATTGGAAAAAAATTACTTTGAATCATGGATGAGTAATGAGGAAAAAAATCTAGTTAAATTGTGATTAGTGATCAAATTTGAAACCTTTCATTGAAACAAAATTTGAACTTTGAAAGAAAAAAAAGAAAAAGAAAATTGTGCGTGGCAACAGAAACCCTACACACAGGAGACAGTCATTAATCAGGACAGATCTATGACAATATCTTTTAACCAATCAATGCCACACTCTAACACATTCCAAGTTGTCAAAAAAGGAAAAAAATTGCTTGACCTGCTACACAAGGTATGGCTCAATGCTGATATCCTGCTGAGACACGTGCAAGTATAAAAGAACTAGCGGCACCATTAATCTGCCTTAAAGCCTTGAACACTTCAGCAGCCTGTTACATTGTGTCCTGTTCACAGACTTAAAAGATTTGTTAAGAGGTAAATGTGCCTGCACATGTCTCGAGTGCAGCGCAGAGAGAGAGAGAAACACTGAAACAATTCGAAGTGTAACTAAAAAGGTTTGGCCTTAAATAGAAAAAATAAATAAATAAATTTGAAGACTCACTTGGTTTTAGGTTAAACAATATGGCACACATTCATACAAATGGACTAAAGTGCATTATTTATTATTATTTAATTTGTTTGTTTATTTTATTTAGCGGTCTGCTGAACCGGAAACGAGGCGATGTGCTGCAGGTGTACCGACCCGGCTTGAACTGGATCCTCACTCCGGCATCATTCTGGATCTTCTTGATCATCTCTCCGTTTCTGCCAATGACGATGCCCACGGCAAACCTCGGCACCGGCACCTGCTCACACACAGACACAAAAGTAGTGTTGTAGAGAATACCTGTACTGAAAACAAACATCACTACCAGTGTCGATATTACATGTATAAACATTGATGCGGCCTTAGCGGTTTGTGTGACGATCTTGAAACTAGCGGGTAAGGCACGGGAATCACCAGAGATGTACCAGATACGATACATCACAACATGATACCCGGCAGCCGATTCGATTTGCGGCGCAATTCATCACGGTTTTATAAATATGTAGCTTCTTGTACAGCAGTACCTCGGTGTGTAAATTTATTCCGGTCCAAAGACGAGGTCTTGCGGCGAAATTTCGTATTGTGAAGCGCCTTTTACCATAGGATGTAACGTAACTGTGGGTAATCCGTTCCAACCACCCCAAAATATTACCAATATCAAACTATTAAAAATAAATAAATAAAAAATGTGCGCATAAAAACAATAAAACCATTTCACCACCAAGCTGGAACACCTGGGACTCAGCTCATCAATGTCAGTGGATCTCCAATTTCCTAACTGGGAGACCACAGGCAGTAAGGATAGGCGGACATGTCTCAGCCTCCATCACTCTCAGCACTGGAGCACCACAGAGTTGTGTTCTGAGCCCTCTACTGTACTCATTGTACACGCACGACTGTGTAGCTTCTACCAACTCCACCACCATCGTCAAGTTTTCTGACGACACCGTCGTGGTCGGCCTGATCACTGACAACGATGAGACGGCCTACCTGAAGAAGATTGGAAATATGGAAAACTGCTGCCAGAGGAACAATCTCCTTCTAAACGTCAGCAGGACAAAAGGAGTTGATGGTGAACTTCAGCACAAAGCAGAAGAGGAACTACCAAACCCCCCGTCATCAATAAGAGCCCAGTGGAGAGAGTGTACAGAGTGGACAGCTTCCGTTACCTCAGTGTCCACATCACACAGGACCTGTCATGGTCCAGTCACATCAACGTGTACAACGTGGTGGAAAACGCCCAGCAGCGTCTCTACCACCTCAGACGCCTGAGAGACTTTAGACTGCCCTCTAAGGTGCTTAGGAACTTCTACTTCTGCACCATAAAGAGCATTCTGATGGGAAACATAACAACCTGGTTCGGGAACAGCACCATGCAGAACAGACGATCTCTAAAGAGGGTGGTACGATCAGCTGAGCACATCATCCACACCGAGCTCCCTGATCTGCACTCGATCTACAGTAAGCGGTGTTGGACCAAGGCCAGGAAGATCATGAAGGCCACCCCAGCAATGGACTGTTCTCTCTGTTGAGGTCAGGAAAGTGATTCCGCTCCCTGAAGGCCAACACAGAGAGACTGAGGAGGAGCTTCTTCCCGCAGACGATATGGTCTCTTAATCAGTGCACCACACAGTACTGATCCATTTTGCACATCTACACATGTTTCTGCACTCACTCTGGACATTCGCCACACTAGTGTTCACTGCACACCTGCTCACTCATGGACATTATGGACACAAGCCACTTTATCACGACACCTTACTGCATATTTGCACACCCTTGGACACTCCGTTCTTTTATGTTCACTCCATTCCCACAAGTTCTATTGTATTTTTATTTGTATTTTATTGTATTCTATTGTAATTCTATTGTACAGTTAGGTTTTTCTTATTTTCTCATTTTTCTTATATCTTACTATAGTGTATATTTTGTATCATACATATATTTTACTCTTTGTTAAATTTACTTATATATACATTTCTCAAATTTACTTTTGTTTTAATATTTATTTCCTATATTGATATTCTTTCCTAGATAAGAAACGTTTTTGTATTATTCCTTTTAATAGTCTTGTTTTAAGGTCAGGTCAGTTGCCTAAGCATTTCACTGCATATTGTACTGTGTATGAGACAAAATTTGAATTTGACATTTATAAAAAACACACCGGCTGCTTTAAAATCCAAACTGAACGCGGCTCACTTTTCTTCTTGCTAACGTTCTTGGGCCCCATGGTGCCATGTCTTCACTAAATCTTGCACAAAATACGTGCAAATTTGACCCGGCCAAATGTTTTGCTAAATTTCAGTTCTTAAAGTGGAAATTTATGAGAGATTTTTATGCCATGGTAGCGCTGTAATGCCGTAAATATGCGTTTCTGTTGCACAGCTCAAAGGCTTGTGCGCTATATACAAAATTGGTTATTATCAGAGGCTGATCCGCAGATCCCCGGTCATGGTCGACCAAACTGAAAAAAAAAAAATCTGATAAATGATTGTGGAGTCATGCGTCGCCACACAAAAGAATTGAGATACATAACAGAATCTCTAAGCTTAAGATGTCCTTGTAGCTTTTTTGTGTCAAACATAAACCTACAGCATGACATGACCAAGGACTAGATCATGATGTATCTACAAAAGAACACTTATGAACACTTGTATGCTTGTGCACTTACATCCATACTGGTTCCTCCCAGCCTTGAGCCGAAGTCTCCCAGTCGTCCAGCCCTGAAGTCTCCCTGGTCCTTGTCCCGAATAATCTCTAATACCAGCTCACGTGCTTGCTGCAGAAAATACACAAACAGCGACTACTTACTACACACAGTAGTAGTTACTACATACTGCACTGGTTTGGGGCAGGGGTAGCTCTGCAACTGGACTACTGATCGGTTCAAACCTCAGCACCACCAAGTTGCCACTTAACCCCTAAATGCTAGGATTTTATAATGAGATAAACGTGTAAGGGGAATTTTGGCAAATGCCAAACATAAACAAAAAGAAATTAGCCGTGACTATTATCCACATGACTCACCTGCACTTTGTAAGGATCTCCAGAGATTCTCAAAGGCTTGTCAGCTCCAGTGGGCATGGGGCCGTCCTGAATCATCACCATCTTCACCCCTGTCCTCTCCTAATTAAACACACGGATTAAAGTTCGACATTAACAATGCTGAACATTATGTATTGATTTAAAAAAAAAATTTTTATAAATCCCACCTGAAGTTGTTTAATGGTGTCTCCACCTTTGCCTATGACCAGACCCACTTTACTGGCAGGAATCGGAACATCCTGGCTGGTCTCGTTCCCGTTTCGGCATCGCTCCACGATCTGACCGAGCAGCCGCTTCGCCTGCCTGTAGGACGCAAGAACACAGTCAGATCAGGATAACAAAAGGACTGGGTGTATGTGTATGCACACGTTCAAAGTGAGGACACAGTGCCCTTCAGAACCTAAGGCTAAACCTCAAACAGTGTGGGGGGGAAAAAAAACAACAACAAAAAAAAACAAACAAAAAATGCATTTATAGTTAAATCTTAGATTGCGAGCATAATTCGCTCTGGTAGCATGCTTGCACATCAAAGCATACGGATTTCAGAGCGAAAAGAAATAAAAACCTGGGGGGGGGGGGGCAAGTTATGGAGTAGGACGATTTATATAATCACTAACAAAATCACTGCTCTCTGTCGGCTTTCTGGAAACTTTTCCTTCTTGTGCAACTTTAACAAAGGAGTCTCTCTAAAAACTCACTTCTGCCCCCTTTGAGGATTTTGTGACGTCGCATTGTCGTTACACAGATTCATCTCTCGCACTGCTACAGACTTTGTCTGCAGTACAATTACTAAAGAATAATCGCTTCACTCGGACACGAAATAAAAAAATATTTTATCCACGCGGGCACACCATGTTATAGTATACAGTACACGCACGGATGCTGACTATATGAGTGATGCTCATTGAGACTAAAAAATGATGGGAGATCATTACCCACAATCCCACAGAGCGAGAGAGAACCATCGTTGGCTCAGTTGTGGTCACGTGACGTTCAACAGACAGTGTAAACGTACTACAGGACTCGTATGTCAAGACCTCGCTCGTTCATCAAGTTGAAATTAATTCTGAATATTTGCTCGTCTTGCAAAACACTTGAAATCCAAGGTTCCACTATGTTTATACAAAAAACAAAGTTTCAGTGCTTTAATTAAATAAAATAAATGATTAAAAAACTGAAAGAGAATAAGTGAAGTTTAAACACACAGCAAAAATATTTCTCTCTCCAACACACACACACAGCAATATTACATGACAGAATGCCATGAAATAATGAGAGCTTACTCAATGCTCTCTGGACTCCCAGTCAAGGTGCAAGGCCGGTCAATCATACCTCCACTGTCTACAGGAGCAACACACACACAAACAAAACACAGTTTATAACACCACCAAAAAAAAACCTTACCTAGTGTAACCAGATAACAGCACCAAAAAAAAAAAAAAGTCAAAGGGAGAGAAGTTAGCTCTGGGTGATGTGGTTGTGGTGTGAGATATAAATGAGCATGGGGTGGTTATAGTGGGGTGTCTTCAGAAGTGAAGGAGGGGTGAATACCCACCGGCAGCGATCTGGATCTTGCACCCGGATTCCAACTGGATTCGAGTGATCTGCTCACCGCCACGGCCGATAACTGGAGGAAAAACACACATCACAACATGAATATATAATTACATGATTTATATCCCGATTACTATTATTCTCATCTTCACATTCCAAAATGTCTTTCGCTTGTAAAATGATCAAAAATTAACTCTGTTTATTAAACAAACGATGACATCACACACAATGTATCTGGGAGCCTGTGTCCGCTCTGTGTGTTCGCTATCCTCTTATCTCGCCAAGTATCTACAAACTGTATCTGTGTGTCCTAAAAAAATAAACCACAGTTTGCAGCGTTTCCGAGAAATCTAAAAGCACGGATTAGTGGAAAGAACAATTTCACTCTGAAATTTAAGAACCAGAACAACCAAATCCTGGACCTGAGTAAACGAGAAGGAGATTCCTAGGGCAAAAAATATTACTCAAGTAAAAGTAGAAATTCTCTATTTACATGTACACAAGGTGGAAAAGTAGACTAGGAGAAAAAGTAGTCACCTTCAAATGCACTTAAAATGTAAAGTCCAGGATTTACATTAGCTCACAGTAGAGTTTTTCATAGTAAACCCTCAATCACTACAAAAAGTCCTGATTGCATCTGCAACAAGCTGTCATTTTAAACACTTGTCGCCATGCAGAAATGTACTTAAGCAGAAGTACAGATATTTTAGTAGGATGTAGTGGAGTAAAAGTAAAAAGAATCCTTGAGTAAAGCTACTCAAGGAAAGTACAGATACATGAAAGACGCACAGTTGACCCCCAAACTTACGTTCCTAGAGCACATACAAATTGTGTAAAGCCTCGAATTGTGGTTGTGGTCCCCCATAAATGCCTATAAAAACCTATTTTTACAGTTTGAACCGTAAATATGCTCCCAAAAACACTTTAATTTAATTTCAAACTCTGCATAATACATTGCCCTAAAAAAAAAAAAAAAGGTCCCGGTGTGTCTTCCACAGTGTCAGAATGTAAAATACAGATGTTACCTCCATATGAACTGTAATTCATGCAAGCGCATTTTCTTTGGTACAAGTATTGTAGGGTAAATACGGTAATAATTCACCAGCACAAGCCGCGTTTTCCCTCTACGTTTGCTTTGTGTTCTCTCCACAGTATTGAAAAGATTTACAGTATTATGTTTTATATGGAAATTTTGCTGAATAGATGTTAATATTTGTGTTACAAAATTAGTAAATTATATTGTTCTTAATAGTTTAGTGTTAAAATGCATGAAAAACTATATATTACCACAAAAAAATTATAATAATAATAAAGAAATAAATGCAGAGGATATTTGTGGTTCCTGAAAAATTGCGAGTGTTTCTGCAAACTATTAGTTAGATTCTAAAAATTTTTGATACAGCAGGCATTTGGACTACCTTCTTCACCAGAGAAGAATAAATCAATCAGATACGAAGTTGAAGTTTAGATTATTACTGTGGGAGCAAAACATCACCTGGCTACTATCCCTCACACCCACATACTGGACCGGTCTGGTCTTCTTAAAGAAGTTAAAATAACAGCGCAGACACTGTCTAACATGGTGCCACCTCTGCCTCTATGAGCAGGTGAACACAAGATTTTTGTGCGTGCATGTGTGTGTGCGCGCGTGACAAACCCCTGGGTTTGTACAACTGTAATTCATTGCAATTATGTCTCAGAATTACATAAAACCCCCTCCTGCACTGCTGTACTTACTGTAGCCCACCATCTTATCAGGCACTTTAAAGTCTTCTGTCATTATAGCCCTGGACAAAAAGAAAGAAACACAATTATAGCGCAACATCACAAACGGCACAAAGGAGACCAGCTCATGTAATTAGTCAAGAACCTGCAATTTACACACTTTCTAAACTGCAATAAAAATATAGAAGGAAATCACACTTGCTAGCTTTCGGAAGTTGATTTTTTTTTTTTTGTAATAAAATACAAGAATACCCTGATAAAGGAACAGTAAATGCCATCTGAAAAATATTGGGGGAAAAAAAAAGGAAAAGTAGGATAGAAAGAATGTATGAAAGAAAGAAAAGTAAAATACGAAAGTAAAAGTCAGAATAAAAGGCAAGAAAGTAAAAAGCTAGAGAAATAATACCAGATCGTAAGAAAGGTATATAGGCAGGAAAGTTAAACAAGAAAAAGTGTCGCACAGAAAAAAAGTGTAAATAAATAAATCCTGGGAAAAAACACTAAGAATTATACAGTCAAAAAGAAAGCAAATAAAGCATGTGAAGCAACTTATTTAGGTTACATATTAAGATAATATGTACTGTAATAAACATCTGGGTTTCCCTGTGGGAGGGTGGGACTGCCTTCAGTGGAATGTACAAAGCTGCAGGAAATTCTAGGATGCATTAATTCCTTACTTGTTAAAATGTTAAAAACTTTGGGGAGAAAAAAAAATTCAAATTGAATTAAAAAAAATAAAAATAAAAAAGGGGGGGCGGGGGCTCAAAACACCCGAACAGTCCTGAGGTGGAATTCTTCTTTATGGAGGAGGTGTATGCTCTTAACAGCTGCGTATGGAATACTGTGGGCTGATGAGAAAAAGGTTCGGAGTCGTCAGTAAGATGGCGGTTATGACCATGTTGGACATAACGTTCAGCTCCTTGAGCATTAATGTAAAGTAACCAAGTGGTTAAGGAGACTTAAACACATTAAAGAGGGAGAAACTAAAACCAAGGTTTCTAGACCTGAACTTTATAGGAAATTGTTTCACAAATAATTGTGTGTATAGTTTAGAAGCAAAAAGTGAAATGTATTAAAAGATATAAAAAAAAAAAAAAGAAAAAGAAATGATTAATTTGAATGCTTTGGTGCATGTCTGTTTGAATGTCTCATTTACTTGTGTCTCAAGATGAACTCACCTTGGATGTACCATAGCACCAAGCTGGGACCCCACTTAAAAAAAAAAAAAAGAGGGAATAAAATTAGAGTAAAAAACTAATATATAGCAATGGCGTTCAAAGCAGTAGAAATAAACAGTGATTCTCTATTGTTAATTTTCACTCGAACAACTTTTAAATGAACAATTTCTGTATTTTCTCTTGTATATTAAAAAAAAAGGGGGGGGGGGCACTACAGGAAACGCTTCCTCATTCGTCATTCAATCTGTTGCTGTTTTGTGGCTTCAGACAAAATCTGCTAAAGGAGTTAATCTAGTACAGATCTATAAACGACAGCGTTTCAGTCAGTGATGCTGTAGAGGAACAAGGTTAACCATTACAGCGAGAGAAAGAGTTCTGCTACCACTGTACGATGGTATATTTTTGTCTCATGCCTGAGTGAAAAACTGTTCACAAATTACATTTTCATTAAGGTTGCCAGATCACACTGAAGAATCCCACACAGACAGAACCTGCTCAATCAAACACACACACCACAAACCACTTCCTTCAAGCTTGAACAATAAAATTTTTTTTTTATTAAAAAGTATTCACCCTGTTAACAAAAAAAAGGAGAGAAAAATAAACCGTCATGCCTCATACTGCAGTTCAATTTATCAATTGAATATGAAATTTTATTTGAGGACTTTATTTAAATTTCTTATGCCTGAAAAAGTTGTGATCGGAGCGGTCTGGATTAGGATGACGTCATGCATTTGAGTCACGCATCTATAAAGTTGGTCTGTGTGCATAAAGCATAAAGCTTTCCACCGTTTAAAACTATAAAAACCTGTCAAATCCCCAACAGGCACTACTTTGTGACGAAGGCTTTCCTAGGAGCAGTCCTACTCCTCGCTGAAAGTAAGAGTAGAAAGCTTTGTAAATAACTTACGTCCTACTCTAATTTAAGTCCAGCTGTCGACAAATAACCAAAAAACAAACAAACAAACAAACAAACAAACAAAAAAAACTCAAAAACAAACAGGTTGTCTTCTACACATTTTCAGGGCGCACTGCCCCAGCGTAGTCTTAGTTCTTGGCCAAGATCTCTGAGATGCTCTTCTGCTCACCATTGCTGTAAAGAGTCACTGTTTATTTATCATCGCCTTCATGTTAAACCAGATCAAACCGGTCGGGTCGCTCTTCAGACCTCTCTTTCCATTCTGAGGAAAGCGTGATGTAAAAATCCCAAGAGATCAGCAGCTCCGGAAATATTAAAAACGGGCCTTTCTGGTTAAGTCAGTTCTACAGTTTAATGTGGACCTGACGCTCTTGACCTGTGGTGCAGAAATGTGCAATTACATAACTAATGCTAGTTTGGCGGTATTTCTGGTCTTTCTAACATGAGCTGTAAATTATACTTACACAATGACAAACATTTAAATGATTACCTTTAAAAATAAAAGTGCAATATAACTCATGAATAACAGACATGTTGATACCACGCTCGCTCATGCAAAAGGACAAAGCTAAAAAAGAAAAAAAAGAAACAGTAAAGCAACCAAATCGCAGCCGCTACTTGCACGTGCACAAATGGGTGTGTGCGCGCACGCACAAAACGGAAAGCTATTTGATAGTGATTTCCAGTCAGAGCACAGGAAGTTATTTTTTCGCTTTCTTCATTCAGACACGATGTTGCAGGCATGACGGGGAGAATGGTGTCTCAGCTTGCACACTGTTTTCCTCTGTGGTTTTTTAAGTAAGCCGTCTTCAGCAAAGAAATTTCTGATGACAGCATACGTCAGCAAAAAAAAAATCTTTTTTTCCCCGTGTGTGTGTTGTTATTGCCCTCATGAGTGCATTCTGTTATTCAGCGCAAACAAAAGTCCCGGTTTGATCTGAACGCCCCTCAGAATTTATGAATCAGTTCCAATGTTTAAATAATGATTCAAATGTTTACTGAGATAAAAACTTGCACAACTTGACAAAAGCTCTACAAAACAAATGCATTCAAATTTACTTTGGAAGTAAAAAAAAATGTATGTGTATATATATATATATACACACACACACACACACACATATATATATACTATAGGGCTCATTATAATGTTTGAGGAGGAAACATCCTGCAAAGAAGCGATGTAAAGAAACACCAAACACAGCTCTAAAACTCGAAATAAATTCCTGACTGTGTGTATAAAAGCGCAATAAATCATAGCTGTTTAAGATTAAATAATTTCACAGATTCACATAGCAATAGGTACAGGTTGTGTAGTTTTATAAGACAATGAGCTGCTTAGTTTGACTAAACATCCTGCAGAATCACACTGTCCTGCTGAGAACTGTTGCACACAGTCACTTTTTCTCATGCACGCAAAAAAAAAGAGTGCAGTTTTTTTTTTTTTTTTTTTAAGGCCTAAGAATATTTTCCAGCAAAGTTTTTTTTTGCTGAAATACTAAATTAGAAAAAGTATTTTGGACCAACTTAATAATCAAATCATAAAACAAAATATGTACAGTCGTGGCCGGAAATTGAGAATTACATAAATATTGGAAAAGTTGCTGCTTAAGTTTCTATAATAGCAATTTGCATATACTCCAGAATGTTCTGAAGAGTGATCAGATGAATTGCATAGTCCTTCTTTGCCATGAAAATTAACTTAATCCCGAAAAAAAAAAAAACAACAACTTTCCACTGCATTTCATTGCTGTCATTAAAGTTCCTGCTGAGATCATTTCAGTAATCGTCTCGTTAACTCAGGTGAGAATGTTGACGAGCACAAGGCTGGAGATCATTATGTCAGGCTGATTGGGTTAGAATGGCAGACTTGACATGTTAAAAGGAGAGTGATGCTTGAAATCATTGTTCTTTCATTGTTAACCATGGTGACCTGCAAAGAAACTCGTGCAGCCATCATTGCGTTAGATAAAAATGGCTTCACAGGCAAGGATATTGTGGCTACTAAGATTGCACCTAAATCAACAATTTATAGGATCATCAAGAACTTCAAGGAAAGAGGTTCAACTCTTGTTAAGAAGGCTTCAGGGCGTCCAAGAAAGTCCAGCAAGCACCAGGATCGTCTCCTAAAGAGGATTCAGCTGCGGGATCGGAGTGCCACCAGTGCAGAGCTTGCTCAGGAATGGCAGCAGGCAGGTGTGAGCGCATCTGCACGCACAGTGAGGCGAAGACTTTTGGAAGATGGCCTGGTGTCAAGAAGGGCAGCAAAGAAGCCACTTCTCTCCAAAAAAAACATCAGGGACAGATTGATCTTCTGCAAAAAGTATGGCGAATGGACTGCTGAGGACTGGGGCAAAGTCATATTCTTGGATGAAGCCTCTTTCCGATTGTTTGGGGCATCTGGAAAAAGGCTTGTCTGGAAGAAAAGGTGAGCGCTACCATCAGTCCTGTGTCATGCCAACAGTAAAGCACCCTGAGACCATTCATGTGTGGGGTTACTTCTCATCCAAGGGAGTGGGTTCACTCACAATTTTGCCCAAAAACACAGCCATGAATAAAGAATGGTACCAAAACACCCTCCAACAGCAACTTCTTCCAACAACAGTTTGGGCAAAAGTGACAACTAAGTGGCTCGGGGACCAAAATGTTGAAATTTTGGGTCCATGGCCTGGAATCTCCCCAAATCTTAATCCCATTGAGAAGTTGTGGTCAATCCTCAAGAGGTGGGTGGACAAACAAAAACTCACTAATTCTGACAAACTCCAAGAAGTGATTATGAATGAATGTCGAATGAATAGGTTGCTATCAGTCAGGATTTAGGCCAGAAGTTGATTGAGAGCAGCCCAGTCGAATTGCAGAGGTCCTGAAAAAGAAGGGCCAACACTGCAAATACTGACTCTTTGCATAAATGTCATGTAATTGTCGATAAAAGTCTTTGAAACGTATGAAGTGCTTGTAATTATATTTCAGTACATCACAGAAACAACTGAAACAAAGATCTAAAAGCAGTTTAGCAGCAAAGTTTTTTTTTAACTCACAAATGTTCTATTTTATACAGCCAACATTTTACAATTGCACTCAGAGTTCAGATTTTTTTTTCACATTACATACAGATTCAAATCGTCTAATTCAACAAGTTAGACGAATGTAAACAAAATAAATCCCATCTTCGAGTGATTGATATTGGGTCTTTAAATCCCCCCTCTTCCCCTCCACACACCACTGCCGCTGCTCTTGCATAACGCTAAAAAGTCGAGACACGTGCCATGTAATGTGCGCGCAGCCCGTCCGTGCCTCACACATCTATTCATTAAGCAGGCGCTCAAGCTTCCTGCTCATGTTTTTACTCATTTAAACCATCTGGAGTTATTAGTAAGTGTGAACACTTTCTCAGTAATACACAGGAAAAACACCACAACTGACTGAACAGTCATGCACAGACATCAGCAGCAACATTCACATCAGTTCTTCAATTCTATATAGAGGCGTATAACACTCAGTACGCCGAGTAAAGCACGATGAAAAAACAAGCCACTGACCTGATCGGAGACAGATACACGATCGCACGGCGAGTTAAAAGTGTCGGTCTGAAACTAAATTTAAATAACCAGAAGTGTAATAACTCACTCGCACCCTATCTATATATAACAACGTCGACTTAAATAGCGCCATGTTACGGATTATTTATTGTCAGTTGTACTGGGATTAAGTCAGGCAGAAGACAGAAGTAAGAAGTCATGACACGGTTTTAAACGCACTGAGAGAAAAGAGGCATGATGAGGGTTTTTTATTATTATTTAATTTATTGCTTTTTTGCATCTTGCCTTCTTTCATCATATACCAACATGAGACACTGACAGTGCAAGAGATTTTATGAAATATCCATTATTTGAAAAATCATCCTAAAAAAAAAAAAAATCCCACACAACTTATTTATATTTTTCTTCCTTTTTTTACTTTTGGTGAATGGTTAAGATTTCCAATCATTTTTAAAACATGTGCATTTTTAATTGATTAATAGAGCTGTGGCTTTAAAAAAACAAAACAAAAAAAACTACGCCATCGAAGTGCACTTTGGTTGATTGATTTGATTCATTTTGATTCAATTAATCAATTAACTTTTTTTTTTTCTTCTTCAAATTTTCACTAAAACAAGCAAAGAATAAATTTATTAAATCAAACAAATTCCTTAAAAAGTAAACCACAGTCTCCGCAGGATACGCAAACTGCTTCCATCTTCTGTATTTTGATGCTTTTTAGTAGTTTTCTAATAACTTTTTTTTTTAAACCTGTACAAGTAAACATCAGTGATATCGAATCGCATCCATTTGAAAAATCACAACGCCACAAACACAAAAATTCCGATCTGAATTTGAAATCCAATTGACTCCCCCTCCCCCAATAAGCTTCCTAATAGACGTATCACACAAAAACACATACCATTCAGTCTTTCTTCCTAAACATCATATCGGTGAGCATTATGTAGTTTATTTACACACACACACGGTCACATCAAATTCGCTGTCTAATCTTTTCCAGTCACGTTAAGTCATAAAGGAAATCTGCTCACGCTGTGTGTGAGACTGAAGTCATGTTCTGGCTCACACAGTGCACATTATACACACACACATACACTCTCTCGCTTCCTGAAACGACAGGCAGCCGTCACACTCAAGGACCAAGGGTGTGTTTTTTTTTGCCCCGTGGTGGAGCTTTAGAGGGAGTGAATTCTTGCAGGAGAGCAGCAGCGTCAGTGACGGCCACGTGTCAGGACTCGGAGGCCTGATAAATCCTCTCTCTGTCCTTGTGGAGGCTTGGACTCCGCTGTTAGCCTACACACTTAATTTACTTTGTGCGCAGTTGTGTAATCCGCACCAGAAATAACGCGGTGAGCCAAGAGGCCTCGTACACCACACACACAAACAGGAAAGCTCTATATGTAAAGACAGTGTCTGGCAACCTAAAAATTAAGCTCCCCCCCCTCAAGAATTTGTTCTTTTAGGAATTTCTTGAAAACTCAGGGCATGAACTAGAATTGTTTTGTTTTTTTGCGCAATGCAAAAATCGCCTTGACATGCTTAAAACATTCATCTCTACTTGGACAAATATCCAAGGCTTACAAATGTAGGCGAGGACAGGGACTTCACTCGTCTTCCTGTTCAAAATCTGTTTAACTTACAGATTATTATTATTATAAATCATTACGCATCACAACAAGATATAAAGTCCTATTTTACTTTTTCTCTTATAACCTTGGCGCACTCTCACCACACGTTAAGGAAGAAAAACATTTAAGTTCTAAATAAACTTTAAAATTAAAGAAAACAAAACTAACACACTAACTAACTAAAGTGTTTCATTAGCTACGATGTATTAAAAGTTCCAAATGATACGCAAGCCACCAAAAACAAGTCAACCAAAAACAAACACCAAAAACTTTTTTCTTTCTCAGCTTCATATCATTTTTTTTTCTATGTTTGGTCAATCTTAAGTCTGTTTAATGATTTTTTTTTTCCTCCACATTTCTGGCTCACCTCCTTCATCTAGGGAGCGTTTCTGCCCTCCATAGGCGTAAATCGAGGGATCGACAACAGGAGAAGAGTGGTTCAGATGGGGCATCGGGTCTCCACCCATCTTAGCCGCAATCTGGAAAAACAAGAACATGCCACATAATAATTATATATTATAATTTTATATAATACACATTAATACACCACTAGCCAGTGTAATGTTTTGAATACACACTAATACATTTATTTATTTTTTTTAGAGTGAGCTGATAAAGAAAAGCATGGTACGGGAGTCTGGCATGTTTACAGCCTTTTTATTTCCTCTTTAAAGATCTGAAACGTACGAGCGTTCAATTCAAACCAAGACTTTTGCTTGTGTAGAAAAACTGAACAATTCTGAGAGTAAATAAATAAATAAATATTCTCCCTTTATTTCTCTATATAATCCCCTGCTACATTAATGCACTTCAGCACTTCACTAGTTCTTGGCCACAATCAAGATATAACGTTATCTGAAAAACCGGCCTCCCAGAAACTCCTTTAACGACCCAAACGTGAAAAAAATGTCAGGTTCCACTATACGGAAGGCGTGTGTGTGTGCGCGTTTGTGTGTATACACTTTCCCACAGACAGATTTGCCTCCTCCCCAAAACGTCGACGTCGATTTTCAAGGATCGGGCGCTACATTTGCTGAAAGTCCACGGGGACGACTATAGGAGGCTAACTACAGAGTTTCATCACAGTAGTGAACTTGAAGTCTTCTGGAAACGTCAACCCAGTTTCATGCCTTCGTTTACAAGTCACGACTCGACTCGTGTTAAATTAAACGTTACAAAGAAGTGAATTAATTCTTTTTTTCTCCCAAAACACCATTCTACACAGAGTGCACCGAGTGATCGACAACAGACTCACACCTTGTGTAGTGAGACTATGTAGTGAACAGGAAGGCACTTCAACACACGAAGGAATTTTTAAAAAAAATAAATAATCATCTAGCTATGCATCAACAAGCAGGGATTAAGGATCTTATAAAAAAAAATTGTTTTTTAAACTCTCATCCTACAGCCTATATGAATACTACAAATATATCGTGCCTGACGTCATGAAGAATAAAACCACACTACACACACGTCAGGACTGGACCGAGCACACACTCCTTTGAAGAGTCCATGAAGAATCGCTCAGATTTGGGGTTGAACCCGATTCAAACGTCTCTTATTGCACGGTCATAGAAATCTCAGCTCACACACACGAACCCAGTTGATGTTCACGCAGACCGAACACTAACTCCACATCGGCAAAAAAAGACTCGCTCAACTCCTCACCCACGTTAGCGTCTCAATAAAGCGACACAGAGGCAGCGGCGCATTTAACGACGCCCGATTTTCGTTTCCCTTCTTACGAGCCAACGTTTAAACAATTGTCTTTGCCGTCACTGTGGCGAGATCGTAACATAAAGAAAATGTATACAAGTTGCCTTTTGGACCGACTTCACACTAATTGCTCTGGCACTTTTGATAGATAGAAAGGGGAGGGGGGGAAAAAGAAAGAAAAATAAATAAATAAATTCACGCAGCTTCCGATCCACAGTTTAGGCGTTTACGCTAAACACAAAAGTAAAAACCTGACACAAAAGGAAGTACGCACTATCTGAATTCTTTCATTCTTTTCTCATGTTGTCTTTCGACATTGAAAAGTATAGGCTTTCAGAAAATTACAGAAAATTGAGATGACTGCCTGGAGGCAATGATTGATGGCTTTTCACAAAGCGAAGGGACCAGGGGGAAAAAAAGGGAAAAAAAAATCAGCAAAATATAATGTTTCCAAATTAGTGTCTCTCAATTAGAGAATTGCATCACCTTCAGAGTGTCAAACCCTTCTAGACAAGACAGTGTGATAAAGAGAGAGCGAGCGAGCTCCACATTTTCTCCTCAGGCTAAAAGCCTCTTCCTTGGGAATGCTGGAATGCCAGCAATGTGAGTGAGCATGTGAATAAATCTGCTACTCGGGCAAGAAAAAGCCTCCGACAGCCACCGGAGGAATTCAGACCCAACAACCGGCCACTTGTTGCCCAGAAACTTTGGGTCGCAGGCCAGAGAGGGAAATGCACTGGAGAGTATGGATGTGCGTTTGCTTCTCCAAAACTGTCCCAAACCGGCAGAGTGGTTATTATTCCTGAAAAGCAAAACTCATCCCAGTTAAAGCCAAGATATTTATCATCATCTTATAGGGCTGTTTGTCCATTCTGTAAAAAGAAAAAAAAAACTAATGGATTTGGATCCACACATTAATGCAAGAGGATTCAGAAAGCAGAAAAACAGCTCCTGAGTCAAAGTGTTCCCAAAGCGTCAGAGAAAGTAAAGTAAAAATTAGTTTTTTCAAATCTGCCGAATGTGCTCTCTTGGTCCTTTCCATGTATGACGGCAACGTTGTTGTGATTTGAACTCGCCATCTCAGGACAACAGGGTGGGTTTAACGCTACAAACTACAAAACATGGAATTTTCTTTGTCCGGTGAGCTAGCTAACGAGTTTGTCCGTTAGTCATCATATGATGCGAGATCATGAGACCTAGGGATAATCGATTCGATTAATACTGCAATTCTCTAAGCATCATGATTTTATCTCCAATTTTTTGTACATCAGATTTGTTGTACTTCTAAGACCTTGAAGCATAATAAAAAATAATAAATTGTTATTGAACAGGAGTAGTTAAATGCAGCCCGTTCATCATAGCACTATTTCTTCAAATACAAAAGTTGAACATTAAACTTCAACTTAAAACCAATGAAAATAAATAAATAAAAAATGATATTTATACTTTTTCTTGGTCATCCGCCATAATTTTTATCTGAAACGATTCCTCCAGTAAATCGAGTAATTCGATTACAAAAAATTATTGAGGCAAAATCTTCTGCCTCGAAGCTTCGTTTAATAAATTTTAATTAAAGCTTATGTTATGTCTTTGCGTAATTATTTGTGGACAGCACGCTTTTGACACGGTGCGCTTCCGGATGCAAGCCGCCAGGAAACACCAACGAAGAAGAAGCGCTTACGTCACCCACAAAGCCGAAGGAGACGCAAACAGTTAGCTGTGTATTGATTTGAGGGAGCGTTTAGTTGCGGGCTGCAAAATGGAAGGGAGTGATAAAATTATCAGCGGGGCCAAGAGAAGAAGAAAGCAACAAGATAATTTACCGCAAGTTTTGGCCCTGCGATTACGTTTCCATCATTCTTCCGCGAAAAATTAAATATGTTTAAGCCGCCTTAAAAACATGTTTAATTTTTTTGGCGGACCTTGCAGAACTTCGCGGAACCTTGGCGGGCAGTTGCGGCGGCTCACGGTGCCCAACACTGCATCTCACTACGAATCAGAACGCATAGGTGAGATACAGTAGGGGTATAAGCTATCGTCATTATTCACAAAACAAGGAATGTTTTTTTTTTTTGTTGATAAAATGCTGTATACATTTAAAAAATAAAAGTAGATTTTTCTAAAAAGAAAACCAAATCTTTGTTTCTCTTATGTATATTTTACATTGCTGTTTAATTAAGCAAAAGTGCATCAATTAATAAAATAATTTAAAATAGATTTTTCAGCACAGAAATCACGATTCATAACCGCTTTCTCCCCCGATGTCTAACCCCTAGTCCCGAGCTCCTGTTAGATCTGAGAAAACTCAGAAACCATTACTGGTGCACACAACAAGACAAAACATTCCTCACCTACAATAGTTGTGGTGGCGTCACGCCAAAGTCAGCACTGTACCAGCTGTCATTAGTCTGAAGTACAGTGTGTGCGTGTGTGTTTACAGGCCTGGCTCGGGCAGTAAACTCGCTGATAAGACGATGACTTTGACCGTGACAAATCACAAACGGAGCTTGATTACCAAATAATACAGAAACTAAAAAATGCAAGTGCTTCTGGTATAAAACTTCACACGCCATATCAAAACGCCAAAGAACGACGTGTAGGAGCACTGGAAGCGTCAGGACGGTAGCCGCCCCCGCCCCTTGTGCCAGCCGGTGGCCACGTCGTGTTTGGAGAGCTGGCTTTTCCATGCAGGCTGTAAAACCTCGCTGGAGTCGTGCCCGGGTCTATTTTTCACCCAGTGGGACTTGATAAAAGTTCAGTGTGTTGACAGAAACGGGCAAAAGAACCTTCAGAAACCTGAAAGCCAAGTGTCACGACAAGGGTAAAGAAGAAAAGCCTGGGACATGCGCGAGTGTGGAGTCTTCAAACCACAGCGCAAAGCTATTGGAGTGTGCGCGAAAAAAAAAACGTCCGTCATTTTAAAGCTTGTCGTTTCTTCAGCAAGGAAAATTAGGGGAAAATAAATAAATAAATAATGAAATAAATACGTTTTAAAAATCTAGCAACTTGGAAGTCATGCCGAGTTTATTCCCCGGGTTACGGAGCGGCGGTAAATAATGGGAATAAAACCGGAAAAAACTCACCACTAAATCGTGAATGTTAAGTTACACTGTATACACACACATCTAAATCTAAAACACTGACTGTACGGTTCGCTTTCCATCTCCCTGGGGATCAGTCGCCTGAGTTAGACCGCACAGACGTCATCGATGATGTAATTCAACCCGGAAATGAAAAACAGTGCAAATTCTATTGTGTGTATCGTTACTGTACGGTAAAAGATGATCCTGGCCGAGGCGGCTCGGAGCTCACTAAAGATAAATCCCTCATAAAAACCCGACGTCGCTCCAAGCCATTTCTACATTAAAAGAGTTCCTGGGAGGCCAGTGTTTCAAATGTAAAACAGGCAGTGCAATCATAGCCGAGAAAACTTTCTACCTTGATGGTGTCTAAGCACTAGTGAAATAGTGAAACACTGGGAAATAAATAAATAAAAAGGTATTCTGGCTGTCCAAGATGGCCGCCTGGAAAATGCCTCAGAATTCAGCTTCATAGTGAAAAAAAAAAGTAACTGACATTTGTGTATACTGATCGTTATGTTTTTTTCAATTTAATTTGCACAATGTCTGTTGTACAGGCATTGCCGATGACGTTACTCGCTCAACAACAGTCTTCTTTTTTTGTTTTTTGGCACGCTTAGCATTCACATGCTCAAGTACACACCTTTTAAGGAGCTTTTACATTAAGCACTCGTGATTAGCATGTCCAGGAACAATAGCTCATCCTCCTCACATTATCTCTGCTCTCTGTACTCGGGTCCACTTTTATATTTTTTTACTTAATTGGTTTGCGAGACGCCACTAAACAGACATCTTCATGTTATGTCTAATATTAGCAATATTTTGGAAATAAAAATGTCAGAGCATTGCTCTTGCGTGACTTCCTACATGATTAGCTACGACACTGGGTCAGAGGATGAGATTTTTTGCGTCCAAGTGTTCTCGTAAACGATCCCAAGATCCTAATGTGAAAATTCTCTAAGTAAAGGCATCTCCCAGGTATGGGAAGCTGATTCATGCCCAGGCACGGTAGAGCGTGTTCACACTACTGAAAAACGTACTGGACGTTTACTCGGATCCGTGCCCACGTCCGTAGTGTCAAAGTAGACTGAGCCAACCATCTCCGAGCGGGATCAGCGAGAATCCCAACTCACGAATAAAAAATTCCTTGATGAGTTTGGCTGCGATGACAAAGAAAAAAACAGACTGAAAGTCTGGTGAAACTTGATTAAAGGGCTTTTAACGCACTGAATTAAAGCCATTACGAAGTGTCTAATCACTTTCTAAAGAGCGACTCAACCACGATCACACCAAGGCTCATAAAGCACATGAGAAGTGTTTATTTTAATGGAACAGAACAGCACAGCCAGAGCACAGCTATATAATAAGTTTGGAAAAGAATACAGGGTTGAGTGTTTGCTGCACATATCTGGTTTTTCACGTTATACCAGAACTCTTACAAAGAAATCGTAAGCAAAGGGTGCTTGTTTTTTTTTCTGATTTTACCGTTTGTGCAAATGAGCACAGACTCCTATACGGCTTCATTTAATGCTTTTAAACTGTTGTTTAGTGTTACAGTACTGATCTTAATCATGGCTCGTCTCGTAACGTTTGCACATGATGCCTTGACTAATTTGCAAAAAGCATTAATAATAAGAATATTCACAACAACAGGTTGTATGCAAGCATGCTGTTACGGGGTGATACTGAAAAAAGAAACACTTATAGAACTGCAGCCACTTCCTGAAAAATACAGACGAGAAACAGGAAGCATTTCTGGTTGAAGTTAAAAGCAAGTCTCCAAACTCGAACATCACAGTTCACACGTTCCTTGGTTATCGAGTTTTTCACACCTCAAAAGGTGTTGATTAGTTTTCTATTTTAAAACCCTTGCGCTAACCGGTTTCTATAGTATCAAGACACTTTTTGAAAGCATATGCTGATTAAAACATTCAGGGAAGGAGTCTCCAGTGTCGGTGCTGTGCTACAGTGAGAGGTGACGGACAAGAGTTTACGCTTCTTGGTAACACATGCAGTTGCAGGCTGCAGCTTTTTTTTTTGTCTTTCGGATTACAATTGTGAATCTCATCAGGGAACGATCGCTTATGTTACGATGTTAACAATTACTTGATTAATTCATTGCTAATGAAAATGAAACTAATTAAAAATAATTTTTTATTAATCTCTACTCTAGTTTCTAGACGGATCGTCACCAAACGTCTACAGTTTATCCATGGAGCACCTACGACACCTCACATATCGCTACGCATCGTCAAGACCTGCTACAATTTTTCCAAGTCTTGCTAGGTTCATGGACTATATATATATATATATATATATATATATTATACATTTTATATATATATATATATATATATATATATATATATATATATATATATATATATATATATATATATATATATAAATAAAGGTGTTTCAAGATTTCATTCCTGCCCCATCATATCAGCTCACTAGTTAACTGACAGGACACTCCTGTTTTTGGACATCTTCTTACAAACATTTAAATAAATTAAACTGCAAATGTTCATGTCTCAGTACAGCTAGCCAAAAAGTAAGCACTTCACGGTTTGTTTAGAACCGATCCTTAAATCTTTTCATCCTTCCAATTGAATGGCACTAAACTTTTAAAAACACTTTTTAAAAATTTTAATTTAGGACCACGGGATCGTTTCAGACAACACTTGACGCCAAAAGTCTGGCTCATTTAGATCAGTGTGAACACGCGAGATCCGTGCCCGAGTCCGCCTCGGGAATGATACAGGGCACTTGAGCACGAATCGAATCAGATATCAAAGCCTATGGTACATGAGAACGGAAGCAATCACCTGCTGTATCGGAGAGCCTAAACCCGCAAGCGTACCAAAGTACGAAGAGCAAAGATAACATACATGGGAGTGGGAGGTTATGTATGGGACTGCCATCGTCCATGTGCCCATCAATCGTGACGACCGTGAAAACACCCTCAGTGTCCTAAAAGCCTCCGAAGTGCAATACATGTCAATACCAAGGGTAGAAGAGCTGTTTGAAGAACTGTAGTGGTTCTTAGAGGAATCGGATTATAGTTTAATTTGAGCAAACATTTTCAAATTCTGCATCACAAAGGGACACGGAGGACCTGAAGAACTGCTACGATCCCAAAACGATCTTGCACACCGACTGAAAAGTGGCAGTGAGAGAGTCCCTTTACCTGCTGCTCGGGACACACGGGGATACACCCCACCCTGGAGGCACATCCATCATTTCTGTGGCGGTTACTTGCAGGGGGGCAGGTTGTCAGTTCTACGCCCCAAATGTATCTGAGCACTTGGTGGTGAAAGGCTTTGGCTCAATGGTCCAACAGTGACAGCCTAGTGGCGTCAGGGCTTAAACCAGGGACCTCATGATTAGCAGTCCAGCACCTTAACCACCGAGCCACCCTGGCCCAAACTTCCTGACTACCTCGCTGATATTTATAAGATTTGGGATCAAATTCATTTGAAGTTAAACTGCTGCAATGAATGAAATCAAAATGTTGAGTAGAAGTGACGTTGTGTGTCGGGTTATAGACTGCAAGTTTTGGGCGCGTCTTAAATCGATTGCGGGACAGAATTTAATGACACTTTGCCAGTACTTAGATACTCTGCCTGAGGTTTAACCTGCACCAAGTGAAATCAAAATGCTGAGTAGTAGAAGGCAAGTCATGAGCAGCTATGTCCCGAATTAGAAACCACAAAGTTTTGGTTAGAAATTACTGGGTCAAATAAGCAAGTCAAGTTATAAAAACAAAACAAAATGTAAGGTTGCGCATAATTAAGTTAGAGAGTTCTGCCTTACAGAAAGACAGGTAGCATGTACGTGGGCTTAAACCTGAAATAATAAAATCACAGATTACATTACTTTTTTTGACTATTTCTACTTAACTCATTACACATCAATGTGCCATGCTGCATTTCATTAGACTACGTAAAATGTACGTACTTATCTATACCACTTTATCTATCCCTTGAGGCTTGGGGCACGAGGCGACAATCCAACGCAGGACACACACACTTATTCACACACGACGGCCAATTTGGGAACATCAATTAGATTGTAATGTCTAATAACCTGCATGTCTTTGGACTGTGGGAGGAAACCGGAATACCCGGAGGAAACATGCAAACCCCACACAGGCAGACCCCGAGGCGAAAATCGAACCCGGACCCTGGATAGACAGTTCTAAAACCACTACACCAACCAAATTAAATTTAATGAAATGAAATCAGAAGATTTTTGTATTTCTCACTGAAGAAGTTTATTAATCAGCACTGAGACCTCATGTGCTGTATATCTAAGGAAGGAGTTTATTTTAATTTAGTTTATCTCAAGAGTGCGCCGAGGCCTCGCACCTCTTCAGCACACGTTAATACGCAGCGAGGAATCGCTTCAGGTTTTCAACGCCCCCCCCCCTCCCTCCCTCCCTTCACGTCTTTGACGTGCGCTAGCTAAGTTAGCCAAGTTCGCTCCCAGGCACATGCTACAATCCTCAATTTCGGCAGGCCAGTTATCCGAAGTGACACCCTGTCACACGCCGTGCACACGCACAAACCCGCACGGCAGCGCGTTCACGTCGCTCAAAGTCAACTTTATTTCACGTGTCCACGCGCGTGCAGAATGATTTCCATTAAAGTTGTCCTTTTTTTAAATCCGCTCAAACACCTAAAGTACACCCGGGAGAGACACGGAGTGGGGTCGAAACGTGTGCACGAACATTTAGACCCCAGGACGTGTCAAGAAACGCGATAATGCCGGATGTTTGCGTGAAATCAGGTGTTTGAGAGGCTTTTTGCGGAACTAGGCCACACTAGCATGTAGCTTAGCATGTAGCTTAGCAGCTAAGTAACTTTTACAGCGTTGTTGCAACAGGTTGTTCCTGTGTCTTTGGGGTTTTGGTTTTTTTTTAAAGGAAACTTTAAACAGGATAGTTTTTTTGGGGGGGAAGAAAGTTTCCTCCGCGTGCACGTCGAGCTGCGCGTGCCTCGTGCACGTGCGTGTTTTTTTACCCCCCAGACTAAGTCTTTCTATAATCTGCACAAGTTAGCCCGTTAGCTAGCTAAATTAACTAGCTAGCTTAGTGTGAGTGTGTGCGTACAGGAGGGTTTGTGCGCCGCTTTAAAACAGAAAAGTTCACTCCTGCGAGGAAAGAAAAACACTTCCGTGTCCTTTAACACCCGCGCTCGCGCCGCACGCATAACTTCACGTTACCTGTCTCGCCCGGTGCAAAGCGTCGGCGAAGCCGTCTGTCTTCATCCCGGGCTGAGCCGCCGCTTGTGCCGCCTGTGCCGCCTGCGCTGCTGCTACCGAGGCCTGTCCCTGCGCCAGCTCCGCCATCATCATCATCATCATCCTCCTCCTCCTCCCTCCTTCTCGAGCACCACGGCGGCAGCTCACGCGGCAACACGACGAGCGCCGAGCGAGGCCGACCCCGGAACCGGAAACACCACACTGCACGCGCTGCACGCTCACAGTCAGCGCTAGCTGGCTAGCTACGTGCTAAATAAATTAATTAATTAATTAACACTTTATCGATTATTAAACTGAATTTAATCAAAAACACGGACACATTATAATCCACATTTACTTACACAAATATATTTAAAAAAACATTTAAAATGTTATGGATAACTGAAGGATAATGTATTTGTTTATATATTTATAAATCTACAACATGGAATATATATATATATATATATATATATATATATATATATATATATATATGCAAAAGTTTGTGACCCCCTGACAATCACATTTACAATACTATGCAGAAGTCTTGTCTTTTTTTTTATACAAACTTAATTGATGTTTTATGACTAAATTATTAAATCGGTACAAAATCATGTTTTGATTTTCAACCATCAGTATTCCAACAAGTAATTAAAAGTTATAGAAAAATAGTTGTATGCCAGAAAAGAAACTAGCGTATATACATGCGTCTGTGTGTGCTTATATATATTTGTATATACATGCTAGTGTCAGTACCTGTTGTTGACAGTTGAAGAATTGATGGTTGAAGAAATAGTTAAAAGTTTTAAAATGCTAAAAATGATCTTATCAGATTTAATGTAATGAGTGATATTATTATTATTTCAGGTTGAAGCCCACGTACATGTCCGTCTGTCTTTCTGTACGGCAGAACTCTCTGTCTAACTTATTAATACACAGAAATCACATTCTGTAAGGTTGACTATCTTGCGCCTTGTTTACACTAAGTTGTACTTCTGCCGTCATCAGCCAAATACACTCCCTATTCCGTAATCAGAGAGCGAATCACAGATGAGAAATTGAAAAAGTAGATAGGATAAAGATTAAGTTTTGTTTTAAAAATACTCCAGTGCATTAAAATTCACTTATACCACCTCAGCACTGTTATTTCAGCAGTAAAAAAAAATATTTACTTTAGTTTTTCTAATTATTATCTATTGGTGCAGGTGTGTTTACATTGAGTAAGTATGTAGCTTATTAGTAGCTTATTTTAAAGTAGATTATTAAATCCAGAACATAACTATTCATAACATCACTTTTAAAAATTTTATTTTATTTATGGTGCAGGTTAACCTTCAGGCAGATATTTAAGTTCTGCAAAATATATATTTTTTTGTTTTATTAGTTTACCTTGTTTTGTATTTTTTATTGTTTGTTTGTTTTAAAATCTATAAGATATGGCCGGAACTTTGCAAACCCCTGATGTCACACCTACAGTACCGTGCAAAAGGTTTTTGTTTGTTTGTTCTTTCTTTTTTTAGTACAAACTTTGTTATTGATGTTTTATGACTTAATAATTGATTCAGTAGAAAAAAAACATTTTTAATTTTCAACCATCAGTATTCCAGCACAAAATTAAAAGCTATAGAAAAATAGTTGTATGCCAGAAAAAAAAACAATGCAGCGTATATAAGTGTGTGTGTGTGTGTGTGTGTGTGTGTGTGTGTGTGGTGTGCGTGTGCGTGTGTGTGTGTGTGAGAGAGAGAGAGAGAGAGAGAGAGAATTGCGATGGATTGGCACCCTGTCCATGGTGTACCCCTGTATAAGTATATAAGTATATATATATATATAATATATATATATATATATATATATATATATATATCATAAATATAAAAATCCTTAGAAGAACTGTGGATAGTTCTGCAGGATGATCATTAAAACGTGATAGCTAATTTCCTTATAGAACTGCACATTTCAGAATTGTACCTGATACTTTGTACCTGACTTTGAGGGGCCTCAAAGCGTTCACATCAAATACTAACTTTGTTTCATTAATTACTGTTTATTGGGCTTTATCTCACTCACTCACTCATCGTCAATACCTCTTTATCCCGTATACAGGGTCATGAGGGGGTCTGGAGCCTATCCCAGGAGACCCACGGCAGGGTACACCCTGGACAGGGTGCCAACCCATCGCAGGGCACACACACATACACTCATTCACACACTATGTGCAATTTGGGAATGATAAGTCCTTGCTGTACAGCACTTATTTTCAGGTTTCTTTTGCCCAGTACTGTATATGTAGTTCTTGGATCTTGGCGAGGAAGTAAACAATTCTCTAAAATGCCTGCGTACACTATACTTCACTGGAACTATGGGGCCTGGACATGTTCCGGCATAACAATGCCCCTTGTGTGTAAACCCAGTTTCATGAAGTCATGCTTTGAAGACAGGTACAAAGACTGTACCCAGGCCCACTGACCAGCTTTGGGATGAACAGGACCTGAAGCTGCCTTGAAATAATTTCAGTAATGCTCCTGTTACAGAATGATCACAAATCCCTTAGGCCATGCTCCAAAATCTAGTAGAAAGCCTTTCCAGCAGACTCATAGCAAAGGAGGAATATATCTGAAATAGTATATTTGACAAGCGCATAGGGGTGTGATGAGCACAATCATATTTTTATATAAAGTTTCTTTGAATTTAAGCTGCATTTAGAGCATTTCAATAATTTCAAAAATGGATTGATTGTGCAGGCCAGCACACAATGTGATATGTCGCAATGTGATATAAGTAAAGAATCTTGAACTGTCTTATATTCCACGTATACCACAGTGGTTAATTTTGCAACGAATTAAAGAACAACTCATCGTACTTTGAAACCACAATTAGATTAAATGCTGTTACATTCCATTACAACATCCATTACACTAGATAGTTCCTGTCATCACTTGCACTATAGCAGCTATAAACTGTCATTATGTTATAACAGCTGTAAAGGGCCTATAAAGTGGTGTTGAAGTTCATACAACAATACAGCTGGTCATGTTATATTATTGAAACCTATTATATGACCTGTATGATCTACTGTATAATTTCATCCCACCCTTTATTGTAAAGGATTTATATTGCCGCCGTAGACATGCTGCCTGAGCCGATTTGTTCACAATATGTTTATCAAAGTCTTTATTTTGTCTCAGGATCTTAATTACACTGTAGTATCTATTTGAGAAGCAGTTATAGAGGAAAACATCATTAGGTTATCATTTAAACATAGAGTAGATTGTAAATTTCAAATAATTCTGCATTACATGATACATATTTGCATCAGATGTGCCGTTTTGTAAATCATAAAACAAAAGAAGAAAAAAAAACACAATTTAGGGATCATATAGTTTTTCTGAACATGATACTCTTGTAGACCGTCTGCATTTGATGGGGATGAGGATGAACTCATTCGGAGTTTCCCCTTATCCTGCACATGTGGAAACGTCTAACATTGAACATCTGGAGGACTTCGAAGTATTTTTGGAAGTATCATAAAGTAAAATGTGTTAAAATAGGTGCAAATCTGAAGTCTGTTTATGCAAATTCCACATGGCCTTTGACTTCTGGATTTCGTTCACCCTGTGACAGGGAATATGAGCTTTCGGCATGTGGCATTAAAGTTTTACAACAACGAATGTCCTGCAGTTACACTGAATATTGTGAGAAACATCAGGATCAAGCTTGGGAAAGAAAGCCTTAGCTGGTAGACCCCAGAGTACAGTACGTAAAAGTGATTTTAAATATGTATGTATATCATTTTCATAGCCATGCCAAAGGGTGTAAGATATTAATCATGTAAAAGTTATGCATATGGAGTTGACTCATTTTTGCTCCGTCATACATTGTGCGAATATATGAGCAATGCAGACAGCTATGTTTTCCTTTCCCTGTTAACCCTAGGCACTTTGTCACTTCCAAAATACACAGAAAGGAAATGAATCACGGAATTGCCCTTACCTCTGCCTAACTCACACATTCAGATGAAACCTCCATTTTAAATGTGACCTATGCCTGGATATTACTAACATGTGGCTCTTTGTTGAACTCCAGCTCTGGAGCAGGTGGGGCTGCAAAGTCAAATCCTGGCATCAAAGAGCTTGTAGCAACCGTTATGAACTGGTTCAGCTGGAATGAAGATTTAAAGCAGCTGTGAGAAGGGCAGACGTGGTGAGAAGAAGGCCAGCAGGATAGGGAGAACTGCACATCAGTAATCGTAGACTTTCTCAGGGCAGTTAAACATCGGTACAGGGATGATCAGGTGTCGCACAACAAAAGACTGTAATGCAAATTCGTGAATAATCTGCATGTGCGTATTAACAGATGGGTGAAGGTCTGAGTTGAGTGCGAGAGTGTTTCAAGACGTCTGGGATGGCTGCCAAACTACAAAATCAAACTTTCACTGCCTAGAGTGTGGGCCTGTCAGCTCCACACAGACATAATATGAGACATAATGAAATTTTACGAATGGCGACCTACTGAAAAGCGGTTTGCGTCATAGAAACCGAAACACAGCGTTCTCTAGATCTGTGGTTAAAGGTGCTGGTTTGTGGTTAATGATTAAAAGTCAATCTAGCAATCATAAAAGTGCAAAAGTCGATTGAAAAAAAATTTGTGATTTGTGATATTGCCATGCACTAAACATGCAAGATCCTACATTTAGAGCAAGGTTGCCAGATATTTGTACTTTTAGCATCTCACAGGTTCTTCAGTATTACAAATTAATACAATTCTTTGTTTTTTTAGGCACTGGTATTGTTTGGTACAACCAATTTCTTTGCTTAATATACCAATATATAGTACTGTGTAAAGGACTTATTATCTGAAATACAAATGTATATGTGATATGTGTTTATCATGTCTGCATTATTATGTAAAATGTCGATCACTATTTCCAAATCTCCTTTAAGTTCGTGATTTTTGTGTACAACATAATAAAACTATAAATCTAATCATAGCAGGTCTTAGAATTGGGCAAACACAACCTGAGACGTATAACATATAGCTTTTTTCACAGTGACATGATTTATTTAATGAAAATGAAGGCAAAACGAAAAAAACAAAAAACACATGAGCAATACGAATTACCCCTTTACTGCTTCCACAGTATTTAAGAGACCAAGTTGCAGCCAGGTGTTGCTCATCATCAGCCCTTGGTTAATTAATCATCAGCAGGTGTGCAGACCTCTATAAAAGAAGCAGTTTAGCTTTTTTTGTAATTTGCTAGTGATTAAGGTCTGTTAACTCAATGCAAAGGGGGAAGACATAAGCAGTGCTCTTAAAAAAGCAACAGTTACTGCAGATCACTCTGGAAAGGGTTATAAAACATTTCCAAACAATTTGAGTTCACCGTTCTACAGTGAGAAATATTATTGACAAGTGAAAAGCATTCAAGACAGCGACCGATCTACACATTCAGATCATGCAATAGTGAGCGTACAAGCCTCGCTGAGCATTTTAAATGTCCATGACAGCACAATTAGAAGAAGACTGAAAAAGTACAGTTTGCTTGAAAGGGGTGCCAGGAGAAAACCTCTTTTGTCTGAAAAGAACTCTGAGGTTGGCAAAACTGCATCTGAATGAAGCACAAGGCATCTGGAACAAGCTGAAACAGTCATTTGGCCTTAATGCCCAGGGCCATGTTCAACAAAAAACAAACAGTATTTTAGCAGAAACCTCTCATATTCACTGCCAATCATGTCAGTGCTGGGGTGATGAATTGGGCTTGTTTTTGAAGCCACAAGACCTGGGCACCTTACAGTCATTGAGACGACCATGAACTTCTCTGTATACCAGAGTATTCTAGAGGCAAATGTCAGATTTTCTGATAGCTAAATCTTAGTTCATGCACACTGAAGCACATCAGAATGGTTGAAAAAATAAAAGAATTACAGTTTTGTTAAAGTCCAGGGCCCGTATTCACAAAGCTTCTTAGAATTCTCTCAGAGACCTCCTATCTTAGCCTAAAAAGTCTTAGCTGGGAGTCTTAGAATAAAAGTGATTTAGAAAACTTCTTAGAGCAACTCTGAGTAGGGAAAGTACAAAAACTTTTATTTTATTGAGGGGGTGTGGTTGACCCCGTTGCTAGGGATGATGCAGCAGTTCAAGGACTGTGGTTGGTTAATAAAAAAATAACCTCTGACCTCTAAGGTCTTGAAATGTGCTCTTAGTAAAAATAGAATATGATAACAGAACAGACAGTGAAATCATAAAGTTTGTATATGAAGAAATTGTATAATCATGACTACAGACTACTTTATGCAAAGTTTCTGTTTTAGGCTAAATATCTTATAAGATAATTAAACAGTCAAATGTTGAAAATGTGTCTAATTTTGCAGCAAGCAATTTCTACACAGTATTTACAAAATTTAAGTTTTCACATTTATTTACCGTACTGATTTTATTATTTGTAATCCATTTCAGATTAATGGGAGCAAAATGTCTCAGCTTTTACCTGTTTACACATTTGCAGGACAGTCTGTTTAATTTGCACTTTTGGATGGTGTGTAGCCAACAATCCAAGAAATATGGAAGGGAGTAAAACAACAAGAAAACCAAACTGGACAGAAGAGCAGTGTTTACTTTTAGCTTTATGTTCAGTGTTTGGAGAATATTTCTTCCTTCTGCCATTTTGTCCTCTGCTATAGAAACTCTTAAGCCTCTTAAAAGTCCTCCTCTCTACTCTTAACAATTTTTACCTTAGGATCTGTTTTTAGGGCTAAGATGTTTTGTGAATCATTTTTATCTTTACTAAGATTTAATCCTAAATTTAAGAGAAAATGCCATAATTCTAAGATTTTTCTTACAATTTCGTCACTAGGAGCAACTTTTAGGCTTAAGAAGCTTTGTGAATACGGGCCCAGACCTTTACACAATCGAAATGCTGTGGCAGGACCTTGAGAGAGCTGTGCATAAGCAAACATCCAAAATCCTTAATGAACTGAAGTGATATTGTAAAGAAGAATGGGCTGAAATGCAGTGAGAGTCTGATAAACTCAGACAGGAAACGATTATTGCCACTAAAGATATGAATCACTAATGAATCATGGGGTGCTTGGTACTGACCATATGTTTTTTTTTTTTTTTTTTTCATTTTTGGCCTCATTTGTATATTCACATCATCAAAATAGTGATGTTTATATGTTGCTTGATTGATCTTAAGCAATTACTTGCAAATCAGAAGTATCACTTTGTTTACTCCTGATGATGTTTGCAGCCATTTAGATTTGACATCACTAACAGTACTGAACTCAGACGAACTCAAAGGTGAGGACAACATGCCAAGGTCGTGAGAAAGATTTCTGACCTGAGATGGCATTTTCATTGTATCTCATCGTCTAAGGTTGGGAATTTTATCATGTCCTCTAGTCAAATGCAGCATTAGTGCCCGTACAGAGAAGAATCTTGATGCAAAATGGCGGCTCTTCCCAAGCTGGCAGTGTGGCTTGAATGCCTGAAAAATGACCTTGGTTCACTGAAACTTTGTTTGTCTTTTTTTTGGTCCTGATGGCAAGCATCAGGACTTTTTAATTTAGAAAAAATAAACAGACAATGCTCAAGAAACAAGTGAGATAAACTACACACATGTGACAGTAAAGGTCAGACACACAGTAAGTGTGAAGCCAAAATTAAACAAGTCGGCTATCGGAATGTAACCCGAAGCCTGAGGAAGGTGAGCGCAAATCCCACATAAAGCTCTTTATTATTCATTGTAAACCTCTGAGATAATCACATACATGCAACACCATGACTTGTGCCATCATGTTACACTTGTGTTGGTAACAACACTGGGAGATTTCATCTCTCATGAAAATGTGATTCATCCTTTTCGGTCAGTATGAACGGATTATACAATCACACCAACACTGTGTGGTTTTAGTTAATTAAGTAGATTTAGTTAATTAAGTACTAACAACAACAGTCGGTTGTTATTTTAAGACATGAAGGTCAGCTCTTCTGGAGCAGTTCTTGTACAGTACAGTATTGTGTCGAGTCTGTTTGCAAACCCCGTCAAGCACCATGATGAAACTGTCTCTCATGAAGACCTTGCCAGGAAAGCAAGACCAAGACTTACCTCTGCTGCAGAGGAGAAGTTCATTTAGAGGCACCAGCCTCAGAAATCACCAATTAACAAACAGCACCTTAGATTAGAGCCGTTATGAATCTGATATGTTTTACAGAGAATAAGTAGCAGACACATTTAAAATTATTGCATATTTTAGATATGTATCTAGCATTGTTTTATAAAGACCACGGAATTAGAAGGTGTGCCCAAAGTTTTGACTGGTAGTGTATGTCGGACAGCATGAATTTGAATTCTGTCTAATATTTTATATTATATATTTTAAGTAAATAGATTGTCCAGAATGTTTAAAAAAAAGGCTACATCTTGAGGACTGATAATAATTTAAAAAATCTTAAAATGTTTGAAACGTTTAACATTATGAACTTTTCCATCACAAAATATCGACACAGTTTAGGATGACTGCTTGAGGTAGAAAAAGGAAGTTTAAAAACTCTTTTAATTTTCACAAATACATTAATTCTCATGCCAAATAGTCAAGAACGATAAAAGAATATCTAAAAACTTTGTGTTTAATAAGTAATATACAGGGTGGGCCATTTATATGGATACACCTTAATAAAATGGGAATGGTTGGTGATATTAACATCCTGTTTGTGGCACATTAGTATATGTGAGGGGGTAAACTTTTCAAGATGGGTGGTGACCATGGTGGCCATTTGGAAGTCAGCCATCTTGGATCCAACTTTTGTTTTTTCAATAGGAAGAGGGTCATGTGACACATCAAACATATTGGAAATTTCACAAGAAAAACAATGGTGTGCTTGAGTTTAATGTAACTTTAATCGTTCATGAGTTATTTACAAGTTTCTGACCACTTATAAAATGTGTTCAATGTGCTGCCCATTGTGAGGGATTGTCAATGCAACCCTCTTCTCCCACTCTTCACACACTGATAGCAACACCGCGGGAGAAATGCCAGCACATGTATATAAATGGTTTTTATTTTATACCATAATAAAATGGTTAAACCATAAATGGTTATTTTTAACTGGCATATAAAAAGGCTGTTATGTGGGAAAGCCTTTAATATAAGAGGAATAAAGCTCTTCATGATGGGAGGAATGTCAATGAAATATTACTAAAGCAGATAATATAATGCATTGCAAGGATTAAGTTTCAACCACATACACAGTCTAATTTTTGGTCAGTAAATATTTATTCATTAAATCCATGTACTAGTAGTGTAGAGAAACCCATAAATTCTATGGATTTAAAGAAATGCTGATTAAATGTAGATATGCAAACATATATACTGTATGTTTACTAATATAACATCATTATATATATATATAGATATATAGATAGATAGATAGATAGATAGATAGATAGATAGAATAGTAAACATGCTGTACTTGGGATGCTCAATATTTAGTGCCTAAATATGTATTGTTTATTAAATATGTCTTATTTATTTATATGTATTATTAAGTACATATAATGTAAGTACATATAAAATAAGGAAAATTATTATGAATCCATTTAAACATTAAATTACAATCATGCTATAGATTATAAATGTATGATATATAATATTATAATACACAAGAACATTGTGTGTATGCATAAAGGTGTATCCTTTAATCCAGAAAATTGCTTCATCTGAAAATGTGTTGAGGTTTTCATGCTGTTAACGTGAATTCTTTCTCATTGTGAAGCGATCAAAAACAATACACTACATTCTCAAAATACTTTCTCTGTCCTCTGTGTCTCTCGTTATCTTTCTTTCCTTTCCTTTCCTTCTCATCTGTTCTTCATCCAACCCCCCAGCCACTTTGCTTTGAGTCTGTACTTTCAACGACTCAATTACGCAGGGACCCCGTGGTGAAAATTACAGATGTTTTTCCATCATTTCTCTCTTTCCGCTGGGACGGCTTGACCACTCCCTGCTGTCCATTCCTTCCTCCCCCGTTCTCCATCCCTTTCTTTCTCTCTCTCTCCATCCCCTACCTCTCATACACTTACACCCCACCTGTCATGTTCTTTTCCTTGCACTCCCCATATGTAGAAGTTATTGTGTTGCTATCAGTGACTGCGATGAAATAATGGGTAAATGGACTTGTTTGTGCAATCCTCCCACCATGAGCTGAGAGCAAAAGGGGAAAAAATACACAAGTGAGACAGAGAGAATTTCAGAAAGCATTGTCCTTTACAACTGTCTTTTTCTTGTCATTACTGCAAACATCAGTGAGCGAAGCTCAGCAGGCGATGAGAGGTTTCCATTCGAATGGAGCTCAAATAACACTCACTGCAAACATGTAAATGTTAGGAGAGACAAAATGCTGCATCTGACAGAAACAGAGTTTAAAACCAAAAAATTTTTTTTGTTGTTAAAAAAAAAGAGAAAAAGTTCTCTTCACAATACCCATACGTGGATGTATAAGTGACTCATAAAAAAAGAAATGTAAGCAATAATAATAATAATAATAAGTTGGATTATTGTCAGGCATAATATGCAACATTTAGCAAATCTGCATTTAAGGTTCAAATCTAGTGACCAGAAGGTTGTGTTAAAATCCCTGAGCTTGTAAAAGGTATGACAATAGATAACAAACAAATAAGTACTACATGCAAGTCCCTTGAAATTAGAAGGATTTTAAATTCATCTTCAATGAACTTCAATGAACATTAAAATATCCGGTCCTTAATAGATTTTTTTTTAAATGTGACACTTTATACAGAACTGTACTACGTATCGGCATACAAATGAACAGAGATATTAAAAAGCTGGATTAAAACACTCACGGGAAGCATGTAAAACTAGAATAAAAAGGGGACTAGAATGGACCCTTGAGGCACCCCACTGATAAGGGGAGTAAAAATAAGCCCCTTTATCCCCAAAAGGCTAAAGGTTTTTTTTTATACATTAAATAATGTTTTAAAAAGACATATTTTAGAGGTACATGTTAAATCTTTTTATGTCTACTTAATTTCTAAACACCATTGGCTTCTGGATTGGTTGTAAGCTTTGCACAAGTCAAGGCAAGGGCAAATCTTCTACTTCTACTGTAACAATGATGGGATTAATGAATAAATATAGTTTGTAAAAGTTCATATATTAAACATTAGTTTCTGTGAAAAGCCATAAATGAGTTCCTTTGTAAAGGGGCATGTTTATGCCATATCATCAGGACAGTTTGTCGCTGTACTCATGACTTTATTGCTCTATTTTATTCCATAGTGATATTATATAGACTAGCTCTATTGTTTAAATCTATCAATTCAATAATGATTCACCAGACAATTTTAATTTATATGTGATTGCTGGATTCGACTGCAAATTGTATGCTAGACACTCCTGTTCAAAATGTGTTAATATTTATAGCTGAAAATAATAAGATACGTGTCATGAGACAGCTTGGCAGATTATAAATATACAGTTGTGCTACGATAGCACTGACCTGGCAAAGTTGAATTTTTTTCTATCTGTATTTCATAAATGCAAGTGCAGTAAACACACCTCCTAATGTGACATACTGACCATTAATAACTAAAAGGGTGGGTTAGAGTGCACACATCTAAGGTACAGGGCATCACCTTTAACCCACTCGGATCAGAGCTCAGACCCAGCCAGCCTCTCAGCCTTCACCGACGAATACAGAAAACAAATCGAAAGACATAATGAGGGCCCCAGCAAACAAAGCAGCGGCCCCCAGGGTGTGGCTCCAATACAGAGGCTGCAGAGAGCCAAATAAATCTATTGACTCGGATCAATATGCTACATTACTGACACGCCTGGGGAGTGTGTGCAGTGTGTGTGTAGGGGAGGGTTTGTGTCCAAACATGACGAGGCTGGTTATGGCAAGACAGAAGCTTTATTATATGCAGTTTGACACTCAGCGATCACATTTCTACTCACCATTGCTTGCTGTTAGGCCATTTGGTCGATTTTTCTAACAATGCAGAGTCTCTATTGAATTTAGCTTTGTTTTGTTTCGCAAGTGCTAGTGTGATACTTAGGTTAACCTGTTAGAACAGAATAAAATAAAAATAACATTTGCTATTAATAATAAGTACTCCTTCTAATTACTGTATATAGTGACTGTGAAATAGCACCACAAACTTAAACATGATTATTGATGTGCCAATAAAGAGTGTGTGTATTTAAAGGAAAAACAATCACGATCGTTTTTTTTCTTAAATATCAATTACATTTTTGCTCATTTGATGTGAGAGAATTCTTATCTAGTAAGTTCAAGTAAGTTAATCCACTTGTTCTGATAAAAAGCTATTGATTGAGTACACACTGAGCAGGGTTGGAGTGTGAAAGCACATTGACAGATAAAGCTCAGGTTGGTGCAAAAGGACTGTAATCCGAGAAGAGCCGAGCGCCCCAACTAGGCTTGAGGCGGCAGGCAAAATATTTCAATTTTTCCATCAATATTTTATCACACACTCGCCGGAAAACGTACACACTGAGGATTTGACCGTAATGGCCCCCCCATCTGTTTATAGATCTGGCACAGAGATTAGAAAGGGGTGCATGTGATGCCCTTTGACAGCGACAGACGCCCAGAGATGGCTTTACTGTCGTACATATTGTCAAGGAAGCACTGTTTTTCTTCTCTCTTTCAATGCATTCAGTGACCTTCTACAAAGACTATGTAAATGGCCCACAAATGTTAAATGGCGTATGAAATTAGGAAAGCCTGACATGGTAGATGCGTGCTCTCTCCAAGCTTTTTATCAGTTCATCATTTTATAAAACATGGATCTTGGTGTAATTGAAACCAAATGATTGCTTAATTGAATCGTGCCAAAGTGGGTGCAGTCGACTTGCAAGAACGCTTGCATTTTTATAAAGCCGGGGATGTTAACCAAAGCCGCAAAAACGCATTAGCGCAATGCTTTAACAACGTCGATCTCTGGTGTGCGCGCTATAAATCCAGCAGACAGGACAAAGAACGTGAGCTCATTGTCTAGCTCATACCCATTAGTACACGCTCCATCCAAACCTCTAGGGTTACTTAACACGCCTAAGATTTAGGCAGCATAGTCCTGCATTATAATCATAATCACAACATAGATTTACTCAACGGATCCCCTGGAAGATTAGTAAGTATCGACTAAAGGTACTTAGCAATGATCAAATATTTATAACATCGAAACAGGTTATGGTTTTAAACTTTAAAGTGGATCACAAAAAAAAAAAAAAAAATCAGGAAGTACGTATTTCTTTCCATTTCGTCTGGACAGAATTGTGCTTTAAACCTGAATGAGAACGTCTGTAGAGCTCCCATGCTGGGTTAAGGTTTTATGTTACTCTAATTGGTGGTAACTGACCTGCTGACCTGCTCCTGCCATTGTTCATGTACCTTTGTAATGATGTCTGATGTTTATAATAAAGGTCAGCGAGGCAGGTGGACACAGTCGAGTCACTTTTGTGACACATTTAGGAATAAAATGGCTGCAGATTTATTTATACCCCAGCAGTTTTATACTCTAGATTCTGATTGGTCAGAAGATAATCAGTTAATTAATTTTCTGGAATAGCCCCTTGGAATTCATAGGTTTATATTAATTTGTTTAAGTTGTGAGTTGTACAGTGGATGTGCCTCATAGAGTGAGGTTTTTGACAAGGAGACGTTTATTGAACTTCCTTTCTGAAAGGGTCCAAAATGTTATCAGTCAAGAAGTAAAGAAACAAAAGATTAATAATAAAAAAAAAAACCTTCGATCAATCAACGCATTTATTCAGCAATAAATAAAACTCATATGCCCTTTTATCCTGTATACAGGGCTCTGGAAGGCCTGGAGCCTATCCATCACAGGGCACACACACATAAACACACTCACACTCTCATTTACACACATCGGGCAATTGGGGAATGCCAATTAGCCTAATCAGCATGTCTTTGGACTGTGGGAGGAAACCCACCAAGCACAGGGAGAACGTGCAACCTCCATGCATACAAACTAAGATAGAAATCAAACCCCCGACCCTAGAAGTGCGACGAAACAGTGCTAACGACTACACCACCGTGCCTCCTAAATTAAAACAAATCTGATAATAATTTTACACACTCATGTTGGTTGGCTCAGGTTAGACTACTATGGAAGATTTGCATAAATTTTAACTGCTTTCTTTAGCATTAGCAATACAGTAACACCTCAGCATACAAATTTAATCTGTCCCAGAGGTCGAGTTCTTAAGGTAAAATTTTGTATTGTGAAACGCATTTTCCCATAGGAAATAACATAAATGCAGATAATCCGTTCCAGCCAAAATAATATTACCAATATTACCACTTTTCAACCGTATAATTATATTTTTGCATATAAAAACTATCAAAACATTTAGAAACGACATGTAAATGAAGTAAAATATGAAATAAATAGACATTAAACCTCACATAACCGTAATTTATAATATTGGCACCGGCTGCTTTGAAAACCGAACTGTAAGTGGCTCAGTTTTCTTTATGTTACCGTCCATGCTAACATTCTTGGGACCCATGATGCTACAGTATGTCTTTACTAAATCTTGCAAAAAATGCAACGAGTGAAATTGCTTCGCTTCACTGACCGTCTCCCATGTCCGGTTTTCAGTATTTTATAACTTTTAGCCTGCTAATGTTTTGTAATATCCTGTTAAGACTGTATACTGTAACTTAATACTACAAGTTAGGCTGCTAACATTGCAGAGTGATACTGCTTGATTAAGCTATCTAGCTGAGCTGCAATGTTATCAACCTAACTAACAGTACAGCAAAAAGCTTCAATCCACCAAGCAACAGTGACAAAATTTTTTGCAATAGTGGCAAACATTATTAATTGTGAAGTAATTTACATTTGCCTACACATGCAATGTTTGGTTTCACAACATGACAACATGCTATTTTATGCTAATGCTTTTTGCAAACTGTTAGCATCCTTAAAATATGGTTCTAGTCATTATATTAGCCTGAGCAGCACAAAGATAAAAAGAACATCTGCTCATACAGTGAAGTTGCTCTGAGTAAAGCTACAGGTTGAAGGATTTGTTCAGTATGGTGCAAGTTTGTCTAACTACGTGGCACGTCTAGTCTGGCTGACTAAGCAGCAGTGATGAGACTCTGGTTTCACAAGCGACGTGCAGAACAATAGCAGTCTTTATACTCTAAAGGATCATTGCAGGCATACAGAGAGATTGAAGAGCACCCATTAGTGCTCATTCTGTATGACAACTTGAACTATTCATGTTCTTTGGTTGTGTCCCGGGCCCCTGAGGACCCCACTTAATGAGAGATAGCCGGCCAAAGGTCAAGCATGATTAAATCCATTGGGTGAGTCTCACCTTTTTCATACCTGGCCTGACAGGTAGTGCCGTCTCCAGCTACCGTTTCAGCCACGTGAGACAGGGCTTGGCACAGAGCAATTTTTTCCCCTTGCTGTCATATTGTTAGACTTCCTTCTTGTGTCAACCAATCACCTTGATGTCGTCTGACTTCCTTTCTATTGTGGAGATCAAACAAGGACTCGGGATTGCTTTCACAAACCGGGACAAGACAGCATAGCTGAGGCGCTTTATACCACATAAGATGTATTGTTATTACTAGCTCAAGCTGTAGGATTCAGGGTTGGAAAATACTTTGGTAGTTGTAACCTGTTACTATGCTTCAGTATTATTTTGTGTACTGTACATTACATGAGTATTACCAAAATTGAATATTCATATTCCCTCTTAGGGGAAAAAAAAAAACACTTTTTGCTCCTTATATTTTTATTTTGACTTTAAACTACAAATCTGGAAATATGAAAAACACCAATTTGTCTTGAGCTATTTAATACCCTCAGTTAAAAGATTTAAACTCTTTAATACTTTAATACATTGCAAAAGTAACATCATTTTGACTTACACTTGTGTACTGAACACGTTTTTTATTGAGTAATATTTTTGACATTTCATGTATAATTTGCTCTCCATTTATTTTAATTAACTTTTAGAAAAAAACAAATACATATATTTTTTTGACATAATCTCCAAATTAGTTTTCCAATACACTTTGTCCATCTGTTAACAAGCTTTTGTATTCTCTCATTAATAATAAAAAAACGTAGTGTTGAACCTGTGTCTCACCAACAGTAATGATTCTTTTTACGAAACGATCACCTTCCTTAGGGTATCACTACAAATTTTGTCTGCAGATCTCCAAACACTTCAGTTTATTCCATGAGTTGTTTTGGCACCAGTGGGGCATCCATATTTGCTTGCACCGCAGTAACAAATGAACTGGTGTAACACAGCAGTGACCAGGGGACAGCAGCTTGAACACAAAGCGCTGATAAAACAGTATAGCCGACATAGATGTTACCAGAGTGTGAATAATTTTTGCTCACCCTCGTATTTCCAGGTCTGGACGTGTCTGGATTTAAACGTTTCTAATACTTTGAGGAGAAACGTTAATGAATAAACGTTATCCGTTATCTTTAATTACCACTCTATTGAGCATGACATTAATAAGTTATAATGTAATAAATGTAATAAAATTTTAATTAGATTTTGGGTTTTAATAACAGTCAAATTTTTTTTATAGTGCAACAGTTCAAAAGGCAAACAAATACAAACTTGAATTTTTCTATTTTTACTTTCTTATTTACGCTTTGAGGCGAGCATGAATCTGTCTAATCTCCCAGTCCACAGACAAAATCAAAGGGTTTGGAAACTCTAAATGGAGTTTGTCCAATTATCGTCACTTCTAGAAGACCCAAACTATACGATTTAGAGAAAGTTTCTAGTGAAATACTTGTGAGGTGTATGCATGTGTTTGTGTGCGAAATGCATACTGCAGAATGTAAACAGCATGTTCCAGTTTGGTGTTTGTTTGATTGCCACGGAAGGGACCTTATTAGAGTCAGCAGGGGGGCTCCTGGTCCCGGTTCTAAGTGCGGTGCGGAAAAGCACCCAGAGACCACCTCGGGTACGGCTAATGGAACGGAGTGAAGAGGTCGGCGAAGAAGAGAGCGCGTAAGTGTATGTTGAGGACAGTTTGGTGGACAGTAAAAGGCTTGGCGAAGTTTGAGATGTCATTTCGTCGCGGTTCTTGTCCACTGTTTTGTCACCGTCTCATGACGAGTGGGCTGATGGCTGGATACATTTCATTCTGCTTTAATGTTCAGAACACCTTTTGACCTTCATTTGTGTCATGCTTAGGTTTAGAAGTACAGATTAATGATGTATTTATATATTAGATGTATCTGATGGGAAAAAAAAGACATTTTAAAAGTTTATGCATGGTGACATGATAATATTGTGAGCTTGAGCACATCCGGATACTGAATCATCTTAAATGTTTTTAAAGCTATACAGATATATTTCCATGCAAAACCCTGGTTTTAAGTATTGGCACACACTATTTAAATCCCTATTGTTGTTTTAATTTTTTCAGTGTTTATTTCAGTCCAACTGGACTCATATAACCAATGCTTGTGTTAATTCAACATTTACATTTGAGGGTTAAGATCCATAACTAAGGGCCTAGCAGTAGCAACTGGGGTTGTGTTGGTTTTTGATCAGCAGTCTGGTAGTAACATCAAATCTGTTTCTGATATGTCTAAAAAAAATGCTGAAGAGCCTTACTGAGGATCTTGCAACCTGCTTTAAGTAATATTTTTAATTTGAAACTCCTTTATATTATTAGGCTTGTGTATGTGGAGGCCATCTTGAATAAAAAAAAAAAGGATTCCAAGAGGCTCCAACTCCGGTCAGGTTTGATTCTGTTCCCTAAAGCATTTCTGTACTAATCTCAATGGGCATTTAGGGGCAGTATCCTTTTGAAAGATCCGTCTAATGACAAAATCATTGTTACCTCGTGGTAGAGGCAGCCAGGTATTGATTGGAAATTCTTCAACTTATCAGTTATCAACTTATCAATTTGCCAAACATGCTGAACCATATCTCCTCGTTTTTATGAACCTAGTGACTTATTCCATTGTTATCCTTTTAGAAAAGACCACATTTTCCGAATAACAATAAAAGACTGATGATTATGAAGGCACAAAATGTAGACTTTGCACTTGTGTCAATAATACAAAAACAAAATGGTGTAAATGGTTTTAGGGGTTTTAATGAAACCTTCACAGATGGCCACAGTAAAAAAAAAACAGACAATATTAAGCAATCTAAAGCTCTATTCATACCTGATTAGTATTGTCTGGGGACGTCTAGTCATTTGTAATAATTGCAGAGGTTGTCTGTGATCTTAATCCCGTTCGAATCGCCATGTCTGTAATTTGTAAAGTAAAATTCCCACCCGCAAATGGCCTACCATATTTCGCCGAACACCGAGGTCCTGTGATAATATTAGTCCTGTGCGAATCCGCATGTCTGCGATTTGGCGGAGTCGTATATCAGTTTTTCAAAGTAAAAAAAATTTTTTTTATCCATCTTCCGCGAAGAATGGAGGCTTCATTGGACTGCTTTGAAAGTATTTTGGGTGCCTATATTGCTATACACATACAACAATATACTGTGCAGAAAGAGAAAGCTGAAAACCATAGGAAGAGCGAAAACAGAGCATTTCCAAACAATAACCTATCCCAAATAGTGCACAATTTAGAGGGGAGGTTCACATCATAATTCATATTTCAGAAAGAAATTCAGGAAGAATTACAGTATGACTTAACAGTATGGTAAGACATATAAGTGTAGCCAAGGCCAAGTGTCACTGCTTCAACTGGCTTTGTCCCTGCAACCTGTGATTTTCTCGGAGCCTGCAAATTGAAAGAAACTGAATGTTTATTCTGGCATCAATAACGAGTTAAACTACAGAAAAATAGAAAGAAATTGAAAATACATTTTGGCAAGCATTGACACTGAGTTAAAATATCTTCACCTACCTCACTGCATTGATCTTGATAAAGCCAGAGGCATCTGAAGGATCGTAGTCTCCTTGAACATCCATGCTGCAGGAGAGAGAGAGAGAGAGAGAGAGAGAGAGGAGAGAAATCAGTTACATGCCTGCTTTATCAGACTCTCAGTGACCTACTGTACACTGTTCAAGTTCAAAGGCCATTATAATTCTGATAATTAATGGTCATGGGCTATGCAAAGTTTTGTTCATTTAATACACGTACTTGCTTGTACTCTTGAAACTAGATGATTTCCACCAAAAAGGTATTTTCTCCAAATCTAAAACCATCATAAAACATGCTCATCTGGTCTACGACTCCATGAAACTCAAATACATTGAGTACTATTAATACCTAGATGATACATAAACTGCCAAAAATGCATTAGTTCAAAGACGTGGAATAATTTTCCCGATACACCAGGTACAGTATGCTAAAATCGGGAGTTATAAACCCTGAATCTCAACCAAAATCAAGACAAGGTAGACAGCTTCCTACACCACCATCGTAACACCAATTGAGAGAAGAAAATATATTTTGGAAGAACGCTCCGGTATGGTTCCAGAGATCTGATTAAAGCTCTTCTCTTGTGAACCAACACCTACAGTAACTTACACAACAACGGTGTTATACTCAACAAGCTTTCTGAAACAGAAAATTTCATGGTTCCTGAGACACAACCAAAGATCTGTGAAATTTTAACCTTCTTACCCTGACAAACCCATCGCTTTGGAATAGGACTAATCTGGACTCTGGACCTTTTTCCATCGCTACGAAGTCCAATCTTTATGCTCCCTAGCAAACTTAAGGGTTTTTCCTGATGAGTCTCATCACATCATGTGTATGGAAACGTTCCTACTTTCACTTTTAAACATAACTCTGATTTCTATTGTCCATTTTTATGATGTAATTTCACCAGGTGTTTAAGCGCTCTCTGGTTACATTCATTCAGTCGGAGGTCTAGAGACTCCGACTCTAGAGTATTTTTGTCACTATTTTTGTCCAACCACATTTTTTCTGTGACGTTATTCTTCCAGGTTAAAAAAAAAAGTTATTAACAGTTCTTAACCAAATTCCAGTGAATTAGTTATTTTCTTTGCTTGATGAAAGCAAACGAATTTACTGTTCTGAAACACAGGAATGCCCACGGGATACGTCCTCCGTTATGGCTGTTTAAGACATGAGAAGCTGGATGAAACATATTAATCGCTGTGGTAACTATCCAATCCAATCATTTTAAGCATTTTTTTGGTGGGGGATTTTTTCCCAGATTTTCTCCCTAATTTAGTCGTGTCCAATTCCTCCCTGTCACTAGGGGGCTCCCACATTAAGGCTATTACTACCGGTCAGTCGGTAGGGCCGAAGACTATCACGTGTTTCCTCCGAACCACGTGACGCCAGCCGAGTTCATTTTTTCGAACTGCTCGCTCACGCACCGTTGGGGGCGGCGTAACACACTTGGAGGACAGCACTATCCGCTCCTTCCGCTTGCGTGAGCTCACAAACGCCCCTGATTGGCTGTAGAGCCGTGATTAATGTGCAAGCACTAAGTACCTCTCATCCCTCCCCTCTGAGAGAGCTCGGCCAATCAGCTCTCTCCAGACCTCCGGCTGCAAGCAGTTACAGCATCACCCAGGAATCGAACTTGCGATCTCTAGATGATAGGGCGCCACTCAGAGGCCCCATTTTTTACTTCTTTAAATCCAAATGACGACTCTATTATCCAGGCAGTATATACTGTACGAGACAAACATCTACGTCAGAAAAACGTTTTGTACACTTGTCTAAAGTTGTTATTTTCATGTTGTTTATTAGGAAACTCTAACGTCGGATTACACATCTGATCTGGTTTGTTTTTTACGATGTTGGGAACGGCGGTGGATTTCCTTAAAAGGTTCTGTGGTTGTCGGTCATGTAGCACTTTTCTTGCTGTCGTCTCCATTAACACGTCTGTGCTTGGAGACTGGATTCTATGTTGCTTTAGATAAATGCATCTGCTAAATGAATACATATAAATCTTCAGAGTGTACTCTTTTTCCTGTTTTCCCCCCAACACTACCAGTCATATTGATCTGATTTTCTTTTTCCTTTCCGTATTTTGTAATTACTGCAGTTTCTACCTGCTGCTCTGAGCTGAACACAGAAACCTAGTCTGAAGCCCAACACAACAATTAGACCTTCGGGAAAGAAGAAATGGAGGACGAAGGAAAAGAAAAGACACCGGAACACCAGTCTGGCGAAGGATCTGAACAAGGGATGTTAAAACAGACCCCCTTCCTCTACCTTGTATGTCTACGTGTTTATCCTAGTGTGTAACTCTTTGTATGTACAGCTGTCTGTGTAATCACCGGCGAGTCACATTGTGAGATTTCTGCTGGATCAATACAGCGTGTGAGGGACACCACTGTGCTAATGACACTATTTACTGATCCCTGTTGAGTCACTGCAGGGAGACAGAGAGACTACGGCTCTCTCGTGTTCGTTCTTCTTCTCTCGCGCACTCGGTTCTTCTTGAAAGTCGCCACGAAAGCACAAAGCAAAATCCACCGGCGTGACCTTTCAACTTGGCTTAACCAGCATGAAACGGGCCACTTCCCTCAGCATGGCCGTGAGGGCCATTAGCGCACAGCTGAGGCAAGAGGAGAGGCCTGGGCATATGGGCGCTCGGCTTTGGTCAGCTCCGAGCCTGCCCCGAGGGCTTCCAGGGGTCACGGCACTAAATACACCCACTGTTCTCCCAGAACGAGGAGGAAAGAAAGAGAGACGTCAAGAAGGACGGGGAAAACATTGCAGGAGAGAATCTGACGTTTGTTTCATCTCCTAAAGCTACTGGTACTTTGTAGCGTTTTGTTCCTCTACAGATGGCACCAGCTCAATGGATGACATGAGTGACCTGTTCGAGCAACACAAGACACATGGCGCTTTATCGTGGACAAGGTGCATACACTGGTTCTGGTCGCTAATTTGTAATGGTTTGATGATTTCTTTTATTTCACAAGAAGAAAGGCAGCAGAATTGTGGAGAAAAAATAAAACACATAATCTTCACCAAGGTATGATGGAGACAAGAATCACTGACAGACGGGACCTAATGCATTTCTTTACTGTCCTTAAATCTAACCCTAATCTCAATAACAAAAAGGGCAAAAGATTTCTGCTCATTTAAGGTTTTATTAATTTTTTTTAATAAAAGCTGTTTTAATAATAAATCATTAGTTTTTCTCATGATAAGCGAAATGTTTCAACTAGGACAAATACTAGGAGAAATACATGGGATCAAAAATGCAATAAAATGTAAAAAAAAAAAAAAAAAAAGTGATTGCTCAGACAGAGACATTGCTGGATTACCTGACGAGCTCCTCGTTATACAGAGACTTAGGTGATTCCCGGCCCAGGATGTAGATTTGGCCTTTGAACACAGACAGCTGCACTTTGCCCTCTACGTTTTCCTGCGACTTGGCAATGCAATGCCGCACAAACTCACACTCCGGGCTGTACCAAAATCCTGGCAAAGATGAGACAGAGGGAATTAATTGATAGAGAAAAAACAGATATGAAACAAAGACGTCTCATCCATCCATCCCATCCTGTTTATCAGACACAGATGTAAATGACATCTGGATAACTGTTGAACAGTTGCAGGAACTTTTTCAGGAATTAATATTCTACATAAAGAAAGTGTTTATCCGAAGAGCAGTAAAATCCTTTAATTGAAAATAGCTTGGTCTGGAGCCTATCCCAGGGAACTTAGGGCGTAAGGTGCTGTACACTCTGGATGGAGTGCTAATTACAGATTCAGATTAATTACAGAACTCAGACTTTAATATCAGAAGGTTTTAACTGTGATTAAAGTCAGAATTCTAAGAAAACAATGTAGAATTCTGGGGAAATATTTCTGAATTCCGGGATTAATGTCAGAAGTGTAAGAAAAAAGGCAGAATTCTGAGAATAAAGTCAAAATTCTAATAATTCTTTTTTATGTTTCCCTTAACCCTCTTCCATAGTGAGGCCATGGTGCTAGTGGCAAAAAATAAATTACTCAAAAATAGATGGTGGAAAGTATACAATCAAGTATTACCCCATCCTAAAATTCCTCAAAAAGTGTAATAGCTACTTATAACTCACTTTCATTGTATTATATACGTATATGTAATACAATAAAAGTCTTGTCTAAATGTTAAGTCTTAACATAATAATTCATGGTGTAAAGCCCCTATGTGTGTGTAAAGATGAACAAATAATTTTTTTTTGCCACTCCCCACCATTCTTCCCCCTGCTATTTTCCCCCTGCTTCTCTGCAGGACACCAGGCCCGAACGTTCCCTGTCCATCTCCGTCAGCCTCCGTTTCCCCCGAGCGCAGGACTCTAATGAGTTTAATCTGTTCACACCTTCGTAAGGTGCTCCTTCTCTTACTCCCATGTGGCTTTAATTGCAGGGAGACTGATCTGTAATCAGCTATTAATGAGTTCAAATCCTATTATGGGAAGGGAAGACAGGCCAGAGAGCAGCCTGGTGCCTGTGACCAGAGGATTAGGACACCTGAGCCAGAGGAAGATGGAGAATAAAGGAGTCTCGGTGTGAGAAAGAATGGAGAAGAAGTGCTGTGTGTTTGTGTGTGTGATGAGCTAGGTGCTCACTCAAGGGGGTTATTATTATGCAACATCTGTTTGCGTGGCCTATACTTCTAAGTGTATTAATATTAATACTATACTTCGGTTTTGAACAGAAGGAAATCAAAGAGCTTTACACCAAACAACTATAAGGGGTGTTCAAGTCAAACCACAACTTTGATTGTGCAGAGTAACAGAACACAATTCTGAGAGTAAAAACTCTTTTTATTTCTCTATATATTCCGCTGCTACACTAATGCACTTAACCCAGTGTTTCACTAGTTCTTGGATACCATCAAGGCAGAAAGTTTTATCAGTCTGTCATAGCCATGATCGGATGCCTGCTTCAGGTCTGAACGCTGGCCTCCAAGGAACTCCTTTTATGGCCCCATCATGTGGAAATGGCTTGAAGCAAGATTGTGGTAAATGATTGTATGTACAGTTCCCACATCAAGGATCAGGCGTTCTGAGCCACCTCAGCTGTGATCGTCATTCACAGACGTACGGATTTCTTTAAACTGTTTGCACTGCTGGTAAGAGTCTGGTCACCATACTGTGCTGGAAGTCTTCTATAAATGGCAATCATATTTATGGCTTCATCCATCAGCAGTTTTATCACAAGTCTCGGTTTGACTTGAACGCCCCTTGTACAAAAATAAATAAAGACACACATATATACATACACATGTGTAACAGATCTTTTTCATTCTGGAATATTCAAAAGCTAGTCATTCTAATGGTTAGTGCATCAATAAATGTAATATTAAAATATTTTTTTTTATTTTTTAATCTTTTCGTTGTTATGGATAGACCTTCATGTGTCATAATGGCTCAATCGTTAAGGTCTTTGCTTCATACCATTATACAAAAGCTCAGAGAACTTGATCCCCAGTCCTTGCTTGATGCGCCTGACCTCCCTGTCCATGGTGAAAGCCTCGATGTCCAGGTGAGCATGATGGAGAATGGTTCCTCCAGGGGTCTCGTAAATACCTGACAGGAAGCAAGAATGAGAATTGTACACATATGTGCATTATATCTGAACAGAACAGCAGACATTACAATATTTATATATATATATATATATACAGCAAGCTGTTAAATTGTCTAGAAGAAGCTAGAAGAGTCTGAGTTCGGTCTCATGTCCAGGTATCATCATTAAGATAATGAAGTCTGCTGACCAGCATGCTGTCTATCACCTGTTATAGACAGAGCAACAAGCGGAAATGATAGGGTAACAACCCCCAGCTGCCAAGATCTACTGCCCTGGCTTTTCCACCCTGCAATTTACAACATCAGTGTGTGTGTGTTTGTATGTGTGTGTGCACGTGTGGAAGACGGATATTTAACTTATGCACAAATGAAGCTGTCATTCAGCTGTCAAAGTATAAGCAGGACAGGAAGGTGGAAGGCTAAAATTTTATCCATTCGAACAGGTTTATACCAAGGCAAGTTTTAAAAAGAAGACGTTTCTTATGTTTTGTCTCTCTTGGATGGAACCAAAATCTTGAGAGCCAAGCTATAATCTTTGTTGAATTTATGGTTTGTATTTATTTCAAACAGGAAGTAGTTTCAGAAGGATATTCGATGTGAGCAGTTACGGCTGTGTTCAGTAAATACCATAACGCGATGTTAATGCTAGATATAATATATTTTATTAATGCTGGGTGTTTTTTCTATCTATTTACCAACAAATCTGAGGAGCTTGCCTACAATTTGACTCCACAATTTTAAAAAACTATTTATAATAGAGATGAACCGATCAATCGGCCAGTGACCAGAATCGGCCGATCTGCCTCATATATAAACGATTCTGTACCAAGCGCAGAAGTTCAAGATTGGTGCAACAGAGATGCATTTTTATGGCGTTACATTATCAAAAATTAGTCTCAAAGAATTAGTCTCAAACCCGCTCATTACATATAGAATATGTGCGCTCACTGTGAAGTTGAGTTTTGAGACTTTGGAGGCATCTGGAGGCCATTTCTTCATAATCCTACAGATGGTATACTCAGAACTACATTATCATTCTGAAGTTTGTTCAGAAATAATAATTATGGCGGATGACAGAGATACGCAAGATGAGTAAAAATGAGGCTATTTGAAGTTTGCTTGTATTGTTTAAATGCTGCCCTTGATTTTTAACTGAGGAACGCGCTACATTCAATTAATCATTCAACTTTTTACCGATTTAAAATTGTAACAAAATCGGGGGGAAATGTAATATTGAATGTTATAGTGATATTAATAAAATCGAAATACTTATAGGATCAAAGTTTTAATGGAATCATCACCTAGGTATCGTTATGATATCATATCGGGAGGTGGCTGGTGACTATCCCTACTAGCTAGAAACCTGCTTAGTGCTGTATTTCTTAGTTGCTTCATCACAGTATTCTCCTGATGTTAAAGAGTTGAACAACAGGACAAATGCATTCTCCTTTTTTATGTCAAATACACTAATTCTCCAGTTACAATAGAGCACAATATGCCTATATGTATGCAGTTGATGCTAACTTTGATTAGCGTACTTACCCTTTCCTAGCATTTTACCAAAACTTCTGAGGTAAATGTTGATATTTTATACACATTCTTCTTATTTCTAATACTGTTTGTATTCAAGATATGTTATCTAACACATTATATCTCAGTCCATTAGCACAGTATTCTCCTCATTTTAGACAGTTGAGCGAATTTTGAATTATATCAGTACACGTATGCACATTACATTCAAATACTACAGTGGTCATTTATAGTAGATATCTGGAGCCTTTGTATACCGATTTACTAAAACATCTGACTAAATGTTGATATTTTATGCAATTTTGTCACATTGTAGTCCAGATATCCTACAGCTAGATACATGCTTTGCACTACGTTAAACAATAAGTGTGTAGTATGTTCACATTTTAAGCCAATTTAGCAATATTTTTCTAGCAGTTTACCAAGATACCTGAGGTAAAATTAGTCTCAGTCTTGTTTTTACATAATTTGTATTTTACCATTTCATATTTAAAACGCAAAATCACGAGTTCTAACTGAGCAGAATGTAAATACATATATACCCAAGTCAGTTAGGAATGTCTTCAAGAAGTCTGGTGATGCTAATTGCAATTATGAGCAATTATGAGTCTTTTTTATAGCAAATTACCAATATACCTGAGGTAAATGTTGACATTCACTATAGATTTGTCTCATTTCTAGTGTCATTCTTTTTTTTCACATTTATATATATTTACCAGTCAAAAGTTTGGGCACATTGTCTAATTAAAAGTTTTTGTATAGTGATTTATTCTAGGACTATAGTGGAGATTTTAAAACTATAAATCAACACATATGGCATTAGGTAATTAAGTAACAACAACAATAACAGTCAGTTGTTATTTTAAGACACGAAGGTCAGTTCTCCCAAGAACAGTACTGTCAAAACCCATCATGCACCATAATGAAACTCATGAAGACCATCCCAGGAACGCAAGACCAAAACGTACCTCTGCGGCACAGGAGGAGTTCATTTAGAGTTACCAGCCCCAGAAATGACCAATTAACAAACAGCACCTCAGATTAGAAGCTGTATAGAACATAAGTCGCAAACACATCTCAATATGAACTTTTCAAAGGAGATTACCGCAAATTTTGGAGCAAGAAATAAAAATCAGGAAAGACCATCCGAGTTAGAACATGTGTCCAAACTTTTGACCTGTACTGTAGTCAGCGCTCTATTTCTCAGTTATAGCAGCAGTTTTCTCTCGCCAGTATTTAGTCTCTAACCAAAAACAAGGAACAAAAACCAAAGGTCAGTAATTAAGTCTGAATTTATCCGCAGGTTTCTAGCAAACATTCCTCTAGATCACAAAGCTCTTAATTGGGAAGCAGGCCTCAGGCCAGTAGAGGGAAAGCTGAATGACCAAAGATCCTTCTGCCCAAAACAGGACTTAAAAAACGACTGATCTTTTAAGCACTGAAAGCCAGCAATCTGATACATTAAGGCTCTGTGGATTTAAGCGAGGCCAAAGCCAAAGAGCTAAAGTGCTCCAGTTCCGTAAGGGGGCATCTGATAACTCTCCCTGAATTAAGCTCCCTAAAGGAACGGACTGGCTAGCCCAGATTATCTAGACAAAAGCCTGCTGATTTGCAAGCATTAATCTTTTAAAGTGTGTGTGTGTGTAAAGGAGAGAGAGAAAGAGAGAATAAGACAGAGAATGGGAAAAAGGTAGCCTAAGTAAAATAGAGAGTATATGTGTGTGTGTGTGTGTGTGTGTGTGTGTGTGTGTGTGTGTGGTTAAACTATCCCTTGCTTGGCTCACAGCCCTCTGGGCATCCCGCCCTGCTAACACAGGTACGCCGAAGCAGCTTAGCATTCTTACTGCAATCTGAGCAGATATACGACGCACTCACACACATCAGCATGGAATTAACGCCAGGTTTTAACACTTCAAAGCCTCAGTCACACAAAAAAATACACACACAGATTACACTCAATTGCACATAACCCAAGGCGTGATCAGTTGCAGCTAATGGCTAATGACGGGATAAGTAAACTATTATTTTTTTGTAGCTTTTTGGGTATTTTTTTTTGGGGGGGGGGGGGGAGAAGGACAAATACTTTTAACACACAGTGGAGGCAAATAATCACTAATTACAAACTCTCCGAGATTTGCAAGAATTACCAATATCTATATGATTACAAAACAGTTATTATATATTATATAATAATCATAACAATTATTATGATTAAATGTGATTTTTCAAAATTAATAATAAAATACATATAAAAATAAATTAATTAATACAATGTTTGAAAGATATAATTAAATCTATAAATAAAACTAAGTAATATTTGATTAAATACTTATAGAAATATTATTTGTATATTATATATTATTTAATATTAACTTAAAATCTACAAAAACTACAAGCGTTCTCTAAAACCAAGGCGACTTTATTATTTTTATTAGCTCTCTTTTAAAGGACAAATTTCTCAGTTCTCCATTGTAATGTCATTGTATTGTATATTTCACTAAAATGCTTTTTTTCTTTATTAAATATTTTAAATTGAAACATATTACAGGCAAAAACATTTCTGCAAATTTTTCATGGTAATTATTAAACATAATAATTTAGGATTTTGCACTTGATCTCGAGCCTAAATGCACTTTTTGTCCACAATTACAAATACTAATATATAAATAATAATCATGATGATTATGTAATCATGTCCGTGACTATATACGATGTGTGCCACTGCAGTCGTATAGATAATTTTCCAGACACAGCAATAAAAACAATGCCAGAGAAACCATGTTGTTTATGCAGTTTATGTTTTTGCAGGATTTACAGATATGTCATCTGCAGGTGGATATAAATCTGCTACATTCCTGAGCGGTTTTACCTTCGGAAGGTTTTAAACTTCATCCTGACTGACAGCGTGACAGCTGACTACGAGCCTGAGCCAGCGGGAACAGCAAACACAAATAGCGCACTAATGGCCAGAGGAGGGTTGCCAGGTCCACTGCACATCTGTTCGGCATTATTCCTCTGACAACCGTCAACCGAGAGTCATTTCCGATCCGTTACTCGGAAATGACCCGCTGTCTGACGAAGAATCGTGACAAGCGCACACAATCTCTCACTTCACTACGCTTTGTAATAAACACAGGCTGTCATTTCCTGTTTCTGCAGCTTCCACACCAAACACCTTCATCTTTCTTTTAGACCAAACCTACAAACAAATCTAAAATAAAATGTAGAGGTTTTAAATTTCTACCTGCCACTCTGTGGTAAAATGGAAAGGGAGTGATTTCACTGATCAGTGTTGCACTCTGATGCGCACATGTGACGCATAGTTAAAAAAACAGCAATAAATCCATTCAAATCCATTTTTCCGGATGTAACAAAGTGTAGACCTTTGAAGTCACACGGATGTTATAAATACCTCTGGACTTCATTCCGACAAAGCGGTTTTCCACGATGTCGATTCGGCCGACTCCATGCTTTCCTCTGAGAGGAAACAAGCAAAAAAGATGTGAACAAGTATTAAAACAGCACCATATAATGTTTTAAAGAATATAACAGCGTCCTGGGAACTTACCCTATTTCATTGAGATAGGTGAAGATCTCAAGCGGCGTGTCTTTGGACGTTCCTTCTTTCAGGTGGCTCACCTTGACCGGTACACCTGTCACACACATTTTTCAAAAACTATAGACATACTGCAAAACTACAGACACACTGTACTGTGCTGTACATACAGTACAAGACGACTGAAGGACTAAATGCGCCTACATGCTTGCACTAATTTACTAAAATTATTGATGGTTGTTAAAAGGCATTTAAATTTTTTCTTGAAACAAATATGATTTATTTGACGCTTTATACAGATTGAAGGTAAGAATAAATATAAAGATAAGTTTCAGTAAATAAATAATACATCCAAAATCGCAAATATTTAGCGTAACTCGCATTGATTCCTGACATTTTAGACTCCCAGTACCATGACCTCATACACGACTTCATGATTAAACATGATCTTTAATAGTGATGATTTGACATTAAGCATCTGCGATACATATTTATTTATATTAATTATATTTAGATTTATATTTCGTTCATGTGGAATTTAATTGCACACTCATAAGCATGCTTAAAAAAAATATGAAATAAAATGTAGAGGTTGAATCAGTTGAATTTCGGAATGTACTAACATTTTTACATGTTACTGTGAAGTGCGCAGAACGAAGGCGCGAGATCGTGATTAAGTAGATTTGAACTGCACACTCATAAGCACGTATTTAAAAAATGTACAGCGCCATCTGTTGAATTTTGAGATGAATTAATGATTTTTTTCAAGGTTGATTATTTTATGGTATAAAGGCGTTTTTCATTTAAATCTCGAAGTAGTACATCTTCTCTGATTGCGATGAAAGAAAGGTGTAACAATGTTACCTCAAGCTCGGCCAAAGACATCTGTAAAATAAACCCCAATAAAATTCGTTCGGTGGTTTTTTCGTGATGCGTGCACAACAAGCGAACAAACAAAACTTCCAAGCTATTATTAACTTCCATCTTACACCCCCTTCCTACCCAAATGATATTTTCGCAAATATCTTTAATAATAATATTTAAAATAACTTTACAGTTTGATTATATGTATTTATTTATGTATTTATTTATTTATTAAAAGGCCAACTAAACTAACAAGCCAACTGCCAAGGGGTTCCTGGACAAGTCGGGGGTTTTTCCGTTGGCGCTTTTTCTTTTCCGAATGGTCAAGACGAGCCAATTTGGCTCGAGAAGAAAAGCACCTCAACTCAATACGGAGCCGAAGAGATCTGGAGGAGGGATAGAATGATTTGGGAGGAGTGGTGGGAAGAGGTGAATAGCGGCGCTGAAGAAAAGCACTTATAAATTCAAAAGCTTTACCACTCTTAAGGCTGTGAAATCGTGAGCACAGCTTTCAGTAATTTAATTACACACTCCAGCTACTGTGTCACCATGTCCTCTTTAGGGAGAGAGAGAGAGTAACAGACTTCAGATCTTAACTTTAACAAGAATAAGACCTAGCACACATCATAATGTGTACTCTGTATTTATTCATGCAGTTTGTGCTGCAAAAGTATAACGAACTATTAGCGGCTAGTTTGATTATCATGCGAGCTGGCATGTGAGAGGTGAGGAACAAAGTTGTTCTTAGTTAGACTGGAACGTTGCAGAGACGTTCGTGTCTGTCATATTAACGAGAAACCCGACTGGTGCAGATGTTGGAATTTAAGTCCCAGAATTCAATGCAGCTAGATGACCAGGTCACATCGAAGTTAGAGAAGAGACTCGGATATGATGATCTATGAGATGACGAAATAAAGACTAGCCGATTAAAGTGCTGCTGCATCGCTCTCTTTTCACAATGAGTTGAATGGCATTGTGGGTAATGTAGAAAACAAAATGAAGCTGGTGTTAATTATCGTGTAAGATTAATATGCTCATCTTTAAGGCTGGGTTTTTAACTCATTAAACAAATAAATTATATTTCTATTGTTAGAATTTTGCATAAACCTAAACATTTTGATCAGTAATTGCACTTTTACGTGAGTAATGAGTTTGCACGCTTTCACCGCCTCACTACATGAAAGACATCCGCGGTAAAACGAAACAAAAAAGACAAACAGGACCCAGTTGAACACTCTGGCACGGAGTAACACTATTTATAAGAGCCACCACGCCTGGTCCAGCTCTCGCTCCTTTCACCCTACATCCTTTGGAGCCCCATAAATAAATCACCGTCAATAGGCTACTTATTCATAGCATGAAATGAGCAACTCGGAGGCCAAAGGTGGAAACGATGCAATAGACCAGGCTTAGGGTGGAGCTCCGGAGCGCCTGGAAGAAAGACAAGAGAGGGCTCGAGGACTCTTTTGAACGGGCAGAAGAAGTTAAAAAAGAAAAAGTGCTGATCGTTTTTCTACCCTAAACCGCCTACGCCTCCTTTTCTATGCATCTGGGAGCCTCATTAGCATTTAGCATGCTTGCAGTTGCCAATCACGGCCGAATGGAGCGGTTCGGGTCGCCCTTTCTCGGCTGTGGGTGTAAAAGCCCTGTTAGAATGACACGTAAAAAAAGGGACTTGACAAAATATTTTCAGACATGTTCCTTTGTCAGACGCCCCATTCCCATATCCTGGGAGCGCCCCGAAGGGTGCAAGGGCGCCCCGAAAGTGCAGGCCTCGTCTGCGTAACAATGCCGGGGACCACTGCAAATAGTTAATAATTAGATTAAAAGTTCAAATAAATTAAACCCCTGCGAGAACGCCGGAGTCTCTCGGACGCCTCCCTCCCCAGTGTCTGTCAACGTGCAGGTCCTTTTCTCTGCCTCGGCCTCTCCTCAGAATAGTACAAAGACACGGCAGACACAGTTGTAGGAAAAATTAAAGCTTTACATTTTTCCTCTCTTTTCCCCTTCCTCAGGCCCTATCTCTGTCATTCTCTCTCGTTTTTTTTCTCCTTTTACTTGAGTGCAAGACATGGAAAAGCAAAAGGGAGGGGCCGGGCTTGTAAAATGACAAGAGGAAAAAGGTTTAGTAGTTAAAAATTCTTTTTAATCGATGAGAAAGCAAGCGCTGAGAAAGTACGCGAGAAGAAAAGAAAGACAAGAATAATAATTAAAAAAGGGCCATAAAGGTTTTTATTTTTTTTTACAGGACCAGGGAGGAGGGGTGGATCTTTTGTGCGCTGTCAGTAAACCAGCTTTTCTCATGGACACTAAATGGAGGTGACTAAAATCTATGAATACTGATCAGAAAAGGATCATAGACTAGCTTAAACAACACAATGACATCACTGTCTGATCCAATCAGTTCACTGGAAACTCACAGCAAGCTTAGGGGGAAAAAAATGAACGCCGCTCCTTTGGTGCACCATGAAGTTGGGTTAACTTCTCAAGATCTGGGGAACGTAGTGATTTATTAGTTTATATAGAATGGGGAACGGCTTGCTTAAACAAGAAGCTGGGATATGTGAGGAATAAAGAATTGCACTGTGCAGTAATGTATGTGAGAAATTAAGTGTTTTAGTGTTCGTTTCACAATAGTAAACTACTCGAGAGCTGCGCTGTTATAGGAAAATAATCGACACTGAGACAATATACAAATCGTTTTTTCCCTCCCTTCTCTTCTGTCTTTCTTCCATTAATATTAGAGATGTAATGATCAACTGTTACTGTTAACCACTAATTAACTGATAATGTTTGTTTTGCATAGTGTTTCGCATACGCCCTAGCCTACATATCTATTAACCTTTACACCACAAGAGGGCGCACTTGAGGTCCACGCTAACAAAAAATGTTTTGAACGAAACAAGAGCAGTATTTTCGGCAATTTTTTATTTTTTTGGCTTTGTTAATTTCCCCCACATAATTAATTTGGTAATTAATTATAATGCATTCAAACTGTCGGTTAGGAAAAATATGTGGACCTTGTATCTAATATGATATCAGAGCAATATGCCGACAATTAAATATTTTTGTATAATAATGAACAAAATGTCACACAGTTTAACATTATACTGAACGGTGTCCATGAAACATGTTATTTCTTGTTACCATGTTATAAATAGGTGTTCCATCCCTAGCCTCTATTTAAAATATAATAATAATAATAATAGTAATAATAATAAATATGTGTTGTGTTGTTTCTGATAAACCAGAAAGCGGACGCTTGCTTCTCTGCACTGAAAACTTTCCTGTGTGTCCGATGCCTGAAGTGTGTTGAACATCCTCTCTCCCGTCCACACCGGCTCATTTCACTTGCCGTTTTTGTTCTGCAACATTTCACGGCCGATGACTGACATTAGTCGCCATGTTTTTATATTGCGAGTGTATTTTGAGCTGTAAGTGTGTCAGAGTGGCTGGACCGAGGCTCGCAGGACTGAAGATTGGTCAATATCACGACGCAGCAGGGGGTCTGACTCTCATCACCAAGCTGACTGATGGGGGCAAGACACACACACACACACACACACACACACACACACACACACACACACGCACAGATACCTTTGCTAAACTCTATCTCCAGCATGTCTGGTGTAGCTGGCGAGTCTTCGGGGTTCTTGGTCATCAGATAGAGGTCAGAAGGAGCATGGTTCTGTGAGGGAGAAAAAAAAAAAACAGTAATTCTGGTGTTATTACAATGAGGATGAGCTTTAAACCGTATTCATAGTCCAGATCAAAATGACTTCCCAAAAACACGCAGCACGATGGAGGCACAGTCCAGATGCCATTTTTGTCCATACTTTTGTGAGGAAAAGCAGACTTTCTGTGCAGCGAGTCTCTGTCTCGTCTCCGTCTGCGTGGGGGGTCGCCGCAGCGAGCGGATGCGTCAGACGGAGAGACCCCCTGCCAATTACCTGACATTACAGCGAGACGGCAGACGACGCATCCCGAGCGCAGGCAAATTGCAGGGGAGCTATGCAAAGTAACCACCGGGCGCATTTAAATGGAAACCTTTACCAGACACACATCACGATAACTAATCTACGTCCAAATGAGCGCCTTTGCTTTCCTTTTAACTAAACAGCATACCCGGCCGCCCCGGCGTCACCTCTATTCTTTTCCGCTCCGCCGCTTTCTGTCATAAGAAGATGAAAGAGTGAAGCGGCACGTCTTTCTTAAAAGCCCGAAACTGAAGTGCATGCAGTTTTTCAAGCATAGTGATTTTTTTTTTTTCCCCAGCTAGAGTGAACTAAATAGTAAGAGGCGTTACTTTGAAGTTCTGAGTGTACTTGTGGAAAGCGAAGATGCAGAATTGTGCTAGAATGACAAATATTAGTGAAATATTGAATGAAGGCAATTGCTAATTTTTGGAGAAGAAAAAAATGTAAGAAAATTGTGTGTTTTGGGGGGTTTATCCATACTGGGACAGAGAAAGCGTCCGACTTGAAAAGAAACTAATTGAAAAGTTTCTAATTAAATCACTTGCCAGTGCTTAATTTTTATTCAGCTATTAAAGAGCACAGATTCTTTTCCTTTCCTAAAAGAAAATACAAAAAAACTAAACAAAAAAAAGCAACCCATATGTTATTATGTTAGAGAGAAACTGGAAAGCATAAATTATACAGTATATGCTTAAAAATTCTGAAGATTTTTGGTCTGACTCTAAAACTGGAGACTCCTTCCAAACATTGTTTATTTATGTAAACCCGTGGCTTGCATATAACATATTTAGATTCATTAATTAGATTAAACATTTCTATATCAAATATAATCATGTCATCCACCTCAAGTACAGTTCACAGAAAAAAAAAAACTTCCCGAACTAAGAACTAACTCTAAACCGTTCTCTCACAGAAAGGTAACAGCGCCAAGCCAAAGCATTTCACTACCCACAGCGCCGAGTGATGCCCGGCAGTCCTGTAACGAGCTTCCACATGGACAGAGCTCGACACACACGACATCGCCAGGCCCACGGAGGTAGAAAAGCAAAGCCAGGAACAGGGCGGCGCAGCTAGAACGTGAGCAGATCAATGAATTTCAATGTGAGCCCCCTGCAGGTGGAGCTGGCCCCGCCGCACGGCCCTGACAGAGAGGCGAACCGTAGGCAGAAAGGAAAGCTAGAGGGAGAGAAAAGAGGGGGGGGGGACATTGGTGGCAAATGGTCCGTGAACTAGCCCATCATGTCTCCGCTTAGGCGGCTCGCTATGCGGGTCTTTATCCGGCTCTGCCCATATTGTTGTCCTCCGAGGCGAGTGAATGCGTGGCCCCTGAAAGAGTACCACGGCATGAACTTAGAGCGAGTAAATTTCTCGCTTTCCACATGTTAGCTGCCTCATTGCCTTTCAATCAAAGACCTGGAGCTGAAAGTGAGAGACACAGAAAGAGAGAAAGAGAGGTAAAGGGAGAAAGGGGGGGGACGAGGGTGGGTGAGGGGAACGGGGAAAGCAGTAAGGAAAAGATGGAGGGACAGGAATGAAGATAAAGCATTGAAATCGGGGCACTGGATTGGAAGTGATGTTTAAATCGCATGTCTTTTCACTATTGCACTCTCTCTCTCTCGCGCTCTCTCATGAGCAAGTTGTTGGTAAATCAAAAAACATGGAATAACGATATGAAGAGAAGATGTTTTGCAGAGAGAAAACACAAGTCAAATACAAGTTATACAGAACCAGAACGCAAAACAGTAACTGTAACTCCGGAGTATTGAGTCGGAATATCAGTTTTAACCGATCCCAGCTCGGCTGTATTAACACTGTCGCTTCGGCTATGGTGGACAAGTCACATGACCAAATTCACTTAACTCGCGTGAAGATTTTGACATGATTAAGATTGTTTTCTCCAACAGGTAGAGGTGAAAGGTAACTAAGTCAGTTTAAGTCACATAAGTTTAAGTCTGTACTTTAGTCGCGTCCAATTCCTCCCCGTCACTAGGGGGCTCCACATTAAGGTTACTACTATCACACAGTCGGAAGGGACGAAGACTATCACGTGTTTCCTCCGAACCATGTGACGCCAGCTGGCCGCATCTTTTCAGACTGCTAGCTCACGCAGTTTTTCAGTTTTTCTTCCGCTCGCGTGAGCTCAGAGACGCTGATTGGCTGTAGAGTCGTAATTAATGTAGGAGCACGAAGTACCTCTCATCCCTCCCCTCTGACAGAGGCCACCAATCAGCTCTCTCTAGACTCTGGTTGCGAGAGGTTACAGCATCACCTATCATAATTGGGCGAGCACTTTACCACTGCGCCACCGGAGGCCCTTCACTTGAGTCGTTTTATTAGAAGACACTTTTTACTTTTTCTCCACTATATCATGCAGCAACAGTCTGTACTTTTACTTCTAGATCGTTTACTAAGAATAAGGCTACTGTGAGAGTGAATACTTTTGTACTTTTACTCAAGTTGACATGTAAATTAAGGACTTCTACATTAACTTAAGTTGAGGTCTAAGATGTCTCTACTTTCACTTTTCAAGTTCAGGATTTCTGTACTTGTCCCCACCGCTGTCAATAAGTAAGGGATAAAATATGTGCAAGCATGCTGTTATAGAAAAACAGTCAACTTTGATTCATTATTTTATCATATGTTCCTACAACAGCATGTCAAGAAGTTACTTATTCATTTTATACCATAGCAATTTATAATGAAAAATTACATAAAACTGTAACAGATGTCTCACTCGTCGTCTACACTGCTTTATCCTATATACAGGGTCGCGCAAAACTGGGTTAGCGCTGTCACCTCGCCCCTCCAGGGACTGGGTTCGATTCCCACCTCGGGGTCTGTGTGCATGGAGTTCACATGTTCTCCCCGTCTTTGGTAGGATGAGCTCCAGGCCCCCCTATGACCCTGCGGTGGAGCGGTATACAGTAGATGATGAGTAAGTGAGTGAGTAATCATGATATTGACTTGCGGTGAAATCACCCAGCGCAGCTGCAGAGGGAACGAAAGGTTTATTTATAATAAAAGTTTTTTTGATATAATAAAAGTTTTTTAATGATCAGCTTCTGAGCTGGAAATAGTGGCTTTGCTTCATCACACCGCTACACTCTTGATTATATTTCTGTCTCATAATTTCATTCAGTGTTTCATTCTTTACATAAGATCATCATCATAACAGTTACACTATTTTAAGGCTCATCTTTAAAGTCACAGAATGTTGTAAATGCAAAAATGCATTCAAAAATAATACAATCAAATAGTTGTACAAATAAAATAAGTCAATCAGTTTTTTTCCCCCTCTGCTCTCCAAAAACCGAAGTGACCACCCAGCGCTCGGCATCTTTCCCCCCTCTGGGCTGAGTGTTAATAAGCTCATGTCCGGCCGAGAGACACGTCTCATTTCCTCACCGGCTCGGAGTCACACCAAAGGTCTCATTGTATTTACCAAACAACAACGCGTCTCTTTCATATCTGTGCCGCGGGTCACCCTGAGCCGGGCCGCCGTCCTTTAAGTCTGACAGAGATGCTGTTTTAATGAGTGCTGCCCTGGCTGGAGGACACGTCTGAGGTCAAATCGAGGGGGACAGGAAGGACGAGAGAAGGAGTGAAGACTGTGGCTACACTTTAAAAATGAGGTTCTGATTATTATTTAATTGGAGGATGGAATACTGTAGGTATAAATGTACGACTAATTTAGGAGGGAAACAAAATCTTGATGACACTAACACTCACTTTACACACTTTACTAATACACACTTTACACAAAATGGACTCACCTTTAATAAAGTACTTAATGATTAATAATGTATATATATATTTTATATTATATAATATATTATTAATATATTATATTTCAGACTGGGGTTGTTTATTTTATTGATATAATTAATTTAATTAACTAATTTTAACCTATGCATGTGTTATCTTTCCATATAAAATTAGTTAATTAAATTAATTATATATATATATATATATATATATATATATATATATATATATATATATATATATAATATATATATATATATAAAAAATATATATATATATATATATATATATATATAGAGAGAGAGAGAGAGAGACAAAAAATTATACACATTTCAGTAAAAGAAAAACTTATTATTATAATATTTTAATGTTAAATTTATTGGTATACATTATATATTGACATATACAATAATAATAGTAATATTATATTAATTTAATATTAACATACTATTTCATTTTTAAAGATGTGTGTGTGTATATATACACGTACACACAAAAAATGTCATAAGCAAAATGCTATAGTACTATTATTCATTTTTTAACATTTTTCTCTATAATAAAGGTGCTTTTGCTGTAACTCATACCAGCCTCAAATAGTGGAATTAATCATCACAATCCTCGCTGATCTGAAAGAATAAATGAGAATCCCACAGCGCGGGTCTGATTGTGCCCATTCCAGCACAGTCTACAGGAATGAATAATCCCTAACCCGTCTCACAGACAGCACATGATGTCTCTCCATCCTTCCCTCGGCCTCATAATCTCTCTCTCTCTCGTTTTCTCTCTCTTTCTCTCTGTCGCTCTCTCTGACATGTATGTGTGACGGAGGCCTTTGTACTTTACTGTTAATGGTGACATCTCGGTGTCACGGTGTCACCCTGAAATGTTTCCCCTCCCACGTCGAAGCCCAAGGCAGAGACAATGGTGGCCCCGAGAGTGCCGGGCAGCCAGGGGGCCCAGCTGGGCCGGGCATTCCCATGAAATCAGAAATTAGCCAGGGCCGCTGTGAGGACAGGTCACTGTCTGTCTGTCTGTCTGTCTGTCCTAGTCTCATCACAAGGCCTTGTTGGAAGGATTCAAAGGTCATGATCCATCTCCTGAATCTGATTGGTCAGAAGGTTTTAGTTAATCGAAAAGGATTGTACTACACACTCGCTTCTATACTAAGTGTTGTTTCTATAGCAACAGCTCATTCCTCATAATGACCTGAACAAAACAGAAAGATTATACAAAATATCAGATAATCATTAAGGCTGAGAATCACCAGAGATCATCCGATACGATATTATCACGAGACCCAGGTGCTGATTCGATTCTAATTGTACCGCGATTCACGATTTCATAAATATTCAATGTTCATTAATGTTTTATTTAATTTATGGGGGATTTTGTTACAATTCAAAACAAATTTAGCAAATAATTCGATCCTACCACAAAGGACGCTGTGCTGGCATCTGATATGTGAATAGTTCAGACTGCACCACCTGTAGGAGAATAATGGAACTGCAACATTTTACCCACTTCAAATATAAACAGGTATAAACTAAACTAAAAAAAAATAATTTGGAGTCAATGCATCGATACATGATTTGCCACACACAAAAAAAAAAACACAAATCGATCCCCCCCCTCATCACTAATAATCAGCGATACGGTGCCGATTTCTCTGAAGTGATGATGATGTCACATTAATGGATTAAAGGAGTCTCCAGCATCAGTGCTTTGTAACAGTCAGTGAGGGAAACCAGTAGCTTGAAGGAAAATCTTTGTAATGGAGGATTGTATTATTTTGCAGATTTTCTGTAGTATTTAATTCTTAAATTTAAGAATTCAAGATTTTGGTGAGTTCTTTTGGAACTAGACATCGCATGTCGTGTTAGAATGCATTCAAACTCTGCTTGAATGCTTCATCTAAAATTACTATTGATTATTTATAATATATTGCAGAATTAAAAAAGGATTAAAGAATTAAACCAGGTAGGGATTAGAGAGATTAAGGCCTTTTCTTTTCTTACCTTGGGGTTCTCTAGTATTCCAGACTCGTAGCTGTAGATGAAATCAAAATAATTCAGGTTTGGGTGTAAGTGTGAATGTTTTACAGATCTAAGTGTCGCAGGTTGGGATCTGATCTGTAACATCTCACCTGATGTGCATGAGGTTGGCATCCATGCTCCACGGGGCTTTCGGAGTAACCGGGACAGGAATGCCATGTTTCTGAAACGGGATCCAGAAATATACTGCAGAAATATTCTGATATTGAAGAACGTCGTTTAAAAGACTAAATGAGGCTGATGGAGTGTGTATGAGAAAGTACGAGTCAGACCCAGGAGGAAGCCTTTGATTAGATCCTCAAATCATCTAACGTACAAAACATTAATGACATCGAAGTCTGCGTCAAATAATTTACATTCACTTTAATGATCATTTAATGATCAGTGTTTCTTTTAAATAATTTTTGATAACTTCAATAAAATTTTATTTGTATAGCACTTTTAACACTTGTCATTGTCAAAAGCAGTTTCATGGAAGTTTGTATGAAACGTGAACGTGTATGAATCTAAACGATCCGATCGTACCTCGGCGTACTCCATGAGGTCCTTCCGGCCACGGAAACGGTTGTAAAATTCTGGGATCCTCCAAGGGGAGATGATCTGACGTAGAAAACAAAAAGAAAGATAAATGTTAGCACAAATCAAGAAGGCCCAAGATTACAGACAGAAGGAAAGCATCCGGTCCTCACCTTGACTTCAGGGTACAGCGCGTAGCACGTCAACTCAAACCGAACTTGATCGTTGCCCTGGAAAATAAAAAAATTATAAATAGATTCATTTCTAAATGATATATAAAACAAAGATTTAAAAAATGTGCATCGCTAAATATATCAGTTGTACTGTATGTACAGGAACGCAGAAGGCCTGCGTCACAGAATAGTTTTACTGACATTATTGTGATGTTTCGCCATCTAGTGGTGAAAGATAAACTGAAACAATTATCAAATTCCTTCACTCATTTTATGTGATTTTTTCTATTTTATTTATTTTAAAGATTAAATATCTGTTCATTAACAATCCCAATGAACAGAAATTTCCATCAAAACAGTTCTGAAATGAAATATCTAAAATATCCTAAATTCTTTCACACACAACATGTAAATAACACTTGTATAATAACAACATGTGTGAAGCGTCAGTGTGTTCAGTAAACTTCGTTGGTTTATTTACTGCAGCTCCAGAAACCTCCTATATTACAGAAACACCAGGGTTAGATATGAAGCCTCGTAGTTACTCTGACCTTCCCAGTGGCTCCATGAGAGACGTATTGCGCCCCTTCCTGGCGGGCGATCTGCACCTGGCGCCGGGCGATGCAGGGTCGGGCGACGGAGGTGCCCAATAGGTACCGGTCCTCATAGATGGCGCTGGCCTGTACCGAGGTCCAGATGAACTCTTCTACAAACTCGGCACGGAGGTCCTCGATGAACACCTGTCTCACACACACACACACACACACACACACACACACACACACACACACACACACACACACATACACTTCACTGGACTATACTAACTGATGACCATGAACACATTATTTACTACATTATTAAAAAGAAAGAAAGAAAATAAATAGACAAATAGAGAAAAAAGAAAGAAAGGCAAGGCAAGTTTATTTAAAGAAAGAAAGAAATGGAGAAGAAAGAAAAAACAATGAAAGAAGATAAATAGACAAATAGAGAAAAAAGAAAGAAAGAAAATAAACAGAAAAGAAAAACAATAAGAAAATAAAGAAAAAAGGAAGAAAGAAATAAACAAAAGTGTTATGAATAAAAAGATGAGGATTTGTGAGAACGTGTTAGTTATCTGCTAATCACATTTTTGTCCACTAAAGTCTGAGTATGATCATGATTAGTTACATACAGTAATACTGCGCAGGATAGTGTGTGTACTGCAGTAATAATCGTGTGAGAGACGTGTGACATGCTGACGTGTGGCTGCATCAGTGTGTAATAAGCGACAGTATTACAGTATAAACTCTCAGTCAGTGCTGACAGATCTCTCTGTTACCTTTATCGCTCCCAGAGCCTCTGCTTTCTTTCTGGCTGCTTCAAAGTGTTCCTCCTGTCCAATATTAGCCTGCGCGCACACACACACACACACACACACACACACACACAGACATATACTGTGTGTTTTATATATATATATATAAAATCAGAACTACAGAAAGACGTAAGTTTCCTCTTTTGAAATATTTATTCATATTGGACTGAATTTTCAAAAATAATTAAAAAACATATTTCAACACAGAACTTTAACCCACAACTCAAAAAGCTGCAGAAAGAACTGCAGAAACATCTGCTTTAATTATTTATTTTGTACCTGTGTAGTTAATCTCTAAACAAAATATTTTATTTAACATAAAGCTAAAGCTCATTAATGATAAACAAGTTTAAACTGTTTCAGTGTTTAATTTTAGAAACTTGTGTCTAAACTATTTGTCCTCTGCTGCCACCTACTGGCCGAAATTATTCCAAATAGAATGTCAAATTTTGTTATTCCAAATATCATTAATGATAAACAAGTTTAAACTGTTTCAGTGTTTAATTTTAGAAACTTGTGTCTAAACTATTTGTCCTCTGCTGCCACCTACTGGCCGAAATTATTCCAAATAGAAGTATGAACGGTCTTGATGTTAAAACTGTTGATTGTGCAGAATAACAGAAGATCTCAGTTTATTTCTCTATACAATCCCAGTATTTCACTAGTACTTGCACAACATCAAGGTAGAAAGTTTTCTGAAACCCCGGCCTCCCAGGAACTCCTGTAACAGCCCAAACATGTGGAAATAACTGGCCATAACTCCCAGCCGAGTCCCTGTAAGTGTCACGTTTCTTTTGGTGGTGTTGTTGTAGGCGAGGCATAAATGCAGAGGTGAAGATGTTGTTTAAAGATGTTTTAATAATAATAATGAAATGAAACAAAAACAAACACAACTTTCAAACATGAACAAACCAAACCGAAAAACTAATGTCACACACGAATTAAAATCCAACAAATGCAAGACAAGAAGCACAAGTTAAACTGACTATTTATAAAGAAACTAATAAGCCAACTTGGTGCATCTTGGTTTAAACTTAAAAAAAAAAAAAAAAACAAGTTTAAACTTTAAAAAAAAACACAACAAAAAACAAGAGTCGCCAGGCGCCCTCTAGGGGTTAACCCTTACAGTAAGGTGTAAGTGGTGCTGGTGAATGATGATGTGTCTACAGTTCACACTGACAGGTGCACAGGGACTAATTTAGTCATCTCCAATTCCTCCCATTTACTACGGGGCTCCCACTCTACTACCACTCAACAAGGAACTGCATCTTTTCAGACTGCTCGCTCACACAACGTGGAGTAACACACTGGGAGGACAGCGCTATCCGCTCCTTCCGCGAGCTCACAGACACACCTGGTTGGCTGTATTAGCCGTCAAAAATGTGATAGCACGAAGTACCTCCCCTCTGAGAGAACTCAGCCAATCAGCTCACTCTAGACCTGTAGCTGCAACAGGTTACAGCATCACCCGGGAATCGAACTCACGATCTCCAGATGATAGGGCGAGCTCTTTTCACTGCGCCACTCAGAGGCTTTTTTTTACTCATGAAAATAATACTTATTATTACTTAATATTTAGTTAGAACAAAACGGAAACAAACCTGGAGCTGCAGTGGATGAGCTCCAGTTCTGCAGGGCTTCACCATTTAGGTGTCATTTTGTTATATTCAGCGTTTTGCTTTACCTTTAATGGACTTTCATTTTTGACAGGGCTACATGTACTATAAATCATTTGTGCTGTTTTATTGCAGTTTGGTCTATGAAAATTTAGACACATTTTAATTTTTTTATTTATTTTGTTTAAGATTGATAAATGAGTCCAACTGACTAAAAATTGATTCATTTGTGTATTTTGCAGATGAAAAAAAACAGGAATGGGAATATTGTCACGCAGATCTGGCTTTGTCGGTGGCTTTCTTCCTGGTGGATCCCACCTCTTATTGTCACCATCAGGCATCGCAAGTCCTTGAACGCTCTGTCAGATGTGACAGCAGAAGAGACGCGATATACGATCATCCCTATCGAGCACGCCAGCTGCAAGTTCCTGTTCAAAGTGTCAGAAGATGACAAGAACTGGAACAGCACCTTTGAGCAAACTATAAAATGCTGAGTTAAGCAAAAGCATGGCATTTTATGGAAGTCCCCTACATGCCCCATTGCCCATCTGCATTCAATGCCGCAGTGGGACAAGTGATCGAGTCTGGAGGAGAACCAAACGAGCATGCAGATGCACAGTTGATGCTTGGAGGAGAGTTCAAGAGTTTTATAGAGACTACTACACTCTAGGTTTCTCCTTCTGGAGCTCTCTTGGTGAAGTTCACATCTGAAAAAATCATTAGAGCTTCAGTAGAACATGCATTGTTATTTCAAAAGGCAGCAGTTAGACTTTGAAATTAGTCTTTCAGGAAATATAATGCCTTCTTAGACATACTGGTCGTGCTTGGCATATCAGTCAAGTCAAGTCAAGTCAATTTTATTGATATAGTGCTTTTAACAATTGACACTGTCGCAAAGCAGCTTTACACAATCAAAAGAAGTAAGTTTGTATGCAATGTGAATGAATGTGTATGAATCAAAATGATAAGATTGTCCCTTAGTAAAGTTTTCCATGATAATCTCACTCACCATCTATGCTTAATCCTGTATTCAGGGTCATGGGGGGCCTGGAGCCTATCCCAGGAGACTTAGGGCACATGGCAGGGTACACCCTGGACAGGGTGCCAATCCATCGCAGGGCGCAGACACACACACACACACTCACTCACTCATTCACACACTACGGGCAATTTGGGAACGGCAATTAGCCTAACCTACATGTCTTTGGACTGTGGGAGGAAACCGGAGTACCCGGAGGGAACCCTCCAAGTACGGGTGACGGGAATCGAGCCTGGCCGGGGATCAAACCCGGACCCTGGCGGTGCAAGGCGACAATGCTAACCACTACACCACAGTGCCTCTCCATGATAATCTTTTGTGCAAAAAAAAAAAAAAAAAAATCCTTGTTTAAACCCCCCCTCACCCCATCTCATCCTGTTGCATCACACACATACCCCCCTCCCCCATTGTCCTGTTGCATCACACACATAACCGCATGTATCCCATGGTTGGGATGATGTTTTCATGATGAAATGCATGGAACTCCAGTGTTCAAAATTATATAAATAAATAGGGCACGATGAAATAAATAACTGTGAAATAGTGGAACACATTTTGAAAAAGAAAGCTTATTATTGTGGAAAATATTGCTCTCTGCTATATAAATTTACTTATTATTATGAAATAACATTTCATGGTCATTACTTTTTCCAATATCAGAGATTATTGCAGAGGGTTTTTATTTAATTCCAGCTGTTTTTATTCCAAAATATCTTTTTTTCAAAGTCAGTATTTATTTCAAAATCCCGTTTTTTCCCGAAGGCCTATTTATTTAATAATGCGACTTTTCAGCAGAATGAGTCGTCCTGTCAATCAACAGGGATAGGGCGGAGCCAGCTGTGTGATTGGTTGCTCCTTTATTCAGACGTAAGTATCAGCGCATGAAGTATCGATTTAGATCTAATGGTGCAATACGTGTCCTATGCAGCAGGTGGCAGAACTGTGTCTACTGCACTGTAAACCCTAATGCTGAAAGTAATTAAACACATTGAGTACTGTTAGCTTAAATTATTGCAATTAGGTCAAATTAATAGAATTTTTTAGTATTTATGAGTTTGTAGAAATTACACTTATCAAGTTAGCTGAACAAATTTGATATTTTATGTGATCGTAAGTACTTAAGTAACAGTAACTGTCGCCTTAAGCTTCCACCAATGTAAACTCTATAAAGCACTGGTCGTTTCGCCTGCGATGCGGAAGACCCGGGTTCGATTGTCCGCAAAATTTGATTTGATTTGCACAAGTTCAACAAACTCAAAAAATTATAGTTTTTCTTTACTTAAAATTGGAAACATCATTACTTAAAAAATAGTCAGGGGGTATCATCTTGATGCAGTCAGTGTAAGATATACCACTTATCAGTATAAGCTGCAAATGCAGCCGGGTCAGTGATGATGGAAGAATGGGAATCAAACTGAATAGGTCATCTGGAATAAAATCAGTAGCAGCATCAGTTCATGCTAGTAATTATTGTAGTCAATATTAATTAAAAATAAGCCTTATTTTTTTTAACTAATATTGACTACAATAATAATTAAAATGAGTAACTAATTTACTAGCCCGAGCTAATGCTGCCTCTGATTTTATTCCAGTTTACCTGTTCAATTGATTCCCATCCTTTTCACTTGGCTCGGGCATAGAAGGGGAGAGGTGCTGTGTCAACATAATCACTGACACTGAGGCTGCTGGATCCAGACTCGCTGTCCCTGACCATAGTGTTAGAGCTGTCAGAACCTGCGGAACTGCAAAAGGCATAATCTGCTAATCTGAAGAATTTCACAGCATCTGCTTTTAAAGCTTCTTCTTCTTGTCGCGTAAAACGTTCAGCTCCACCTTTTCTTTTTTCTTTTCATTTTCATCCATGGCAATTATTAATTCTTTGCTGAGAAAGGATCCATCTCTCTCCTTCTGTAAATTAAAAGTTAAAGGCTGCGTGTTTCAGAACACGTATGGAATAGGATTACAATACATTCACATAAACTGTGCCGCTTTGCGCCGGATAGCCGAGGAAAAGAGCTCAGAGCCAACAATAGCGTTCAGCACAAAACCTTTATTTTTTTCAGCGTCACAAAATTATAATACAAAACATAAAGTACAATTACAGAAAAGGGTAAAACAATAGAGCGTTTCGGGGGGGGAGCGGCACACCTCAGCTCCTACTCCGCGCTCTCCTCCTCACGCGCACACTCCGCAGCAACTCTTACAGGGCAACATACTGTACATACATAATACAACATAACAAAACACACGCTCTTCGTCGGCAGCGACCGTACAATAAACGCATTCATCTATCTGCGTAAAAAGAGATGCAATATTACGGCTTCCGTCATTTTTACAATACATTTACATACTGACTGGACCGGCCCGCATTAGCCAGCGGCCCACCGAGAAAAAGCCCGGGGCTCCAGATGGCCACTCCGCCTTTGCCTAGCACGTTGTTGCTAGTTGTAGCGGTGGTCCACAGAGCAGGTATCCAGGGAAACTAATCGATGTTAAAGTATCAGCCAATAGGCGCGCAGGTCCAACCCACTGGCACTGATTGACAGAACAACTCATTCTGCTGAAAAGTCGTATTATGAAATAAATACGCCATCGGGGAAAGCGGGATTTTGAAATAAATACTGACTTTGAAAAAACGACATTTTGGATTAAAAACAGCTGGAAATAAATAAAATGGCTCTGCAAGAACCTCTGTTATTGGAAAAAAAATAATGATCATGAAATATTATTTCATAATAATAAGCTTTTTTTTCAAAATGTGTTCTATTATTTCACAATATCAATCTCTCAAATTACAGAGTTATTTATTTAATCATGTCCTATTTATTTAATACATTTTGAACACTTTGGAGTTCCATAGATACGCAGCGCCCTTTCTACACCAGACGTGTTCGTTCCAAATGGTTCAATCTTAGTTCCACCAGAGCACAAAACATTTTGCCGATACTGCTGTGGCGTGTCAAACATCAGACGTGCAGCAATGTTCAGCTTCCTCCGTGGTGTCCTGCATGGACACCCTGCTTGTTTAATGTTATACGTACTGTAGAATCATGAACACAGATGTTAGCCGGTTCTGATGACGTCGTCACATCTTTGGCCATCACTCGGGGTTGTTTCTTTACCTCATTGTTGACATCCTCATTTGCCCAACTGTAGACTGGTGAATTTATCAAAGTCTTTGAAATGACTTTACTTACATTACATATTCTTCTTGAGTATTGAAAAAAAAAGTGTTTTTTTATCAGTGTCACAGTAGCTCTAGTCTACACCTCCCAACTCATTTACTTATCAAGAGTCCAGGTATGCTATGTACCTCCTGACTCCGATTAGCTTTTTGGAGGTCATTACCATACCTTTCCACTAGCACTATGAGGTTTTTATATGAGGTTGTTCTCAATAAAGACATGAATAATGTCCGTAAATACAATAACCATGTCAGCTCAGAGGTTCTGTAAATATCACACAGTCCTTTTCATTAAGCAATCGTTCATTTTCTCCTTAGTGCACAGAATGTTCCAAGATTACCACCGGCTACCTTACAGGAATCGAGGGAAATATTTACAGTAAGCTGGAACGCTAGAGGAAGTTCAGTACGCATGAAAAGCGGTTTGGCGGGTTCAGTTAGGACCGGTATGAGGATATGGAAATGAAATGCTTTGTCATGCTTTTCATCAAATAAACAACTATTGTTCTGTCTCGGTCAGACGCGTACACGTGATCACATCCTTCATCGGTGTAAGCCTTAAGGGATTATGATTCTTCACACTTCATGTGTTCTGCATGAGCTGATCTGACACGTCCATGCAGCACTCGGCCGACCGCCGTCTCTGTGCTATGTCGGGTGTTTTTTTTGTTCATGAGGTCGATAGCGATACACCCTGATAAAACCCCAGCGACTCTGAAATCCCTCCAGAGGACAGTCGTGAGGGCAGAAGTGTGGGAAAAGTGTGTTATTAGTATAATATAATATATATATAATGTTAGTAAATCTGTGTTGTTGGTTAATCATAATGCCTCATATCTACCTCAGAGTGGAGGCTTGACGGTTCTATACCCTGCTTATTTATTTGTTTATTTATTTTTGTCGTCTGTGTACAGTATGTCCAGACTTGATTTGTCAAAAGGGTTTGTCTAACTTTTATGGAGTCCTGGTCATCCAAACCGCTTAACACGTATGACTCTACAAACAGCTCTGCCATCATAATACTGTACACTCAACATTTTAACTTCGCTAGGTAAACCATGGTAGGACTGAGTGGGACCCCATTATTACTTTTGAATTTTTCATGGCATTGATTCAACAAGATGCTGGAAACATTCCTTACACTGTAAACTTTTTTTTTTTTTAGTTGTTGCAAATCAAATAAATTCTTGTTGGTCTTTCGGCTGCTCCCAGCAATGAGTCACCACAGCAGACAATCTGGTCCGCACACAATCTTGGCACAGGATTCAAGCTAACTTGAAAAGTGTCATTTCTACAAACTCAGAAAAATTCCAAAAAGTTCTAAATACTCATCAGGGTCTATTAATTTGAACCAATTGTAATTATTTAAGTTAACAGTACTCAAAATGTTTAATTACTTTGAGCATTAAGGTTTACAGTGTAGAGATTTTAGACGATAGCATCATGTGATTGCTGCAGATTTCCCGGCTGCACGTCATCCATGATGTTCCACCACATCCGAAAGGTGCTTTATTGGATTGAGATCTGGTGACTGTGAAGGCTGTGTGAGTACACTGACCTCATTGTCATGCCCAATTTTTTTATCTTTGTGACATGGTGGTCATAAAGGGATGGACACGACAATACTCAGGTAGCCCACCTAGCACCAACAACCATGCCATGTTCAAAGTCACTTAAATCACTTTTCTTCACCAATCTGATGCTTGGTTTGCACGGCAGGAGATCATCCCAATCATCCGTATCTACATACCAAAATCCACTGAGCTGATTGGCTGATTAGATATTTGAATTGATGTGCACTTAAACAGGTGTATCTAACGAAGTGGCCAAAAAGTGGATGTCTTCTATTCAGTAACAGGTCTCTTCAATAAGATTACAGTGTAACCTTGGATTACGAGCATAATTCGTTCCAGAAGTGGGCTCGAGTTCCAAAACACTCGTAAACCAAATCATCATTTTCCCATAAGAAATAATGAAAACTCAAATTATTAATTCCAAAAAAAAAAAAAAAAAGGTGAGAGAGTGTGTGTGCGTGTGTCGGTGTGTATGTGTCGGTGTCAAATTACGCGCGCGCACACACACATAGAAGACACTTGGTGTGAAAATAAGAGGCGCATGCATGATACATGATACTCAGCACTCGTAAACCAAGACTTGCTCATTTTTTCAAATCAAAATTTATTAAAAATCTTTGCTTGTCTTGCGGAACACTCGTAAACCGCGTTACTCGCAATCCGAGGTTCCACTGTACTAGGTAAATCATTATATCATTCTTTCCTTACTCGTCAAGAAATCTGTTAGATCATTCCTGTCATGTTTGCCATCACAGACTTTTTTCAGTACAGATGATGAAATAAAAAGGGTAAGCTGAAGTAGTATTACCAGGTAGGCGATGACATCATACCCTTGTTCCTTGAGCCAAACCAGGATGCAGGACGTGTCGAGACCGCCGCTGTACGCCAGGACCACTGTACCTTTGCACATTTTCTCCATCTTTAATACCTTAGATAAGCAACCGGTCAGTGATGAGGAAATTTTCACAAAGACAAAATTGTCTCCTCTCAAATTAAAATCAAATGAAATTAAATGTTTAGATTAACAGGTGGATCTTTACATTAACCCTCTCTCACAGTGCACTATGATCTGCTCCACCAGCGAACTGCAGGTTCATAGGGCACACTCACTCGCACACTACAGGCAATTTGGAAACGCCAAGCTGCATGTTTTTGGACTGTCAGAGGAAACCCACCAAGCATGGAGAGAACATGCAAACTCCCACACACAGAGACAGGAAATGACAGGAGGTGCAAGGCGAAAGTGCTAACCACTACACCACACACTACGGGAAATTCTGGGAACACCAATTAGCCTAATCTTCAGATTCACAGACCCCGAGCTGGGAATCGAACACTGACCCTAGAGGTGCAAGGAGACAGGGCCACTTTTCCGTCTTACTGTGCAAAAGTCTCAGGTGCCATATTATCTGTTTTTTATGTCTGCATTATTATGTACAAGACCATTCCCTACAAAGATACACTAAAATTTATGAATAAATAACATTACAGAAGAATTTTTGCATGCAGGTAAAGAAAGCTACATAATGCATGTTTTCAGATGGGAAAAAAATCAATAATGTAGTCTCCTGGGTTTTGCATATAAATATAAAAGGAGCGAGTGTGACGAAGTTACCAACAGAACTCATATTCTCCAGCATGCTCAGTAAAACCTAACAGCTGTTTTACTTAGTGTGGAAAATGTATTGGCCTATAATTGTGTCCAAGTGTGAGGTACCAAATACCCAGAAGGCCTCGATCCATTTACTGCAAAAGAAAAGACGCCTGCATGGCAAATTGGGGAAGTGAGGAACATGTCGGCAGAAGGCAGGGATAGGAAACAAAGCAATCAGTAAAATAATGATACTAACAAAAAATAATAGCTAGCAGAGCAATATACTAATAATATTTACTCCTTTTATTATATTTTATAGTTAGATACTTATAACTAACAATAATTAAGGAAAAAGTATGCGAGCGGTGACCCAAGAACGACCCGTACACACAGAGTGCAAGAAATTGAGGAACTTTAATGAAGTGGAAAAATGCAGAAAATGCAGGCAGAGATCCAAAAAATAAAAATAAAATTTCGGTTCTGCTGTGATTGGGACATTGCCCAAAGAGCTACTGTAGACTTCCGCTTTTAAGAGCGAAAAAACAACATAAAATACAATTTTATTAAAAATCAAATTAATCACTAATCCTCAGCAATACCCTCCTCAGAGGAATACGTGGTCTGATAAGGCGATGATTGTGGCGATAAGATTAACAGAGACGCTTAGGAAAAGTTAAAAGAAATAACTTTCAGTTCTGTTTTTCTGGACACCGAGCACAGATGGCCAGACTTCCCGTTTTTAAAGATAAAAAACAAAGAGATCAATAGTTAATAATCAAATCCATTACTTTCCCTTACTACACTCTATATTATACTACACAACCAAATTCATCAATAAAGATTGTAATATTTGAATATTAATTAATAAATTTTATGAATTAATATAACTATTTTAAATAAGGGAAAATAATTATAATAATTATGCAATAATAATAATAATAGTAATAGTTAAAATAATATAATCTAATGCAATTAAACTGAGAAAATTTATCTTATTGACCCTAACCGTAATTAAGATCAATAATTAATTATAATCTTGAGATCCTAAATACATAAATATATAACGTATAATAAAGAAAAATTTATTAACAAATCAATTATTTCAATAATTTTAAGCATACTAAGCTTGACTGTTGGGGAAGGAATAGGAAAATAAGAATAGGATTATTACGCTGCTTAGAAAAAGCTCAAAACTTTCGCCGATCAAAAATTAAGCCATCAGCGCTAGTGGCTGATATTCTGGTTAGGAAAAGAGGGACAAACCAAACTCTCCCTCTCTGAAAAAGGATGATGTAAGATCCTTTATGGCCTACCCAGACATGAATAAATATAAGATGAGAGGGGGAAAATTATGTAATTGGGAGGTGCCAAGCAATCAGACCTAACAAATTTAACATATATCTTATGAATATTAAGTCTCTACTTGACTTAAGGAGGAGCGAACAATGAAACAATGAGGTAATTATAAGGTAATCCCTAGGTAAGGGTATATAAATCATGTAAAATTGGGAAAGTTGAGAGATCTTGGGGAATTTTCTTTGGGTGTCTGTTGTCTTTCTGGCTGGCCGGTCCAGAGCTGTCCATTTACTTTTGGTTGCATTAAACTTATTTGCTTTTTCTATGCTCAAGCTGTTGTTGAGTTTTTGTTAGGAAAATTGGTGCAGTTCACAAAAATTTGCCGCGACATTAGAATACTGCACACATCTGTATCAAACACTACCGATTACGTTCAAGCAAAGAGTTTCCACACCAAATATTGACTGTTTATTGTTTGTTACTACTTAGTGCTTTTTATAGAAGTTTCTTTTAACGTAGAAATGTTGGATGAATGTAGCATGCTGGAGAATATGAGCTCTTTTGGTAACTTCATCACACTCGCTCCTTTCTATTTTCATGCACAGTACTGTCTGTATATATGTCTGTATATATATACAGTTTTCTTTATTGTGTTCTTTATTGTGTTCTTTAGCCCAAACGCGTCTCTTCTGCTTGTTGCCTGTCCTTAGCAGTGGTTTCCTAGCAGATATTCTACCATGAAGGCCTGATTCACACAGTCTCCTCTTAACAGTTGTTCTAGAGATGTGTCTGCTGCTAGAACTCTGTGTGGCATTGACCTGCTCTCTGATCTGAGCTGCTGTTAACCTGCGATTTCTGAGGCTGGTGACTCGGATGAACTTATCCTCCGCAGCAGAGGTGACTCTTGGTCTTCCTTTCCTGGGGTGGTCCGCATGTGAGCCAGTTTCTTTGTAGCGCTTGATGGTTTTTGTGACTGCACTTAGGGACACTTTCAAAGTTTTCCCAATTTTTCGGACTGACTGACCTTCATTTCTTAAAGTAATGATGGCCGCTCGTTTTTTTCTTTACTTAGCTGCTTTTTTCTTGCCATAATACAAATTCAAACTCTTTGAATGAGAAGGTGTCCAAACTTTTGGTCTGTACTGTATATATATTAGTAGTAGTAGTATGCATTTTTCTTCCACACCCAAAGTGTCGTTACAATTATTCTGTGCATCGTTTTCTTTTGTGAAAGTGCAGAAATCAGTGCATTTGTGATGACATGCATGAATCCCTCCTATATGATAAACATGCATGAAAAACATTTTTTCCCAACATTTTCAGAAGCAGAGTGACTTCACGAGGTGTCTTTTTTTTTCTCTTGCCATAGTGGCTCAAATGGAATGAACAGTAGAGATAGAAAATATACAAATGTATACAGCAATCAGATTTTACAGAGCTTTTCAGCCACCTAGAAACGAGTCGCTACTTGCTGAATAATTACATAAACGCTATCATGTACACCAGATAGCTGAAGAGGAAGATCTACTCACCTGAACTTGCGGACGCTCAACTCGGTTCTGTAAATAAATCAAAGCAGGACCGCGTGGACGTTACAGTATATACGCGCCTGGATTTCCGTCAGCCCTCCAGCAACAGCGCGCCAATCAGACGGCGGAGCAGCGTCAGGGGGCGTGGCTACGCGTGCTCCCATCAGCACGAGGCCTGATGTAATACGTCTAAAGCTTGCACGTGCAGAAATAGAAGACCGCAAATGTAATCGTCGTCATCAAAAATAAACACTGTATTAACGTTTATAAACTCCCCCCCCCCCCTCAAGCCTTTATCAGAAATTCAAATAAAACTAGTAAGTTTACACTATTTTTCATCATTAGGATGAAATCTCATCTTTAAGGGACTGATGTATTTTATAGTGTTAACTAAAATATTCAGACTTTTTCTTTTCTTCTTTATGATTTACTAATAGTCCGATGTAATCAGTGCAGAGTAAGCCCTTACGGCCACGTGGGGAACATATGACACTTGGCGAGACAGTAACTCGAGCTCAGGATCCCATGGTGCAGTGAGGTGGCAAAGCTACCACCATGCAACCTCTCATTCTACCCTTTTACCCAGTCCTATTTCTTTTTTTTATTATTATTAGATCTGTTTTCTGGTGTATGCGACACACCCTTATCCCACAAATATGCCTTCAAGGAAATCTTACTGTCAGATTAAACTCGTGTGAATAGGTATTTCACAGTTGTTCCGTTCAGGAAAACTCAGCTGGAATTTCCAGTCTTGTGTTCACAGGAAAAAAGAAAAACTTCCATTCATCGAAAGAGGAAGAAATTTGAAGCGGCCACTCGATGCCCTCTTGTGTAATCGCTCTTATCAGGAGCGGTTACGGCTAATCTTGCTTGATAAATTAAATCAAAAGTCATGAAATCCTTATTGTTTGCTTTTTAAAAAATATTTTTACATTTTATCACCACAGATCGTACAAAGTGGTATCATTTATCTGATGGTTTGTACATTCTATAATATAATACTGGCATATATATATCTGGTATATAATATAAGATCAGGCAGCATATTGTTATTAGCCGGTACTGTGGCGTAGTGGCTAGCACTGTCGCCTTGTACCACCAGGGACCGGGTTCGATTTCCGTCTCGGTCTGTGTGCATGTTCTCCCTGTGCTTGGTGGGTCCAAAGACATGCTGATTAGGCTAATCGGCGTTCAACAAATGGCCCGTAGTGTTTCAATATTGACTGGAGGTCCAACCACAGTCATAAAATGGTAGTAAACACAATGGTAATCACCAATGGCCTCAACAGGCCCTAGTTGTTCTAAAGGTTCCTAGATGGATGGACTTTTGACTTTCTTTTTAAATAGTTCCAAAATTCATTAATATCCATGCACTTAAAATCTTCGCTTTTTGTACCTTCCACCCTGAACAGAGAACATAATACATATTTCAAAATCATTAACAGGATATTGCATAATTATATAAGTACATCCTTGTTCCTCTTAATGACACACATTTCCTGAAATTAAATAAACATATTAAATTACAGACACACTCTTGAGAATTTCAGCGTATTGCCACGCAGTGCTGCAGATCAGGCAGACAGTGCTGTTCTAGTGATGTTAATTTTCTCATCCATCTTCTGTAACTGATTTATTCTGGCCACGGTCGCCATGGATGCAGAGTTTACACTAGACACAGAACATCTCTCTTGCTTGGTCTCTCTCTCCCTCACACACACACAAACACAATTTAGAGAAGCTTATCCACCTAGCAGCAGGATTTCTTTTATTATTTTGTCAAATGATACCTGGGCATTTTATATTAAGGACACCTTTTTTATTTTCAACAGTATGGAAAAAATAAATGCATTATCGATCAGATCCAGACACTGATGTGTAGCAGTGTGACCACGTATAGTAATTCAACAACGTAACATACAGTAATTCAATAATCATGCAACAATCACTGCAGGATCAGGAGCATGGCATGTTTTCTCTTGTTCCCAGATTGCCTGTAGTGTGTATGATGTCCATGTGATGGGTGTGCCCTGAACCTCGTGTAACAGACTCCAGACTTCATACAATCCTGTACAGGATAAGCAGCATTGAGTATGAGTGAATAAATAACTGCATGAATTTTTTTTGCGATCGTTCCGACCGGCATTCTATGAGGACTGATATAGCGTACAACTGCACTGGGATGTTTAACAATCTGCATTATTCTGCTTCACAGGTCTTCTAACAATCATTAATTACACAAATTTATTCGGTTGCTACAGTACATTGTAAGGAAGTGTACAGAAAAAAAAAAAAGTAGACGCTGCAAAACTATTTGGGTTGGTGAAGCCAAATACCTGGTTAAATAAACAGACAAATCATGTTTATAATAAATGGTGTTTTGGAGCTGTTGTGGTTGTGCTGTTGTATTGAATATATGCTGAGCTTAGCTGAGCTACAGTAAGTATGAGCTGAAGATCAGCTGATACTTATTTCCATAATTTTCTTCTTGATTCTTTGCAGCTGTGTGACAATGACAATTCTATAAACAAAAATTTATTTAAATAGAAATTTACAATTTATGATGCAAGAATACCCGAATCTAGCCCAAGTGTGTGAAAAGCATTTTCCAAAACTGGAAAATGCCCTTTAGGAGACTGAAAAAAATACTTTATTTTTGGAAAACTCCTCCAAGGATGAAAAGATCCAGAAATTTCATTTAGAGTAGACGGTGAAGAGATTTGGTTCGTAAGTGTGTGTACTATATTTCATCACCTGTTGCTCTTTTTTTTTCATGCTCAAAATTTTCCATTTTAAAAAACACTTGTGTCTGTGAGAACTAGGATTTTGGTTTGTGTGTAAACCTTGAACCCTGCGAATAAAATGTATACATACCCTGAAGAAGAAATAGCACAAGCTTTGAAGACACATTTTATGAACAAAAGACATAGATCTTTTTTTTTTTTTTTTTTTGCTTTTATTATTTTTTTCCGCCTGAAAACAAAAGAAATAAATCAAAAAATACATTATAAACAGCAAAAACACAGATCAAGACGAAAAAAAAAAAAAAAAAGACCTATTTCTGACTTGTTCCACCTGGGCAGATTTGTAAATTAGTGTTTGTTTGTGTGCTATAAATCCAAGCTTAGTTTCAGCCAGTACACAGTCCACTAGTGCACAGCCAGAGGGCACTGTACTTCCGCCTTACTATTCCATAGGGTGCTTAATAAAATAACAAAAAAAACCCTCCCCCTCATCAGAACCACGACCAGTGTTACAGGAGACTCTGTGCACCCCAAAAGCCAGGGCGTCAGTTCATTATTCAGAAGCATCTTTCAGTTAGATCGCTAAATTACTGTCGTTTCACAGAGCCTATACAAGTGTACACATTCACAGCTATTTCTCAAGGGTTTTAAAAACAACAACCGTATAGCAATGTGCAAGAGAAGCGAAGCACCCCAAACAGGGGGACATTTACAATGCTTTGAAAACAGTGACAGAGGGAAAGAAAAAAAAAAAGAAATGAAAAAAAAAAAAACATTAAATCAGACAGTTCCATGTCATTCAGGCTGTTTTTTTCTTCTTTTCTTTACACTGGGATATAATCAGGCATCTTAAAAATTAATATTTTTGCCATTGTGAATTTGTAAAAACAAAAAGCAAGATTAATGGAAAAAAAAAAGGCAGGTGAAGAAGAGAACGAACAGAGTTGGCTCCGAGTTGGACTGGGTTGTTTTAAGATTTGTGGGTCCGTATGTCCAGGGCAGTGGATCCTTTTTTTCCCCCCTTCCCCCTTTATTTTAAGGGGAAGAAATCTCCTTACCACTCCTTTTTCTTCTCGTCCATGGACACGCCCCCGGGGCCGAGAGCCACCACAAGCAGCAGGCCACCGACGACCGACGTGGTCTGGAAGAAATCGTACTTGAGGAAGTCGTGCATGGGCTTGTAGACGGGAACCGTCCAGAAGGCGTTGAAGTAGACGTTGATGGCCATGAGCCACGCCACCAGGGTGAGAGCCGCCAGCTTAGTCTTGAAGCCGATGGCCACCAGAATTATGAGCGCCGTGCCCACCATGTTCTGCAGGATCTAAAAGAAAGAGAGAGCAAGAAAGGAGAAGGAGAGAAGGGAAGATGAGAGTTATAAGACCCATTGAAAAGGGAATTCACAGAGTTGTGCATATGTTGAGTTCATGCTTTCACTGTGAAATTCAAGATTTAGCATACTGTACACCTGGACCAATCTTTCACACGGCAAGCATTTTCTTCATTCACTCAAGATACTAGATTTCAGTTTTAAGAAAGTGATAAACTGAGTGTCACAATCAGTCATAGTTACTGGATGGATGGATTGATTGTGGAAGGAAACCAGAGTATCCGGATAAAACCCACCAAGCACGCAGACGGGAGGTGAGAATCGAAGCCTGGACCCTGGAGGTACGCAGCCACAGTGCTTAAACACTATGCCAGTGTGCTGCCCAGAATATATTGATCACTCCTTGTTAATAATTACATAAGCTGCACATGTACAATGCTGCATTTATTTTAAACACCTGCTGTGTTACAGAGGCAAATAACCAACTTTGTTTTTGCTTCATCCTGACATGTTTTACTCCTTACTTACAATACCAGATATATCGATTCCAGAAGAAATTACTACATTAATTCCCGATGCAAATTTCTTATATCTGCTCGAAAACTTGTTTTATATAAATGTGAAAGGGTGAAAGAAATTTGAAAATGTTTTGGCCTGGGAAAAAAAAAGCTGGCATCATGCTCTCCCAGATGTGCAATGTAGTTATTACTGCTGAACAGTGAAAACAGGTCACTACATTCATTAGTTATATTTAACAATAACAAAAGAGGTGGAGTTTTAGGGCCTATGAGAACTATGACATCAGACCTATGTCATCATAGTATTTGAAGGGCCCTACTGTTTTCCTAAGAATTATTATTTTTTCCACAATTAGGGGCTTTTTAACACACTCAAAAGGGTTGGAATCTACTGCATGGCTCCTAGACACGTACACATTAAGAGCTCATTGAGCTGAAGAACTTCCTTCAGTTTGGGCATGCCATGGGCTCAAATCAACAGGAAGATTTTTTCCATTTAAAAAACACACTCATTAGATTTTGATATACTCCTCCTAGGGAGTAGAGGGATTTCTGATGTCTCAAACAGGTCAGCTGTGATGATGCCTTAAACTTACGCTGAAAAGTGGTTAATAACTTTCTGTGGGACATCATATTGAGAGACCTCGTGTTCAGTGACATCACATTGAGTGACCTCATAGTGTGATGCTCCCCCCCCCCCCCTAAAAATTAATATTCCCCCTTTTCTGAAATTATGTCATAATTATGTCAGGCTAAGCCTGCTGTCCTTCTGACGTGCCCGGGTGGCGATGGCACAGGGTGCTTGGGCCCGCTCATCGTTGCTTGCAACTATATTATTTATTTATTCGCACAGAAGTCTCTGTCCATCTGTCCTTCATAGTAAATACAGACGTCCATATGAAAGACTGCAAAAATTGCTCTTCATTAAATTCTAAATAATTTCCCAATCAACTTATATTTCTGCTCTGAACCCATCACATGATGTCTCACCGAGAAGAAGCTGGAGTCGAAGTGCAGCAGGGTCATGAACATGAGGACGAGGAGCACGCGACCACCCAGCTGCATGTACTGCTTCGGGGAGCTCTCACCCATTGTAGGCACCCCAGCAAACATGCTCTTCCCCTCAGAGCGTGACTCGGCCAAGAGGAGCAGCAGCCCGCCTCCCAGAGCCATGTTCCTGCACACAAACATACCGACAGAGCACAGGCGCTTATTGTGTCATCTCTTATCACATTAAAGTCTGTGAGTCAAAACAGCAAGTGTGAGCTCAAGTCTCATTGTGCTCAATTTGTCCCCTATTTCAGAGGCAGATTAATCTAACCACTGTATATATTCTCTGTATTATAGGTTTTCTGATATTGTGCAAACATTTCCAAAACAAAAAATGAATCATACAGAAAAATATCTGTAGGCCAGAAAAGTCACAAAAATCAAAAAGAAAGAAATTACTAAGCAATTAATTCCCTGCACAAATTGTACCCGAGACTTAATTTTAAGGCCAACGCCCGTCACATCAATTATTGCCTTTGTTTTAAGTCAGAAGGATTTTGGTTAGTTCTGTAAAGAAAGCAATAAGGGAGTAATTTCCTGCACAAACTGTACCCGAGACTTTTTTTTTTTTTTTTTAAGGCCAACGCCCGTCACACCAATTATTGCCTTTGTTTTAAGTCAGAAGGATTTTGGTTAGTTCTGTAAAGAAAGCAATAAGGGAGTAATTTCCTGCACAAACTGTACCCGAGACTTTTTTTTTTTTTTTAAGGCCAACGCCCGTCACACCAATTATTGACTTTGTTTTTAATCAGTATGGTTTACTGATTTTTATAGTTTTTTTTATGTAGAAACCTTTTTTTCATAGACATCCTTGCTGTACAGTCGAAGACTTTTTCAGACATCTTATGAATATTTGTCTTCCTCTAATTAATTTTAAACTTTACACTTTCACATTTACGGCATTTTGTAGACTTCCTTATCCAGACTGATGGGATTTCTATATCGGAGCAGGTGAGGGTTGAGGGCCTCAGTCAAGAGCCCAACAGGGGCAGCTTTGTAGCACCAGGGTTTGTACCTGAGACCTTCTGCTCAGTAGCCAATGCCACCTTAGCCAATGCGCTACACCCCTGCCCTATAAACAGTACAGCCTCTCTGGTTTCTATCACAGATGGTTACAATCAAAGCCTGTGTGCTGATGGAAGTCATCTAAAAATAATTCACAAGTATGTCGTGTGTTGAGCTGGCAGGGCCGTAACCTGAAACTAATTTCAGCGGGATAAACCATATACAAAATAAACGTAAAAACAAACTCTTACTATTCTCCATATCTCTGTCCTTACAGCCTCCCTAAGAGAACCTACCACCTAATTAATACGCTTTAATAGTTAATGTTAGCGCTCCTTTTTGTTCTGGATAAATCTTAGTCTAATTTCATACAAGCTTTTGCTGCTAATCAAAAGAATAAGGAAATTATTTCTTACTACATTTATATATTTAGATTTGGCGTCTCTTTAAAAAGGCCCATGTTGCCAGATTCAATCTTAATTTCCCCACCTACATTAAATGCTAAGGAATTCACTATAAATGAAGTAGCACTTACCTCATCAAAAACTTTAGATCCCATAGGATACTGTAGGCGACAGTCTGAAACAGAGAACCAGGAAATGATACATTATATATGTATATTACAGTATATATTAGATTTTAACTGTTGTTAAAGCTAAACGTTATTTCAATACCTGTAGTGCAATAATGCCAAATAATCCAAAGCAAGCATACTGTACAAAATTTCTACTGAGAACAAGGACACAGCCACCTGTAGGGGGAAAAAAAGAATATAGTTTAAGGACATATTCACAAAGCTAAAACTCCAAAACAACACTACTGGACTTTAGGTTTATTATATACATTTTAATTCTTGGATACCAGGCTGGAAGCGTGCACCGATCCGGTTTTAAAATCACAGCAATGTTAGGCAATTATGAACATATTTTACACACTGAACCGTAGACCTCCAGTTGTCAAACCGAACTAAAATGTTCTGTTGGATTTACAAACGTTTCTGTAACTTTGATTTCTCTCTGATTTTCTCATTTTTATACTGCTGATCACATGTAATGTATAAACTGCATCACGAGAGACACTAAAGAGTGAAATAAAATTTTAGTCTTTAAAAGAAAATCAGAACTGAATCAGACATTTTTTTTTCACTCAACTTTGATGAAAATAAAAATTCAAAATAAATATTTAACAGTAATAATAAGAAGAATGGCAATTAAATTTGTATTGCGATTCTATAAGCATCATGATATGGTAAATATCCTGATTGAATTTTTTCCTTTATTTGTTGTTGTTATAATTCTAAACAAACTATTGAAATAAAATAATTCCCTCCTACAACACAGGGCACTCCTCAGCCTGTCAGTGTGAATAGATCACAGTGCACCACCTGCAGGAGCATATAGAAACTGCAACATTTTACCACATCAAATTAGATTTTGAAACTAATTAGATTTCTCCCCATCTCTAATAGAAATGAGCAAAAAAATATTGCATCATCTTTTAAAAAAAAATAAAATAAATAAATAACTGACAGGTCTGTGCGGACAGACCGGCCCGTTTCTCGATTTATACTTTAACATTTCTCTCGTCATACCTGAAAGATTACTTTGATTAATATTAATTTCGTGACTTGTATTACCTCACTTCCTGTATTTTTTTAGTTTCATGAATTTATAAATCAACAATATACCAACAATGATCATTTTGTGGCTACATTTTCTTGCTAGTTAACGCATATGAGGATGTAGTTTTGATTTTAGTTTTTTGGATAAGGGACTTTTAACCTTGACAGTATATCCCAGACATAAGAGTGGCGTTGAGGTTGAGGGCTGTCATTTTATAGGTTTTTATGAATATCAACATTTGCACGTTTGGACAGCTTGCTAAACAAGGCCCATTGAGCCTTAAATATAACAAAAAGCTAACAAAAGCTCACCCAGCTGTCCTAATAGGTTAAGCAGCACAAAGCACGTGGCCAGGAAGTACCCACAGCCCCAGGTGGCCTCGATGTAGTCTCTCTGCTCGTACCACTGGAACCACATGCGAATGCCGTCCTCCAGGAAGGTGCTGATTAGACACAGGCGCGCCAGGTGAGGCAGGTAATGTTTCGTCACTCTAAGGAACTACAGAAAACAAAAGCGCTCATCTTAACATTACATTGTTGTTTCAAGATCTCAAAAGAAAAAGAAACAAAAAACGAAATGTTAGATTTATTTTCTAGATAATCTAGAAATCTAGATAAGATTTATCTGGGACACACTATTCACTAGCACGTACACACCCCCACAACATGGGCAAATTGCAATCAGCCTACAGGGCTTGTCTTTGGGCAAGGGGCAGGCCAGTGTTTATTCCTCCGCAGCTCTATTTCTAATCATTAGTGATTAGGTAAAAAAAAACAACTCCACAGACGTGTTAAGTACTATTAAAAAGAGGTACAATATTTTAACAAATATTTCTTTTATATTTAACCATTAAACTCACAAAACCACATTTCTGATAAAACTACTGTATTTACCGAGGTGTTGAGCGATTACTGTTGATATGATTCACACGCACAAACAGCTTTAATCAGTCTGTGAACAGCTTTAAAAACAATTCTAATTAAAAAAATAATTAAGCAAATTATCAGTCTTCTCCTTCCCCTAATTATCCCTCATTAACCAGCCGCATTTTCAAGCCGCTGATTAAACAGTCTTGTACACAGCACGCTCATTAAAAGAGCAGTCGTGCTATCATTGCCGTGTGAGCTGATACAGCTGTCTGGATCATTGATTGGTTGAGACCTTCTGGGAAGTGCTGATGTGGACCACTCAGTGGGAGGAAACATGTACTGTATGTGTGTGTGTGTGTGTGTGAACTGTGGAGCCAAATAGTGCTTGCGCAAATCACCTGGGTTTAAGCACATGGGACTGGAGTATCAAGTCCGGATTTAAAAAATCTCAGGGAAATCGATAGTCACAAAAGTTATCACAATATCAAATTGTAAAGTCCGGACACTATACTCAAAAAGATAAAATATACACACGATAAGAAAATGTATCTTCATTTATTTATATATATTTAAAATTATTATTATTATTTTTTTTTTATCTTTACATGAAACTGTGCGTCCGTCTCGCTTACCAAATAAACAACTCCTGTACTGTCAGGACTGCAGAACCTCCCGGATAAGCCAGTATGTGCAGTACCGTTCTACACACGATGGCCTGGGGAGCAGAAATCCGAGCTTCTGTGATCCCAATTTTAGAATGGCGGTTATTTCCGAAACATCTTAACTATGTATCAATTACTTTCATTACACTGTAACAGAGGTATTTATACAGACTTCAATAGATCTTTGTACAAACTCCAAATGAGTTAAAGTATATATAATTTGTTAAAGTAAGACCATAGAGACAGAAAGAGAGAGAGACAACAAAGAGGCTTTTATAAACGGGTTTGAAGAACTCTGCATGGCCGAGTTGTGTTATGAAGCCATTGAGCAACTTCTGCCATATAAGACTGAACTTTGGTTTCTGGTATCAGCTGTAAGTCGTGTATGTGTGTATATAAAGCAATAACATGCTAGAATTTGACACGCAGTCAAGAGCGACACCTGTAACAGGTAGTCGTTTCACCTGAGGACAAAACGTTGTCTCATTTTGAGTGTTTTCCTGATCACTTGTTTTGATCAGCTGATTGATTAGATCAGGCATGTCAGAGAGCACCAGAGATAAGAACGAAATAGTCATGGGGTGCTGGGGGTGTTTACTTTTTACAGCTGTTCATTAGAGATTTTATTTGCATTCTGATCAGTCCTGTCTGCATTTATTTTATTTATTCATTTATTTTTATCCACCCTCCTTTGGGAAATTTACAGCATTTAAATTATTTTTTTAATCATATATGTATCTGTGATTTTCTATCATCCACTCAGGTACATACATGATTATCGTTTAATTGTATTTCCCAATTCTTGCTGAAGCATTCATGAAATAAGCACCAGCGTCTTCTCAATTCTTCTCTACAGCCTCTCTGACCTCTTTGCTTGGCTCATGATCACATGACGCAAACATTCAGGTTTGTAGAATGTACAATAAACAACCAGGAACCCGCTCCTCTTGTGGTCATTTTGTTGCTGTCCGGATACAAATTCGAGTGCAACCAGATGTGTGAGCAGATGAGTAATATATATATATATATTTTTTAATATTATTTACAGATCTTACTAATGAACAAACCCAATTCAAATAAGTCTACAGTACAAACTTAGATGTTGTTCTGCATGTTGGTGTACGTTTGCGAGAGTAACAATACTATTTCGAGATTTTCTCATGCACGTCTATTGAATCCGATGGAAACGAGAGCCCAGAAAACGTCACGGCAGAGCAATAGATTTATTACTATTTAAAAATGTATATTCTAATATTTTTTATCCATCTCTCTCTCCACAGCGTTAAGATTAAACCTTAATGCAGCACTGTGTTTGTGGTGTTCAATTACCGCCTCCAGTTAAAACAGACTTTAAAATACATTTAATTTAAATACTATACAACTCGTACTAATGGACAAGCCAGAGCAGAGTAAAAAGATGAGGGCAACTTCTCAAAAGCTTATTCGAAGAAGTTTGAGCTCACGTGCACGACATCTCTGAAAGAAATAAACGGCCTTCAACAAAGCTATGACAAGAAAAACAGTTAAAAAAGACAAACCACTTTCACAATTAAGTAATTACAACGGTTTAATCTGCTCAGATCAGATTCATAACTGTTCACATTAATAAGGACAAGTGAGTTTTATCTGACTTTAACATGAACACGTCTGTTCTCTGAAACGGCACACATCAATACGTCGTTGCTCGCGACATCTGGGGTAAACGGCTTCATCAGCTTGGGCGACCACTCATTGGTTCCATATAACAGATACGATTTATATGGATACGCTACAGGTAAAAGGTCACAAGATCAGCAAATATGTGTAAGCTTTTGGAAAAGACAGACAGATGACATGGCGTCTAAACAGCAATCTACATCCGTTATAAGGTATGAACAGCGAGTATGCTGTATCGTTCTCAACAGTACCTTTTCCAGCAACATGGAGCAAAACACGCCACTGAAAGTGGAGTGGGACATATGCAAGATATCTAAAGAATACGCACCTGATTGGACAAACACACCACTAGTACAGGATGAGTCATGAAAGAAGTGACATACAAGTCTTTGAAATTGCTTGCAAGATATCCCGTATATAACAACATTCGAGTTACTAAAGATCAACTCGAAAAGAGCTCTGGATTTTATTTCAGGGTCTCGGAAAAAGTCCAAAGAGTGACAAATTGGAGAGATTTGAGAAACCGTTACCTAAAACCTGAGGAGATGTTACAATGAAAACTTTTACTTGTTGTAAATGGGTTATGCAAAGACTTTCCTAAGCTAAGCTCGCGACGTATTGTCAATTTACACAGAGATGGTGCTATTTTTATAACCTAGCTCAGATGATACACTCCTGCTAACTACTAAAGTTATTTCAATTATTTTGGCCAACTAGCACTAGAGCTAGCTAGCACGGATTTGACCATATTTCCTAAACTTTTCACGTTTCACAAAATCCAAACAGTGATGTATGTTTATATATATTTTCCGTTACTCGTGGTAAGCTAGGCTAGCAACAACGTCTTCTCATTCAGTTCAATTCAATTCAATTGCAACTTTCCTTGCTAACTAGCCTAGCCGGATAAGCTAATCAAACCCAATACGAGACAGTTTCCCGAACAGGCGGTTTCCGTTAATCGGTACCTGATCCGCGACATCCTCCGCCGTGCTCATGATGTCCTCCTGACCCATGGCTGGTCAATTCCGTGAAGACACCCGCTGTCAGAATAAAATAAACCTGTTGGTTTTTTCCCTCGCTCTTATTCCAGGCAGAGTTAGAGAGATTTAGAGATTTTCCCCCCCGCCTGTCCGTCAAGACTAGGCCGCCGCCGTCCCACAATCCCGTGCGCGCCGCTACGATAAGCCCCCCTCGCGCGTGAGACGCTGCGCGCGGACTAGCCGTGTGTGCCACGTGTACCGAGAAGGTGCGTGCGTCTGCTGTAGACGACACTATGCCATACTATACACACAGTAGTATACTATGTACGTACACTTGTGTGTTTATGTATATATGTATACAGTGCTGTATATTTCCCCCCTAATTGTCACACTTTAACGATTCAGATCATCAAACAAATTTTACTATTACACCGGAGTAAATACAAAATTCACTTTTTAAAAAATGATTTTACTCATTAAGGGGGCAAAAAGGTGGGCCTCTTCAGGGTCCGGGTTCGAGTCCTAGATTCGAATGTGAGTGTGTGAAGTTTGCATGTTTGGTGGGTTTCCTCCGAATACTCCAGTGTCCTCTCGTAGTCCAAAGACATGCTGATTAGGGTAATTTTGCGTTCCCAAATTGGCCTATAGTGTGTGCGTGTGTGTGTTTAGTCTGGGTTGGCATCTCGTCCAGGCCCCCAATCGCCTTGGATAGGCTCCAGGCGTCCCCACAACCCTGATACAGGATAAAGTGGTATAGACGATGAGTGAGTAAGTCAGTGAGTGAGTGAGTGATGAAAAAAAAAAGCTATCCGATTGCACCTGACCCTATGTGAAAAAGACATGAATGAACTGTGACTTTTGGAAAGCTGTGTTAAATTTCACTTGGCCTGATTATTGCCAGACCTGTTGAATTAAGAAATCGCTTAAAGACATTAAATTCAAGAACAGATAAGGAACAAAGTAATTAATCTGTATCAATCTGGAAAGAGTTACCAAGTCTAAGGTTCTGGGACTCCAGTAAGCCATGGTGAGAGCCAGTGTCCACAAATGGAGAAAGCTTGGAACGGTAGTCAACCTTCCCAGGATTGCCAGGCCTACCAAATTTACTCCAAGTGCACAAAGATGATTCATCCAAGAGCTCATAAAAGAACCCAAAACTACATCTAAAGAACTGCAGGCCTCACTTCCCTCAGTTAAGGTCAGTGTTCATGATTTAACGATAAAAAAGAGAGTCCAACACTCCAAAGCAAGAAGTTCCAAGGCGAAAACCTACTGACAGTCAAACCTGGTCGTGGTAGTGTGATTGTCTGGGGTGCCATAATTGATGCAACAATGAATTCTCCAATCATTCAGAAAATCCTGAAGCTATCTGGTCATCAGTTTGTGACCTTTGTGCTCAAGCGCACCTGGATTATGCAGCAGGACCAGGATCCGAAACACACCAGCAAATCCACCTCTGAATGGCTCAAAAAAGAAATTATGGTTTTGGAGTGGCCATTGAGATCCTTAAACATGCCATTCATGCCTGAAAACCCTTTCAAAATTTCTGCACAGCAATGTGAAAGACTAATTGGCAGTTAATAGGTTTAGGAGCAATAACTTTTTCACACAGGGCCAGGCAGGTTTTTTAATAAATGAAATCATCATCATTTAAAAATGTATTTGGTTTTTACTCTGGTTATCTTTGTGTAATAGTAAAAATAGTTTGATGATCTCAATCATTTAAATGTGACACTACCTCCACCATGTTTAAAGTTGATTATGTTGATTAAGATGATGATGATGCAGTATACTTTCGAACATGAGGCTGTTTATTCCTTCTTCATATTCTTCTTCGCCAATTATTTTGGTACGAGTTCATCATGTTCTAGAACTGGAACAGTTCTTTCTATTCTTGAGTCTTACCAGTGGTTTGCATCTTGAGGTAAATTGTCTGTAATTACATATATATGGTCATTCTAATCCAGTTTAATTACAGCTCTCACACAGTTTTGTACACTTTCCTAATACTTAGTGTTTCCTTTGTTGTTGATTGTTTTTTTTTTAAACTCTTTATTTCTTAGTGTGTTTGCAAAAAGTTTTAAGTACTTAGTATTCCCATAATCTGTTTATAAAATGCTTTTGAGTTCTTAATATTTTTGCAAGTAGTTTTTAAAAAAAATAAGTACTTAAAATGCTTTTTAGTACTTAGGGTCTTCCCACTTTGTAAAGCTTTTGTAATGGTTTGTAAAGCACTAAGAATTTCCGCACACTATTTCAGAGACAGAAGCAGTTCTGCACTCCAATGAATACAGAGAAATATAGAAAATCAATAAGAGTACAGGAAATCTTTTTACTTAAACACTTGGATAACGAATTAAGTGCCAAGATTTTGAAACCAGTAACGTCAGTTAAACTGTCCATGTCAGAATTTCTCAAATTTGTAAAGGAAAAAAAGAAAACTATTTTAAGTTAGTTTGGCTTTATTTGTCACACATTCATTATTGCACAGTCAAATTCTTTCTTCACATTTCCCATCTTGGGTTAGAGAGCACTGTGAGCTAGGATACGGTGCCCCTGGAGCAGACGGGGCCTTGCACGAGGGCCCACAATGGGAACTTGTTGGAGCAGGGGCTTGAACCACCAACCTTCTGATCAATAACCCAGAGCCACTGAGCTACTACTTCCATTTTACGGAAGATTTTGGGTTCAATCAATGCAAAAAAGGACTGACAAAAACCAGACCAATGACATCATAATTTTATGAGCAGATTTACGTTAGGCAAGACATACTTCTGACATTTAGAATTTTACTTCGGGGGAAGATATGAAGCAGCTCTGATCAAAATAAAATGCTTACTAACAATTAAGAACTTAACTGAATTTTTGGATTTCATAGCTGGATGGATCTGTCGCTGTCTCCACCTTTTATTATGCAACACAAAGCTCTCTGTCATTTTAAACACATGAGATCAAGAAGAATCCTAAACTAAACATGCTTGTTTGCAGACAGTTCATCACCCAAAGAACATTGTACACATGGAGGTGGAAGAAAGATCATGATGTAGTGCTGTGTTTCTTCAGCTAGCACCCGGGTCAGTTCGAAGGAATCACGGATAGCTTCAAGGAACCATCAATTTTGGTACAAAACGCACAGGTCTATGTTATGCAGCTGAAGGAAATTTTTATTTGCATAGAACAAAAACAAATCAACAAATCAAAGACATGCATCAGAAAAAGAAGAAGAACTTAAGCAATGTCCCAGCCACATCCCAGAAAACTATCCAAAACCAATGGAACCAGGAAATTCCCTAGTTAAAGTGGAATAAAATTGCCAAATCAAGATATGATAATTTGGTAGACTCTTACCCAAAAAGAGTATTTATAAGAATGCTTTTATAATAATCACTGCATCACATTAAAGATCAACAAATACCAGACCCAGTTTCTACTGGTTTAATGCGTACTGTATATACATTCAGAGACACGCACACTGTATAACAATAATCAAGCACAACTGAAACACAGAATAGAGGTTTTATTTTAAGCAATTACAACACCTTATTGATTTCAGTCAATAAGCTGCAGTCATTTTCAGCACATGGGGACCCCAAAATCACATACTAAACATGAAAAAAAAAAAAAAAAACAGTATGATGCACTTTCAAGCCAAACCGGGACTTGGATGTGATGAACTTTCCAGTGAATGAAGAAGGCGTAAAACCAACTGCCTTTTACAGAAGACTTCAAGCACAGTACAGCGATGAGACTCTTGGTCGCAATAAAATGTTTAAATGGTGAAAAAATTTTAAAGAAGTTTGTACTTCCGCGAATGACAAACCCGGCCGAGGAGACATGGAACACACAACTTGTCGCCAACTTGGAGAAGAGACGCATCTGTCTATGGGAGCTGTATACACACTCACTCACCAACACCACTTGTACATTACAGGAACTCTGCTGGGAGTTACAGTCCTGACCTCGCTCCACGTCACTTCCACATGTTTGGAAAAGCCATTAAATGAATTCTTGGGGGTGGGTGTGTGCAGAGTTTCAGAAGTGAAGCAGGCATCCAATCATGGCTCTGATGTGTGAGAAAACTTTGCATTACTGTAGCAATGTAGTATAGTTTTTACTCTGTTAGTAAAAATCTGTTAGTCTGCACAATCAAAAAGTCCCGCTTTGACTTGAACATCAGATAGATGGATCTATTTTTGAGTCTCGACAACAAAGGGAAGATCTGCAAACGTAGCTTTCAGCGAATCTGTGTAGTTGGTCTTGGCCATCCATAGCTGTCGTTTAACCGCCACAGACGCCGCCATGATCCTTCCAGAAAGTTCCGCTTGGTGCGAGGAGAGCTGAAATGTGAACTCTGCGATGAGCTTAAGCTCGGCGAGAATGTCAGTGATCCTTTGAGGAGTGGGGTTTTCAGAAATCTCTGCCAAAAGACGCTTCTGGTAATCCGACAAGTATCGCAAATAGTTTGCGGTCTTTGCCAGCATGCCGGCGCTTTGATACGAGTTTTCTGCGAGTGTTTCAGTGAACCTCAAGTGTTCAGGAGGAACTGAGTGATCTTCTCTGTTTCCCGGAGGCATGACGGCTTGGAAGATGGCCGACATAAGCGTGTTGACTTGAGGCATATGAGTGTAAGGCGTAGCCTGGCTTTCGTGAAGCTTGTACAACTCGGAGAACGCTGGCGTGAAAGGTTGTGAGCTCGCCGGATTGGACCACGAACTTTGGACCAAATTCTCAAACTCTGGCACCATGAGTGGACATGGCAAGCCGTTCTGGCATTTGGGAAACTCGATCCCCATGTGTCTGGCTGCACGCACTATAAGATTCTGCAGCTCTTCAGACGTAAGAACATCCTGCATTGAACTCAGTCGCTGAGGTAAAGTGGATTTTAAGGCATTTGAGATTTCTAAAGGTGCATCTTCTTGTTTTACTGCATTCAAAAAGGGGACAGATCCAGAACAGGTCCCCGTACCAGTCTGTTGTCCCTGATCCACTTGGGATCTAGTGAGCACTTGGGAGATTTCCGCTGAATGTGGAATATCGATTGACCTCCTCTTCTCCAAGACATCAAGCCGCCTCTCCATTACACTCCACTGTACCTGCACGGCTCTCTGTTGGGCTTCTAGTTTCTGCTCCACCATCTTAAGCAGTTTATCGTTTTGCCTGGCAAGTTTTGCAGAAGTCTTCGTTTCCCTTCGCGGCCTTTTCTCCCTAACAGATTCGCAGGAGGAGTCGGAGCTCCAGGACGAACACGAGGATGAAATCGGGGAGTGTTTACGTCTCCGTCTGCAGCCCCTGCTCGAGTGCCTCCCGCAGCACGGGTGACACCGAGATGAATGCCGTGTCTTGTGTGAAGTCGAGGGCACTGGAATGGGTGCTACAGATGCAGCCAGGTCCTGCGAATGATGTGAAACTCCATGTGAAACATAAGTACCTTTCACCCCTGCAGCATTTGGGTCAGGCAGGTCCAAAGATGGTGAGATAAGAGTGAACATAACGGGTGTAGTGGAAAAAGATGGCGTAGCATTTTCTGTCTCTGATACAGTAGGCGTAGCAGACACCAACTTCACGGATTTAAGTTCTTTAGCCGTAGCAGACGATGCCACCGGTTCAAGTTTAGACTGAATTCTCGTCTGAGACGCCTCATTTTTCCGTTGCTGGGCCTCCTGATGGATCACCTCCTGCACCTTGGTGAGACGCTTGATACAAGTGCCCCAGTCCATCTTGGCACAATGTGGGCATTTTCCATACTCCAAGACGGCCTCTTTGGCGTGTTGGATTCCCAGACAGATTAAACACTTTTCGTGCGTGTCTTTAGACTGGATTTTATAGTTACGGCAGGAACACCAGGTAAATTTCACTGTCGAACTTGCCATGGTGGACGTTAAAGCTTGTCACAGACAGGGTGGAGGATCTAGGAGATTCAGGAAAGATCCCGTTACTTGTGCATGAAATTATTTGCTAAAGGAAAACAACAGTAACACTGAATGCACTGGCACATTGTATAAACACACACACACACACAATCCATCCATTTACCTATATAAAATAACAGTCAAATGTTTGGACACGTTCAGATTAATTTTCTTTTTCCTTCTTTATTTTTTAAAACTATATAACACATTTGGTATTAGGTCAATAAGTAACAACAATAATAGTCAGATGTTAAGACACAAGGTCACACTAACATAAGGTTAAAATATACAGCGGTTGGACAATGAAACTGAAATGCGTGGTTTTAGACCACAATAATTCATTAGTAGGGTGTAGGGCCTCCTTTTGCAGCCAATACAGCATCAATCTGTCTTGGGATTGACAGATACAAGTCCTGCACAGTGGCCAGAGGGATTTTGAGCCATTCTTCTTGCAGAATAGTGGCCAGGTCACTACGCGATGCTGGTGAAGGAAAACATTTCCTGACTCGCTTCTCCAAAACACCCCAAAGTGGCTCAATAATATTTAGATCTGGTGACTGTGCAGGCCATGAGAGATGCTCCACTTCACTTTCATGTTCATCAAACCACTCTGTCACCAGTCTTGCTGTGTGTATTGGAGCATTATATCCTGATACATGGCACCGCCTTCAGGATACAATGTTTGAACCGTTGGGCAGTGAGGGGCCCATCTAGCACAAGTATTGGGCCTAGGGACTGCCATGATATTGCAGCCCAAACCATCACTGATCCACCCCCATGCTTCACTCTGGGCATGCAACAGTCTGGGTGGTACGCTTCTTTGGGGCTTCTCCACACCGTATCTCTCCTGTATGTGGGAAAGACGGTGAAGGTGGACTCATCAGAGAACAATACATGTTTCACATTGTCCACAACCCAAGATTTTCGCTGCTGGCACCACTGAAACCGACGTTTGGCATCGGCGCGAATGACCAAAGGTTTGGCTATAGCAGCCTGGCCATGTACATTGACCCTGTGGAGCTCCTGATGAACAATTTTGGTGAAACAGGTGAGATGCACATTTAATTCTGCAGTGAGTTGGGCAGCTGTGGTTTTATGTGTTTTGGATACAATCCAGGTTAGCAACCAGACATCCCTTTCGTCCACAGTTTCTCCTATTGGCTGTGGTTCGTTCTTCTTGGTGGTATGCTGACATTACCCTGGATACCGTGGTTCTTGATACATCACAAAGATTCGCTGTCTTGGTCACAGATATGCCAATGAGACACGCACCAACAATTTGTCCTCTTTTGACCTCTGATATGTCACCCATAATGTTGTGTGCATTGCAATATTTTAAGCAAAACTGTGCTATTACTCTGCTAATTAAATCTTCACACTGCACATTCCACCAGTAAGAGCAATCAGTGAAGATTGGCCACCAGGCTAGTCAAATTTAGCCATGAAACCTTCAACACTAAATTGGCCAGTGTTTCAGTTTAATTGTCCAACCCCTGTGTATTATTAGTAAAAACAGTATTATTTATAACAATAACAAACAAAACTAGGATTGAATTAAACTGCAAAATGCATTTATTGTTTTAACTCCATTTCACTGTTTAATAGTACATGTTTATTTATATAGTTTTTTTCTACAGTGCTACAGACCAACACATCATTTCTCTTTTTAACCTAATTTGAACTGTTGTGTTTAACCAGGATAATCTATTTAATAATATAAATAATAACCATTAAAACTCAGTATTTCTCAGACGTTTCTTCTGTCCCAAAATATACTATTTCGTTTAGAATCTCGGTCTTACCATACAAACGTGAAACGTGCATAAACACTGCTTGAAGCCAATAGTAAACACAATTTACGCGTCGCGCTTTAATGACGTCAAATGACGCGCGACGGAATCGCAGTAAAATGGGAAATCTGAAATAGCTGTGTACTGCACGCTCTGCTTCTCTAACCGTAGCTTTTACCTCAGTAAATCTTATTAAAAACCAAGACAAATTTTTACCTCAAAATTAAATTCAGATGTTCATAAATTTTATTTGTAGTTTTCATGACTGCAAACGTTGATGGAACTTTTAGTTTATTACACACAAATATTATTAGTCTTGCAGTCATAATGCCTAGTATTTTATATTCCTAAGGTAAAATATCGTGCTTTTATTATTTTTTATTTTACCCACGCAGGCGCTCACATTAAAGCAACCACAGCTTGAAGAAATGTGTCTTCTCTCTCTTCATTTGAAAACACACACATCCCTGACAAAAAAAACAAACAAACAAAAGACACTAGACACCCTGTACAAGGAGTTCCCAGTGGAAGCCACAATCATTTTATTTTTATTCTATCCCGTTCTGATCTCATCCTTCTATACCCAGCAAGCAAGCTTAATGTGTTTAGGCATATGCTTCTATAATCTATGTAGAACAACTGAAATGTGCTTTTCATTAAAGTAGATGATGTAATTCTGCCTTAGAATTACAAAACCTCCTTTGAGGTTCTGAGGGGTCAATGGTTAAGATTTCGAGTTACAGATCAGAAGAACCTCAGCACTGCCAAAGCTGCCACCAAAGCACTTCACCCTCTCCACCAAAGGAGCACCGCATCATGGTTGACTCTGTGCTCCTCTTGTGCCCCAAGCCTCCTCGGATAGGCCTCAGACCCCCCGCGACCATGAATAATAAAGGAGGAGAGACGAACGTGGGGCTAACACCACCTCCGCTTTATCACATTGACCACGCGTCCTAAAAAACCAACACCAAGGAAGTTGATGTTGAGATGACGTCATGCATCACACTGTGCTCAGGAGTAATATGAGTGGCATAGGTTGTTGTATTGTAGTTATTTCTTGTCTTTCACTTTACTGTTATAATCAATAATACTGTACATACCTCTCGAGTCTAGTTACCAGATCACAAAAATCTGGAGCAAAACTACTATTTAAATACTAAGTAATAAATATATTCTTCAGTCCCAAATTGTAGTTAGTGAGTGTAGCATGCTGTATATTTATAAGACGAAATTCCTACAGAATTGCACACCTGCTCGTTTAGACCCATGCTTTGTGACTCATAATGATAGAAATGCAGAAAGACAAAGATTTAATGCGAACATGATGTATTATTTTCCATTCTTAACTTTATTGATGTGCGTAAAACCTTTCCTTTTTCTGTTTTTCTTAAATTTCTTGTTAAATCCAGCAGACTGGACCTGTGAAAGCAGAGGAACAGTGTCAGAAACCTTTAAACCGTTACACAAATACATTGAGTTATTACGTTGAATAACTTTCCGTTGACATACTCATGAGATGAGCTGTCATGGATGACTCAAATTTATTTGATACAAATTATTTCATTGATGAAAATACGCGATTAAAATACCTTTTTGCGTTTCTGCGCTGCTTGTTTCTCTTCTGTTTCGGAAACCTCCATATCTTCGTCATCAGTCTGGAATTCATCATTGTCTTCCTCCATCACTTCTTGTCCTTCTGACTTCTTCAGTGTGAACAGAGTGGCTGGAAAGAACAAAGGAGGACAACATCTCACAATATTCGTTTACAAGTGACCAAGAGGTGCTGACAAATCCATAAGCTGCATGCTTACACGGATAGAGATCTGACATGCTGTCCTCAGAGTCACTGCCTTCTCCCTCACTGGAGCTCGGGGCCCAAATGCCGCTGTCCTGTTTCTCTTTCTGTTTCTCTTTCTGGTTGAGCTTGCTCCTTCCTTCACCAGCACTCTCCATGCCATCCTCTGTGTCTCGGGCTTGCTTTTTATGCCTGAGTCTGACTGGAACAAACTTCACGCCTTGTTTTATGCATTCCTCATCTGGAAAAAAAGAAAACACAAACATCCATAGTGTGATCAGGACTGTATTGTGCTACAAAATTGATTCACAATCCCATCTTATCTGCCCTTTCCTTTCAAGGCTACTGTCTCCCCAGTCACTGCTGTGCAGGTGTGAACATGTTACAGTTCATGTGCGAGCAAAAATGGATTCCCCACTTGCACAATTCTGAAAGCGAGTCGTTGTTTTGCGGTCTGAGGGTGTACCCGGTGCCAAAACATCTCACGGACTACTCTAAGGAAGGTGAAACTTTCAAGAGAATCATTACTGATTATGAGATGGGGATTCATCATTACAAATCTGAGAGTAAAGGGAAGAGTATGGAATGGAAACATCCTCAATCGCTGACTGAGAATAAGTCCAAAAGTCAACCCTCAGTATCAACGCTTACAGTTTCCAGGAGTATTGAAACATTATCAGGAAAAAGATTCAATCATCAGCACTCGTTACAGTGAGATGCCTATCAAAGAGCTGAAGCCTAAACTTCAGATTAAACACAGAGGACTGATCTCTGAGGGCGTCATGATCTTGCATGATGACGCACATATGCACATTTCTGCCCACACTGTTGACATTCTGCAAAAACTTTATTTTGAGATGTTAAAGCAGCACCCATAGTCCTGATCTCGCTCCATCAGACTTTCACCTGTTTGTTCCCCTGAAAGCAGCCCTACAAGGATAAAGATTCACTTCTAATGAAGAAGTGAAGACAGCGGTGCATTCGTGGCTCACAGCTCAGCATAAAACATTTATTAATTAATGAGGGAATATGAAAACTTGTTGAGAGATGGACATAGTGTATTGAAAAGCAATGGTAAAAAAAAGTATTTTCTAAATAAAGCCAACAAATACAACAAAACATTAAAGTATCTTCCCAGATACTTGTGGTTACTACAGCTTACACCATATTGTTATAGGTTCATAAGCAAATTCAAGACGTAAGTAAGCTGCCACATCATCAGAACATTCAGATCTGAGTATTTAGAAGCGTCACTGGATCTATTTAGAAGTGAAAGACTAGAAGGGTGTCCGGTTATGAAAAAAAATGTATGCCTACACTGTGCTAGAGCTTTCTTGTAACGTTTTCCACCGACGTGCCGGAGGACATGATGAGGCACGCGGTTGATGTGTCTCAGGGTCAGCTTGCAGAAAAGGTGATTTCTGTTAGGATATAAATGAATAAATACATAAGTAACTGTTAATCAGATGTCACAAAAACTCATCAGATTTTTACTTGTCTGTTAAGAAACAAGCGTACGGCTGTTTTGTGCTTGGGACCAGGTGAGGTTCATACTGGCTGTAGTTAAATTCCTCTCCAGTACACAGTTTCTTGAATTTCTTCCCAGATACAAAGTTCTGCAGCTCTGCGAGGTTGCATGGAAACTCATGGCCGTTTAATGTGCACCTGATCTAAAAGCGAAAAAAAACCAACAACACACACATATTAAATTACTTAAAGACAATTTTACAGCTTGGTCATTTAATTTGCAAACTTGAGAGTGTTATATTCAGGACTGTTCCTCCATCACAAAATTTCTTAACCATGCAAAATAACATGCAAATGAATAGAAGAGCATGCAGAGGTATTGAGAGCATCTGATTACCCTTTTGGCTTCAGTGAGCTGGAGGAAAGGTTGATTTTGCAGAAAATCTCTTAAATCTGCAGGTAAATCTTCCATTCCTGCGCACGTGTTAAGGGCAAATTCGTACGGTTTTACAGAAAGCAATAAAGAACTTAATGCACAAACAATCTTAACCTCTGCCCTAAGACGCGGGAAACACCAATCAACTGTAAATACATAACATTAAGTTACTTGTTTTAGATAATACTGCCAAAACAAAATGGAAAGAATTGGTATTGGGGGCTTCAGCGTGGCGTATAATTTGTGCGACGCTCACGAGACGAGTTAGGCGACTGTCAGTAACGCCTGCGCATAATGCTGTAGCACGGGATAAATCAATAAGTTTTATGAGCAATAAATAAAAACAATATTACGATTGTTTCAATCAGAAATTATTTTATTAATTCGTGTATTACTCGCTTATTTGTTGTTTTCTCTAAAATAAGCGTTAAAAATATAGATATAAATAAACAAACAAGTAAAAATGAGTTCACTTAATTGATACAAAATTGGGAAAGCAGAATTCAACAAAACCACAAAGTCAAGATGATTATTGGCATATCTGTTGACTATTGAGTTATTTTCATTCATAAATGTTTTATTATAGTATGGCTTTTCATTAGAATACTTCTCAGAGTCACCTGACAGTCAGCTGTCCTGCAGTGTGTGTGTGTGTGTGTGTAAATGTACAATAACAATCACATCTGGTCCAGCTTACTCTTTCATTCTTTCTGTATAATGAATTGAGGTTTGTTTTAGCTCTACAGCTCGCTTCAGTATTCGTGTAAGAGATGAAAATGTCCGGACCGAACGGAGACCCCGAGCTGACATCTGCTGAAGGACTGATAGAGGATGAGGATGACTTTAATGAAGAAGGTGAGGTTTACTGAGACAGATGGAGACAGTAGAGGACAGTCAAGGATGAATCAGGATGTTATATGTTTTGTATGTGCGTTATAGCTAAATGATAAAGGTAGAATTTGCAAAAGAAAAGGGATGTATGAAGAAATAAGTGTTGCCAGATTGTTTTTTCCCATCCCTGCAACATCAAACTTATCATATGAAATAAACATTATTACTACAACTACTACTACTAATAATTAATTGACCATGATGATGAGGTTGCCAGATATTTTTTTTCCATTCCTACAAACCCAGTGAAAGTATTAAATAAAATGTTTGTATTTAAATATATTTTATTGGCTTGTTTCAATTTATATAACGTATTTAATAACATCACATACAATTTATGTACTTTTAACTTAATTGATTATATATACAGCATTTAGAAGTGAACAGAAATATAGAGGATTTCGTCTAAAAAAAACAAGTACTATATATATATATATATATATATATATATATATATATATATATATATATGTGGCTTTTTATCTTTTAAAGCAAAAAAACAAACAAAATACACCACTCCCTAAAATAAAAAAGGTTAGCATATTGTCCAGTGGAAAATTTTTGGAGTAAACATCAGGGTTTATTTACACAACTGTATATGAATTATGTTAGGGTTCTCTGTAATGTTATTTGAACCTGGAATTTAATTGTTTAAAATTTAAAGCACATGTTAAATGCCTTTATTATTTTGTTACAATGTAAGTACTGGTTTGAATTGCAGTGCAGTACAAACATAACTGTCATAAACTAAAAAAAATTCACAATTGCACTATGACAAAGTGAAATATGAATGAAGTCAGGTGATGACTGTTTTGTCTACGATATCACTTTTTGAAATCCTAGAATACGCCGCCATCAACTCCATGCTGGACCAGATAAACTCGTGCCTGGATGACTTAGAAGAGAGGAATGACGCTCTGAACGGAAAACTGCACGAGCTCCTGGAATCCAACCGTCAGGCTCGGCAAGAGTTTCGAGCTCAGCTCAACAAAAAGGAACCGGAGGAGCAGAAAGAGCCGGAGTCTGAAGGATGATGTCCAAGCCGATGCCCAACTTCAGTCCTGACTCATTCCACTGGCACAAAGCTCTGCTGTAGTTCTATTTATTTGTCATGAGCACATCAAACCTTTATCTGTACCTCATCTGTGCGCCTTTGTGTCAGTTATTTTTTTTCCTCTGAACGAGTCATTTTAACATGGAATACCTCGTTTCATTTTGTTTCAGAAATCACTCCACAAAAAAAACAACAGCTCAATCATCAAATATTTTAATAGACATTAAAATGCAGAAAACAAACATCTGGAGGAGAAAAAAAAAATTACAAGATGCTTCCAGCTCCTATAAAACAACTTTTTTTTTTTTTTTTAGATGCTTATTTCATTTGTAGAATAAAAATAGATTATGAAATGTACAGTTCCTTTCTGATGGTGATCATTTCCCATAGTGTTGTGGTCCTGGTAGGAGGTAGGACTCAAGACTCTACACATTTCCATTCCACAGCATGTTAGCGCCCTTTAATGCTCGTCTTTAAAACACAGATTACGATGGCTATCTGATTCTGGAACTGAATGTAAAGTGTATATTTGAAGAGCGACTAATACTGCATGTGGTGTCGAAGCTGTGGCTAAATCGTGACTAAGTTCTGCCTTTCAGAAATATTAGGAATGTCTAATCAGATTAAACGTACACCTCGAAAAAGGAAGTGGATTGAAAGACAGCCGAGTGTTTCCTGCCTTAAAATGTTGGGGGCTCTTAAAGGGATGTCTTAAATTAGATTTGTTAAAAATGTAATTCCAGGCCAGTACGAGAGTGAATCTAAAGCTGAATCTGATCCGTACATGGCTCCACATCTTTCTGTAATTCTTCAACGCTAAAACCAATTCTTTAAAGCATTCCGAACAAACACAGATTTCTTAAACCGAAAAATGTCCCCACTGCTGTTAGGTCAAATTAAACCCTTTTTATTTTATTGTGAACCTCGAGACAAATTTATCCAAATAGCATCAGGGGAGATTATTATTTTTGTTTGTTTTAAACACAGAAACTCGTGAATTATACCGGGGAGCATTGACTTGGACACACACACACACACACACACACACACACAGTTTTTTCTCCCTAATGTGTTTTAACATGGTTTGCTCACAATCAAATAAAAAATAACACACTACAGTAGAGGTGAGAAATAGTTCTTGTAGAGGGAAAAAACCAAAAACAATGCAAGACGATCATACAGCGCAGGAATTAAAAAGACGCTCAAAAAAAAAAAAAAAAAATCTGTCTACAAAGCAGCTCTTTTTTTGTTAGCGCTTTTCTATACAGCTATAAATGCTTATGTACTTAACGACAAACAAACGAACGCATGAATCAATCGTCATTTAATTTCTTCCTTTTTTTTAATTAAAATACGTGCTCTCAGAATTTCCAAGAGTCAAAGCTCACATTTTTAAAATTTAAATTGAAAATAAAGCATAAGCACAGAGGGATGTACTGTAGAACAGCATGGGACCAGACTGACAAAAAGTTTGGAGAGGTTTTTAGACTCACCTTGAGATCTCAGATTTTTTTTTTTTGTATTTTTTAACCTAACTGCATAAGCAGTATTTCAGGTCACCATTACACCGTCTATACAGCACATTATTTGAATCATGCTCTCATTTGTGAATCCATGTTCTCTTTCCTTTTTTGGACCGCAAACGATAGCTGTAAACTAAACCTGAGGGAGTGAACAAGATTACTGGCTTCTGAAAAGAAAAAGAAAAAAGAGGGAAAAATCTGACTCATCTAGTGATGGGAGCATGAAAGACAAACGGCAGTAATGGTGGTACAATTAGCTAAGCTAATTAGCGACATTAATAACAACAACTTCAACACTAGGACACTAGGATGAAGCTAAAGAATTCCAGATTCTAGGCTAAGACTGTGGGAGGGAACAAAAAAAAAAAAAAAAAAAAAAACACTTGAAGTAACACTTTGCGTACTGGTCGTTGGAACAGCATGCGTAGAAAAAAAAGCTCCTTAAAGAGCGCTGGCTTTTGACGAGATCCTGCTAGAGCCAACCTGACAGTCCGGTTTCTTCCCAGCTCGTACGAGATCACCTTCTCGAAATGATGTAAATAAACCGGATCGAGGTTTTACCGAACGGATCCGACGTAAGGCGGCTGGATGCGTACGTCATGCTCTGGGTAGCATCAGCTCTCAAATTTTCTCCAGCTTCATCCAAGAACATCGACGGTCTTTAGCTTGAAGCGACGAAATGCCCTTTCAGATTTAAGTAAGCCGGAGCCTTTTATAACCACTTGCTCCCAAGCTTGGTTGTTTTTCCTCAGATTGTTTTTGAAATACTTTAATTTTTTTTCCCAGTTTCCTCTCCCTCCCTCTCTTTCCTTTGTTTTTTTTACGCTTTACCAAACCACGTTTTTAAAATGCTTGTTAAAGTAAAACGTTGCTACATTCTAAGTCACTACAAGATGTTTTTTTTTTTTTTTTTTAAGATCAAGTACCTTAACAGATGAAAATGTGCAAGGTCTTTCTTAATCATCTTTACACACATTCTTTATAAATCTCAATGGAAAAAAAAAAGAAAAAAAGAAGAAGCTTTACGGGTCTTAAATCTGGGGCAAAGACCTACAAAACGCCTGAATACAAGACCTACTCTCTACGGGGATTGTCCTACTGTCCTGGCTTCCGTCTCTTTTAGTGAACAACAGAGGATGTGTAACGGACATCGAATGAACAAAATTCCCACTCCAATCTCTCCATAGCAGCTCGTTCCTCCGTCTCCGTGTCTGTCCCAGAGCTCAGCGTCGTCTTCCTCCCCTCCCTCGTTTCTTGCCAGGCGTCCTGCCGCGCCCTCTGCTGGTCTTCTCTTCGGGGACACTGCTCGAAATGTCCTCCTCCTCGTCGGGTTCTTCTGTAACCACGTCTTCCTCCGCGTCTCTGGACTGAGTGGGAGACCCAGAAGCAGGCTGCTGGTTAGGGGAAGGCGGTGCGCTGTTGCGGTTACTCTCTTTGCCGCTGGTGTCGATGTTTCCCTGCTCACTCGCAGCTGCGGGGGACGCAAGTCTGCTGTTCCTGATGACAGGGTCACTTAACAAGGAACCGCTTGGAGACTCCGCGTCCTTGGTTTCATTATCCGCTGAGGTGCAAACTGATTCGGGGGCCTGTGCAGCTGAAGCTTCCTGAATCTTTAATGCCTTGTATCTCTGTAAAAAAGCAAAAAAAAAAGGTTTAAACATCAAATTTAAAATCAAAGATATGATCAGTTTCGTCTTTTTCCTCAAATTTGGTTTCTGTGAATCACATATCAAAACACAGTCAAAGTACCCACTGCCTGAAGGAAATGAAGAGTCAAAAATAATCCGCACTCCGGTTATATTAAAACTTCTGCTGGTCTTATCAGCACTTTCTGTTCAAGGCTACTCTCTCCCCAGTGTGAACGTGTCACATCAGTAATAATTTATGTTTAGTCCAACCACTACTTTAGCTAGATAAGCATAAAGTGTAGCCATCTCCTACATCTCTTTATAAGCGAGGTCAAATATCCTACATGCTATAGCTAAACCATATCTATTGGCACCTCTAGATGTACTACTGCCCCATTTGAAAGAATTCTAGATCAGGGTTCGTTAGCTCCATTATCGCCATTATCAAGCACAGTTTGTAATTCGCCAACACTTAAACACACACACTGGACCTGATTAGTCAAATCACCGGTGGTTGAGCAGAAAAATCACCAAATTGTGTTGGGCCACCATGACTGAACTTGAATAACCGCATACTAGATAATAGTGATTATGTCAAATGTCTTTTATGTACCTTTAGGTTCTCAAAGTGTTGGCGCGTCTTACAGTGAGAGCGTCGTGCTGATGCCTCGTAGTGATAGAACTCGTTACACAGCCGGCACAGGAACCCAGCCACGGGAATTACGAAGCTGGAACCTAGGAACCGTAGTCATAGAAAAATACCATAAAAGGTTTACATTAACATGAGACATGAGCTATAAGGTAATAATAATAATAATTCTTATTGAAATCAGAAGCAGAGCTTTTTGCAAACAGCATGTTAATAGTCGGGGAGGGAGAGAGAGAGAATATTTACGGTCTGTTCCCTGCTTACAAATTAGTTCTGTTCGGGAAGCACGTTAAGTCTGATTTGTTTTTAAGTCAGACAAAGTTGCCTTATACGGCAGTGACACGAATATGCAATGTAAAGCATAGCAATCCACTTGACTAAATCTCTGTCAAAAAAAAAACTTAACCACAACTAATGAAATTAATCACAAGTTAGAATTTATTAACATTTTTGCTCGTCTTGCCGACCAAGTTGCAAACTAAATCACTCACGATCAAGATTTGGTATTGTAACAGTGTTGCCTTTAAATCGCGAAGGGAAACCCAGACGCCATTTTGTCTGAGAGCTGTTTTCCACTATATTGGACTGTGAACTCTTTACAGGACAGACATTTTCTATCATTGCACTCCCGGACTGATTCATTAAAACCGGTGAGGCCGACTCATTACCGTATACAGTGTCTGAGTCAAACTCCTCCTCCTCCGTCATGTCTTCCAAAGTGACCTCCATCTCTACTGGGAGACCTTCCTGCTATAAGGCAAAAAAAAAAAAAAGAAGAAAACTTTATTCTCTCTATTCAATCTTTATAAACATTAAATTCCTGGCACAGGGGTCCGTTCTTCGCACGTCGCTAACTCGGTTAGCTGGATTTGATTGTTGTGGATTTGTCCTGATCTTGGATTGTTTCGTTCTTCGAAGCAAATCTCGCACTTGCTGTCATAGCAACATGTCCGTAAGCTTAAACCTGCTCGGGAGCAGGTTTATTTAATGTAAACAGGATTTAGGCTGCGCTCCTGGCGGGTTATGATTGGCTGAAATGGCGAGATCACATCTGATTGGTTAAAGAGCATGACTGACACGGACTGACTGCCTCCGCGGGGAAAAGAAAAGTATCTTGCATTAATATATGGATGGATGTATTTAAACATAAATACAGTATATGTATAAAGTGTGGGTCTGTGGTCATTATTCGTGTGTTAATCTCCGTGTGTGTCTAATCATATGTAACAATCCCTCGAATGTAATATCCAAATCAAATCAAAAATCAAATTCAAATTTTATTTGTCATACACAGTACGATATGCAGTGAAATGCTTATACGACCGCTCCGTGACCTTAAATATTTTTACAAATGGAAACTATAAAACAAGATTCCAGCAAAGTTTTTAAAAAATATATATAAAATCTGAAGTATAATATATTACAACTTAACTTAAGTCTGTGAAAAACTTGAGGTAGTATTTTGAAAATGAGATGAGGGGGATGTGAAAAGAAGTCCTTGAAGTGTGCAAATGTGCATATATGTGCAAATGTGCGTTGACACAATTGTCTGTTCTGTGTGTTCAAAAAAATGCAGAGGTGTTTTAGTCCATATAGATTGCATCTATATAAGTGGAGGTAATTTTCTCAAATCTGTCGCAGCAATATCTTGTACGTTTATGAGAGAGCAACCGGTTACTGAAGGTGTAAGGATTATACACAGAGCTTTTCAAATTCCTCGTATATTGTGTGATAGACAGGATCCTTTAGCACAGCATGTTCTACTTTCACTTTTATACTGTAAACCCGATTAAGTTGGCAAAACTCAAAATATTTGAGGTAATCAGTTACATAATTTTTTTTTAAGTAATTTTAAGTAAACAGAACTATCAATATTTGAATTTGTTGCAAATAAAGTAAATTCAATCCAGCTCCAATAAATTGCTGGAACATTGAGGTGACATTTACTGTTACTGTTACTTACGTACTTATGATTACTTAAATTATCAAATTTATTCAGCTAATTTTAAATTAATACAAATAGGATTTGAGAGTATATACACACATGTAACACGGGCAGCACTTACGTATTTAATACATTTATTTTGAATTATCTTTATTAAAGTTTGAAATTCTCCATAACCCTCTAATAAAAGCTCTTGCTCCGCTTGAGAAAAAAAAAAAGAGCTGCTCTTTTGCCATTTCGTCAACCAATCGCAGGGGTTGTGATCAGTGTTTCTACTGTCGATGCATATCGCCTTTTAAACAAACGCACGAACGGGCAATAATCCTAGACAACTCAATCCAGCTATACTAATCAACAACAGGTGTGCTCGAAGAACCGAATTAGCCGCATCGTAATTAGCAGGATGATCTCATCTTAGATCTGTCAATTCATCTCGGATGTTTCAAGCGACGTACGAAGAATGGACCCCAGCATTGAAAAACAAAACAAACAAACAAAAAAGTGTGGAGGGACACGATCACCGAATTTCCTCTACCTGTCCATTTTCTTCCTCCATCCTCTCTTCTTCGTCACTGTCCATGCCTTCTTCATCAGCGCCCACTGTGTAAACCTCCAATCCCAATTCGTCCAGATTTCCTTTCCCGGTCTCTTTCAACACCTCCAAAAAAACATACAAAGATTAAATCCCAGGCAATCAGTGAAGAAGATTTGACACAAGTAGTCTGCACTGAGACACAGAATGTCTACCTGCTCCATGCGCTGTTTGTGCTCGGTGGACTGCATGTGTTCAACAAACTCTCTAGATGTTCTGAACTGCTGCTTACAGACGGTACAGCTGGGACTCGAGGAACGGCTACAGACCTGCCATGAATAAGAGGATGAAAGAAAAAAAGAAACACACTTCATTTCTACACGTACAGGTTGGAATTTTTTGCAGCGATCCTCTTTCTCTGCTAACCTTGATGTTCAGGATAATCTGAATCGCTTAACTTTTTTTTTTTTTTTTTTTAAATACATACACGACTTAGTGCTTATGCCTTGCTCTGAGGTTTTACGTGACTGCTCAGACATTCACCTTGTGCTCCCTGGTCTTACGATGATCCATGACATTTGTAGTGAAGTGGGTTTTGCAGGTGGGACACCACCTCTGCAGGCCTGGTCTTTTCTCCCTGTCGGATACAAGACGTAACATCACTACAACATTTCTAATCATTTACATTTGATGCTGATTAAGCAGCACTTATAGACGTTGTTTACATGTCAGTGTGTCTAGCTCACCCATCTTTACGTGACCCTTGCAGAGTCTCCTGTACACGAGGCAGCAGCGTGACGAGGCAAGCGTTACTCATGTGCTGAATTTCCATCATCCTCTGCTGGTGGGCCAGTCCGTTCATATGGCTCTGGAAATTCTGCATACACACACACAGATATACATAACTATAAAAAGAAGTACATATTACAATGACAAAATTCTAGCAGGAAAATCTAAACTCTCAGCATCAGTCCTGCTACATGGCTTGAAACAATTTGATAAGTACGATTTTTTTAATAATGATAATGCAAAAGTCTGTAGCGATTAAACCCTGTAACAAAAAAAAAATTGCATTCAATAATGCAACACAATTTTTCTGTAGGTATTCTGATAAATTGTGCTGCATAATAATAATTTAAAGTTAAATTTAGGTAACGCGAATCAACTTTAAACATGAAACAGATACTCCACAACATACGTTGTTTCTGTTGGGTTGCCAGCTTTATGACCGATTGTCATTCACACACTATGGGCAATTTGGAAAAGACAATTAGCCTGACCTGCATGTCTTTGGACTGTAGATCATCTTTAAAAAAAAAAAAAAAAAAAAAACAGGCACTCCTTACAACTCAAGCAGCACAAATTGGCACAGATGTTTTTCCTTCTTAAAACAGCTGCTTATTTGCAAGTCCTGCGTGTGTGTCTGTGTGTGTCGACAGGAGAGGCTTCAAACATTAAACTGTACATTTGGGTTTTCTAATGTCATGCAGAACCAAAGTTATTATTACTTTCAAAAACATGTACATTTTACTGCTACTGAAATGAATTACATCGGAAAAAATGTAAAGAACTCGTAAAAAAAGGCATGTTATTTTTTTGGTCACAGAAACAACCTAAAACAAGCATTAAAAAAAAAAAAAAAAAAAAACACACATGCAATGTGCCCGAATTCACTCTTTGTTGGAAAATACTGTGAGTGTTTAGTTCTCAATGTTTTTTACTAGTGAGGTTATGGCACAGTAAAAACGAGAAGCTTCGAGTCATGTGACCAATAAATAACAATAACGAATTCCGTGACTGACTCGTTCTGCTCTTAAGTAAAGGCTCGTGCTCTCTTCAGTTAATTTTCAAAGATTCAGAGATGTTGATTATGTGTATAAACATTTCCTTGAAAAGTAGAGATGCATGCACATATTAATTGTGCTGCTTGTGATGTTATGATGTAGTTGCTTATCTTACTCATCACATATGGGTCAAGGGAGGTGAGGACACGCAGTACTTCTTAGTGTCAATGGGAACATCAAGAACCGTGACGTTGGTTTATTTTTAAAAGACTTTCTGCCCATCGATAGCAATTATAAACCCGTATTCACTCTGCATCATGCTGACATCAGAGAGACGTACTTGTTGGTTGTGGCAGGTGATGTTACAGATATAGCAGTAGAATTTGTTAGCCGTTTCTCCTCCTCCCCCTGTCGTCGTCGTTGTCTTTTCTCTGGCCGAGTCACTGCTCCCGGTTGTGTCACCTTTACCGTCAGCTACAGTCACTGAACCCGCAGGCTCCGACTGGCTTGAACTGTTCTGCTGATCTGTGTCCTTGAGTGAAGACTCTGGACCTTCCACCTGCTGTAAAAAGAAAAGACACTTATGATTCTATTCATCAGAATCTCACAGAACTGCATTTGCTTTTGGTGATGCCAACCTCGGCCGCCCTGCTTTGCTCTAGTGCCTCGGCCGCCTCGGACCCGGCTACCGTCCCGTCTTCTTCTGGTATGCAGTCTGAAACAAACAAGTCGACAATAAAGTTGATAACACTTCATTAAGAACGCCATACTAGTACTGGTTTGGTACTAGTACCGTTGATACAAGCCAGGATGGATCCAGGCTTTCACGTTGTTTTATGCCAAATTAAATTCTGACGATTGTCACAACAGAAATTGAGACTTGCACGATTGTTCTGTTGTCCAATGATGGTGAGCCCATGTGAATTGTAGCGTTGGTTTCCTGTTCTTACCGGTCAGGAGTGGCATACGGTGTGGTCTTCCGCTGCTGTAGAACATCTGCTTCAAGGTTTGATGTATTGCGCGTTCAGAGATGCTTTTCGGCTTACCATGTTTCTAACAAGTTATCTACAACTTGAACCAGTCTGACCATTGTACTCTGACCTTTGGCAGCAACAAGGCATTTTCACCCGGAGAACTGCGCTTACTGGATTTTTTTTCCCCCCTCTGACCATTCCTGGTTGAACATCACTCGGGTGAAATTATCTTGATCATGATACCACCAGATCTTAATTTTTAGGACCAGACCGACCGACCCTGAGCTACACTCCCTACCGTGTTTTATAGCGTGGGGTGAACCCCAAGATCCATTAAAAAGCAACAATCACCAGTTGGTGCCCATTCCCACAGTCCCGCCTTTTCGCACACCTGCAGAAAGGGAGGCTGCCTACCTAGTGAGCTCCAGAGTGAGCGAGGGGCGACGTCTTTTATTAACAGAACATTTTACACACACAAAAAAACTGTGTGTTTTCGGTTACCTGCAGTATCAGGATCTTCAGCAGTGCGCTCATACTCGGTACTCGGGGAGGCTTCAGTCTCAAGCGCATCGTTCGGCCTGAGGGAACACACAAAAAACAAAAGAAAAACACTTACAAATCAAAATCACAAGCATGCTTAATGCGGGTTACAGCTTGTCTGAATGCTATAACTGATTACTCTTTGTGAGTTATTCATAAACCCGAAATAATCTTTACCCTTCTGTTCTCGTCTTCTTCGCAGCCGGCTCATCCAGCTGCTGCGTGGATGACTGACTGTTCACGTCTGCCACGGCTGTGGTTTCATCTAGAGTACAAAAAAAAAAACACATCAGGGTTTCTGTTTTCACACCAACACTAAGATGAGTAGAGAAGAGTGTGCAGTGTGGTGTAACTTGAACCTCGGCTGCTGCTCGCACCAGACTGGGTGTCGGTTCCGACTGCAGGGCGGTGTTCGTTCTCCCTCTTCCTGTCCGGCTGTCGTGACTGAAAGTCCTGCGTGTATACCATTAACACAGTAACTAACAGTATTCTTATTTACAGCTGACACAACAAGATCAGTTTTTTATCTTAAAAAGATGCTTAATAATAATAATAATGACAAATTGCTCACGTTGTTAAAATAGCGAGCATGTGGGTTGAAGTGTCGTGGAGGAAATCCCATATGAGGAGTCTTAATAGCAACTCCCAGTGGAACCGGACCCAAAATGGAGGATCTTGATCCGGTAGCAAAAAACTGCTGGAACTGCTGTCCGCCCATAGCAAAGCTACGCATGCCTCCTAATGAAGAAGGAAGAAAATACAAACCCTTAAATTAAAAAAGAATTCCATAACATGCCTTTTTATTACACAGAGATTACATACTCATCTCATCATTACACAGCCTGTTTTTAAGCTGCATTTCCTCATCATATGTTTCATGCTTATTATAATTAAACACATAAAATGTTTGTAATTCAAGGCATATTGAATACACACTGGTCATGCCCTCCCTACTTCTGAAATGTATTTTAACTAAGGAAACGTACCAGTTATCCTGCCTGCTCCTATTTAAAAAGTTACTTTGATCGTGGCACACTCACCATCTGAATTCTCCGCATGCCCCCTATGTAAAGAACTCCGAGCGAGAGAGGTACTTGGCTTACCTTGCATCTGCTGCATCAGTAATGCGCCTTGGAGCATGGGATTAGGGGCAATGATGGTCTGAGTGGCAGAGCACAGGTTGACCATGCGGGAAGGAGGAGGCGCTGGAGCCGGGACAGCCATTGGTCTGTTAGAACAAAACACAAAACACAGCTGGATCTTAAATTGACTTAATTCAGATAAGTTAGCAGTAACCAGGAAAACTGAATTGTTAAAAGCAATGAGCTACTAAAAAGAAAAAAAAGTCTGGGACGATGTTCTGGAAAAGTGTCAATCAGAATTTGAACTTTAGAGAAGGCTCGAGTGGAGTAGTCTGAGCATCAACTAAGAGGCCACACTTAACATGATGCTACCACTACCATGCTTCACTTCCAGGGTTGGTGTTCTCAGGGAGGTACTGGTAGTCCCCGGCTTACAAACGAGTTCCGTTCCAGGAGCATGTTCATAAGTAGGATTGGTTCTGATGAAGGGAATCTTTGACACGAATACACAATGTAAAGCATATCAATCAACTTGACTAAATCTCTGTCATCTTTCCTCACACTGGCAAAAACTTAACTAAGGACATTAATCTCACATGTCAAATATAACGGTGTTGTCTCTGCGCCTTTAAAACGCAAGGGGAATCCCAGACAGCATTTTGTCTGTGAGCTGTTTTCCACTGTATTGGACTGTGAACTCTGTTTCGTTGAGGATTTTCAGAAACTAAGATTATTCACCATCAGGACAGCTTTACAGGACAGACACGTTCCATCATCGTTCTCCCAGACTGATTCATTGAAAACTGGTTAGGCTGATTTATTTCTCCTGCACTCCCCCACCCCCACAAGTCTTTAAGCATTTTATACGTTCACTCTAGCTCATTCCAAATCCATTTTTTGAAACGGCTCTACATCACTGCATGCTTCCAACCTTGCATTAACCCTTTGGGGAAGGACCACATACGATTTTAAGAATCATAGATTTATAAACTTTTGGACATAAACCCAGGGGGCTTACTGGGCTTTACAATATTTCTGTACTGAAGTGTTTAATTTATTTTCGAGAGCGCCATTTTGTTTTTCACTTTATCACATGAGACAAGCCAGAGGTGACATCTCACCGGCCTCCCCCATGGTGATGGGGGATGTGGTGTGTTGGTGGAGGTTGCGGTGGTGGAGGAGGAGGCGGAGGAGGCGGCGGTGGGGTCTGCTGCTGGAACAGCTGCTGGAGCTGACGGAGGTGCTGATGAAACTGCTGCTGCTGCTGGTGATGGTGAGGGTTGAACATCCTGATGGTGATGATGAGTTTACAAACTTCACTGTGATACCTCAGGAGCGATTCCTGTAGATGAGAAACAACCAAGAGACCGATGGAGAAATGAATTAATTTAATTATTTTCAAAAATAAAATGATTTCGAGAAGTAAAATATTAAGTAAGTATTTTGAAATAAACATGGTTGAAGCAAAAGACAACATTTAACAGTCCATTTATTTTTGGTTTTATTCTTTTATTCTATTTAAACTCTTCATTACTCAGGAGGGGAATAAACCCGCCTTCTGCGAGGTGATTGGCTCGTTGTGTCCTGCCTCTGCGCTACCATTGGCTAACCTCAACCCTTCGACCCGTCAGTCATCGGAACAAACCAATCTTAATACAAAAAGCAAACAGTACAGGTGTAGAAAAAAAAAACACGAATATTCTCTAGCTAACTTAAATCTGTAATAAAATTAATATGTACAGTTATATTAGCGTCACGATGGAGAATTAAAAGCGCTCAAGCCTCGAATAAAATATTAAAAACAAACCTTGCAGGCTAATTAATGCAAGCTAATCTCGCCAGGCCTTTTGTACTTAAAAATGCAAGTAAAAGCATCAATAAAGGTATTAACAAGGCTGTGCTTATGTGAATATAAGTCATTTTGTAACGACGCGCGCGCTAGAACTTTGTGCAGTGTTTAACACACAACGAGACAGAACTAGCATGCTAGCTAAGGTTGTTAAGAGTTAGCGCTTAGGCAACAGCCTGTTGAAACAGCCTAATTTTCCACCACATGCCAAAGCATTTCGTTACATCCAATAAGTTTATAAGAATATAACCTAATAAAACTACAAACTAGGCGGAAAATTATCGTCACATTTTAACACAACATTACCGACTACGCATACGCACCTGCTATGCTAACATACCGGTGTTTGGACGGACTCGGACGCTTAGCTCTAGCGTCCACACGGCCCAATCCCAAATACTTCACTGCTAACTACAAAAGTGTCCTACGTAGTGTAGAAATAAATACCAAATAAAGTGCACTTTGCTTCCAAAATCGTGCGATTTGGGATTCGGCGTGTGAACGTAGTAGAAAAATGGATTTTGACTTTGAAAGTATTGTCTCCGACTAGTGGAGAGGAGGGCGACGTGCAAGCTAAATAAAACAAAGGCCAAAGGTAAAATGTTTCATCACACTAACATTAATAAATAATTTCGATTAAATTAAGCATTTATATAAAAGAATTTATCCACCTTGCATATCAAGGTGTATATTCTATACTCTTTATAAATATATATCTAGATGCATGTGCAACTTGGCCAGCGTTTGGTTCGGCTTCGGTTGTTCCTTCGTTTGTATGCCGAAAATGCTCAATATATGTCAAGGCCAATTTTTACGGCGAGGCGTTCGTATGCTATGGTACCAACGAAATGTAAAAAAGCACATGCGTAACTGTTTAATTCATGGGCTCAACCTTGAGAATGATGGTTGGGCCAGACATTTCCTCCCAAATAAAGGCAGACCACCTTGACCATCTGCGACAGTGTTGTTGCTGGGTTCAACTTCCATCATGATGATCTTCCCAGACCGGGCCTTTATATACTATAGATCTGCATTGTTTAATTAAAGCTTAAATATGATGGAAGTTTTATTATGGGAGTTGTTGACTGATTTGATTATAAATTTTAGTCGATAACGTCGATTAATAGTTGCACCCCTAATTGGTTTTAAAAGGTCAAATTAAGTTTATTGGTTAACAGAAGAAGAGACCGACACACTGACTCAGTTGATCAATTCTACATCCTTATGGAACTGTCTGAAAAGAGTAGTGTGTTGGAGCTTAAGGTTCAAGAACCTCCTTTAAAAGAAAGAGGTCACTGCATTCCTGGCTCACTCAACATAAGACAAGAAAAAACACACATTTTTGAGAATGGTATTTTTGAGAAAGAGCTACAGAATGTCAAGGATGTTCTTCTCGCTATGGAGGAAGTAAAGGAAGCTGACCTGAAGAGAATTAGATCTTGTCAAAATTAAAAGATTCCTGGAGGAAATTTATAACCTCAGAAAGGTGCACAGTGTGAAAAGGACAAGCCAAATATATATATATATCCAAAGATGTTTCTAATATTATTTCAACACACAATAGACAAACAAGTTGGTCCACAATGGTAAAAAACAGTTTCTGGTGAAGCTGCGGCATAAATATTAGAATACTGGTGGCTGTAAGGAAGATCTTGTCGAAATTTGTTGTCAACCAATTGAAGGAAGCCAACAGGACATTTCCAGATGAACCACTATTTACCTCCGGAGGAGTACATTGTTTTGGTCCATCTGATGGAAGTGAAATGATATGGAGTCATATTTATGTGCTTGGCTGTAAGAGCTACGGATGCAGATTCCTTTATTCATGTTTGAGCCGCTTTATAGCAAGACCAGGAGGAGTCAAAGTACTCCGTCAAAGCTGGTTGAGAGTTAAGAAGATCTATTAAACAATGAAGTCATTCTCAGATATTAAATGATATCTCAGCGATATTAAATGATTGTTTAACTCTCCAACTGGTTCTCATCCTGGAGAAGCATGGGAAAGATTGATTTGCTCCCTTAGGAAAGCCCTTATTTCAATTTATAATGGTGAAAAGTGCAGTCACTTAGAACAGACACATTACTTATAGTACATGTATATGTACTTTTAATTACAAAATACATGTTCTTACTTTCTTTACTGGTGAATATTTAATTGTAACATTTTTTTTTAAAGGCAAAGTTTAAGGAAATGTCTTGTCACTATGATCATACACGGAAGTGGGACTATATACTTTTCATCTAAAGATATAAGACATTTTGTAAATAGTTATGATTATGCTCTAAATTATACAGTCATTGGTGCTACCAGGAAAAAAAGTAACACCAGTTATTAAATGTAAAATGAAAGTTTTTTCCGATTAAAAAAGTGTGTGTGTGTGTGTGTGTGTGTATATATATATATATATATATATATATATATATATATATATATATATATATATTGTTTTGGTTTGCTTTGTTTTAAGATGAACATTATTTTACAATGATAAATGGAAAAATAACAACTGATAATTAATATAATATTTGTTATATAATTAATTAATTAATTATATAACAAATGAAAAAAAATTATATGGAAAAACTTTTCATTGATTTGAGTTTTTTGTTTGTTTGTTTGTTTGTTTGCTTTTGTGTTCAGAATTTCACTGTTAAGGATTAACTGTAATCCACTTCAGTGTTCAAGGCACTAACGCCTAACGAATCGTTAAAACAGCGACATCTAGCGGCAACTAGCGACAACGGACAAGCGTAACAAGACGAGTTCTGACGATGCAGAGTTGGGATGCCAGATTGCATCAAATCCAATACTTGGTGATCAAACTAAGCTGAAGAAAATAATGAGTTCGTTTAGCTAAGATGCTACTGTAGATTTTCTGAAGAGGTTAGAAAGATATTTTGAGTTTATTATTTTCATTGTTAAAAAATATAATTTTGTATAAAACAATGAGTGGTTATAAATGCTGCTAAAAATAAGTAGCCTATCATTTATGTCTATGTAGATTATGACTTACTTAACTAATTTAACTCATTACATTTTTAATTAGAGCTTGTAAGTAAAATCATCCAGCCAATAATTGCAACTGCATCTATAGAACTGGCTTTCAGTTTAGCATCAAATCAAGTTAATAGATGTAAAATAAAGAATTACAGAATCAAGACCATACATCAATGCATTGGTGAAAAGACTATGAGCACACACACACACACACACACACACACACACACACACACACACACACACACACACACAATTAATATTAATTTACACAGGGCTTGTCTGAATATATCTCTCAATAACAATTCACAAATCTTGCACACAAAATAAATTATATAGCATTTTACACCACTTATTCTGTAAAGAGTTCAGTGCATTTGTGTCTCAATTCTTGCCTGCCATGTGGAAGTTTAAATTCCCACTCGCTTCCCATGACTGAATGCAGTGCCGTCTATACCACTTTATCCTGTATATGTGGCCACAGGGGGCCTGGAGCCTTTCCCAAGAAACTTAGGGCATGAGGCGGGGCACATACTGGACAGGTGGGGCAATCCATCGCATGGCACACACTCACACACTACAGGCTATTTGGCAACACCTGCATGGCTTTGGACTGTCGGGGGAAACCGGAGTACCTGGAGGAAACCCACCGGGTTTCCACGGGCAGAAGATGCAAACTCCATGCACACAGATCTGAGGCAGGAAATCGATCCAGATGGTGGAGGAGCGAGGCCACTGTTCTAGCCACACTAAGCCATCGTCCCAGTGCATTTCATCACTCACTCTCTCGTAAAGGCTCGCAGGGGGGCTTGGAGCTTATCCTGGGAGACTTACTGTAGGCCACGGGTACATCACATGTTTATTTACACACTATGGGCAATTTGGGAACGCCAGTTAGCTTAATCTGCATGTCTTTGGACTGCGGGAGGAAACCAGAGTACCCGGAGGAAACCCACCAAGCACGGGGATAACATGCAAACTCCATGCACGCAGACAGCAAAGCGGGAATCGAACCTGAACTCGGACCCGAACCCTGGAGTTACAAGGCGACTAAAAGTGGGTTAAATGAGATTGGACTGGGTGCGTTTGTATCCAATCTGGCAACCCTGTCTGGTTGGCAGTACAGCGGAGATCTCGTCGCCTGGCAGATTGCGGAGGAAGGAGGATGAGTCTGCATCACATCCCATCACGTAACATAACATAAGAGCAAGATCAGAAGTGTAGATCCAGACACCGCGTTAGTGTTAGAGGCAACCCCGCGTCTGTTCAGGTGATTTTGCTCGGATCAGTCAGCCAGGATGGGGAACCGGGGAATGGAGGATCTGATCCCGCTGGTGAATCGGATGCAGGATGCGTTCGCGGCCATCGGACAGAACGCGAACCTGGACCTGCCTCAGATCGCAGTGGTGGGGGGCCAGAGCGCCGGGAAGAGCTCCGTGCTGGAGAACTTCGTCGGCAAGTAAGTGCTGTGTTTTTCGCTCTGTTTCCCCAGTGACGTCATCCTGGTGCATTTTTGCCCTCCGCCAAAGTCATGCATTTCTCTGGGCATCATCATCATCATCATCATCATTATGTCATGATGGAGAATCCAAGCGCACCAAACAGACAGGTTCGTCCGCAGCACATATCCGATTTCCAAACAGATATCTGCTTTATACAGTATAAATCATAAAAACACTGGACCAATTATTTAATTAACACATCAATCAATTAATCAATTAATAATGCCTGAGGCTTGAGTCACCCAAGGTCACATCTATTAATCCATCCAGTAAATTCACCTATACAACTCTATTAAAGATGAAAATCTTGAAACGCACACACACACACACACACACACCGGCGCAGGTTTCTCCATACACACTGCTGCAGTGGCACTTCCGTGTCCTCCTGAATCAATTCCAGCTGCACAATTCATCTCATCTGCAATACAAACACAACATGCGAGAAAAAAAATAAATAAATAAATAAATAAATATATAATGTTATCGAAGATACTGTCTCTTGCATTCTTAATGAAACAAATATAAGCTATCTAGATAAGAAATGACCCTGTTGTGTTGGATAATTTTGGTCCCTTTTAAGATTTTTGGTCCTTTTAAAAATTACAAATAAGACTATGTGATATTTATGTTTTTACTTCCCAATATGTATTTATTTGGAAGAGTGGTGGGTTAAGGGTTCGAATCCCACCTCGGGTTTGCGCGCATGGAGTTTGCATGTTCTCCCTGTGCTTGGTGGATTTCCTCCGTGTACTCCGGTTTCCTCCCACAGTCCAACAACATGCAGATTAGCATTCTAATTAGTGTTCCCAAATTGCCTGTAGTGTGTGTGTGTGTACCCTGCCTCGTGACATGAGCCAACCCCCAACGCCCCCCCAACCCCCCCCCCCATGCGACCCTGTACACAGTATAAAATGGTATAGGCGATGAGTGAGTGAGTGAGATGTCTTATTTTTTTGCTTCATAACAGATACAAACAGTCATCTATGCCGTTGTTTACTTACACAACGTTGGCAAACGTTCAGCATCGATGAAATCAGTGAGAAATTTGCACACAGTTCCAAATAACAGCCTGGACACTATTTGGTCAGATAAACCCAGGTGAAGGTAATTAACCAGGCTGTGTTTCTGCACACACTCTGAGAGGAGGTGGAGAGCGTAACGTGCTGTGTTATGACCTTGGATGAGTTAGTGAGATTTGGGTTTTTTAATATCAAGCCCATGATTCAGCATATGGTCATGCAGAATTAACGCCGTAGGGAGGTGTCATAGACCGTTTTTGAGAAGGGATTATTTTAATTTTAATTTACAAAGTGGGATTTTAATAAAGTGGATTCAAAGTAGTCATTTTCTCTCAAAGTAATTTTTCAGTCAGAACCAAGTGTAACATCAACACAAAGTCACATTCACACAAGATTCACTGCTGATGTCTGAAATAATCGAATTCAACATTATAATCATGAACCACATTTATTACCTATAAAAACACTTCCCTAGTGTTCTATTCCTTAGTCAAATGAATAAAAATAAAAATGATGTTTAACTGGAGTTTCCTGTTTCTAATACAAGCTCTAGAATGAAAAAAAAAAAAATCATAAATAATTATGCATAATCTTTTCCAAAGCAGAATGTGTCTAATTATAGTATTTTTCTGTGGAAGAGCAACAAATAATTGCATTGTACACAGACAACAACATCCCGCCCAGTGTTTCTCAGGCACACAATCATTTTTGCCTGAATGTAACATGAGATTGAGTACAACATCTGAATATATTGTATTGTTATTTTGGTTAGATTTGTCTACATCACTGTTTTCTTCACGTGTTTGCTTTTTTATACTGCAGTATAATCAAATATTGACATAATGATATGTGATATAAGAACTTACATAAGCCCATAATCATGTCTTAAGGTGAACTAACTCCCAGAGCTTTATAGATATCTCCCAATATGATGGATGTTGATGTTACAAATTGTTGAAAGCATGTTTATTTCAGGGCACTTTGACGACCGATACAGGCCACTTATTGTATATACACTAATAATAGCTGGGAGGACACAATGACCAGATTTGAGATATAATCATACCAGGAAATGTAGCATCAGTATCAAGCAGGACACATTAAGCGATGGAGAACATGTTGATGGCTGATTGTTTATCAGTTAACTGTATTGCGTAATGGACTTGATTCTGCATAAGCGTAATTATTGGTAGCAGTGCGGTCAGAGAATGAGAAAGAGAGAGATGGAAGTGAGGATGAGGACATCATGAACATCATAAATACTAAGGGAAAACAAGAACTGCAGTAAATGACACACTGCTTTCTCAGATTTCACAGAATTAAAAAAAACTATACAATTGTTCTTTCGAACTTGTATCCGCGGTCTTTTATATCATCGTGGACTTCGAAGAAATTGTAATAAAATTATAAGACATCGGTTTGAGGAAATCTTTCGCTTACAATTATGTTTAACATTGCATAACTAATAAAGATACTGCAGGCAATGGTGAAATACAGTCATAAAAGAACCAATGAACATAAAAGGGTTACTAAAGTTAAACAGGAAGCTGTGACCATATATGGAAGCTGGAAGATTTTTCAAGATTAGCGGACATATTACTGTTCATATGTTAACTATATATGCTTTCTGAGAAAATCTACTATTTCATTAGAGTTTCTGGCTATTAAAGTCATGGTCAGTTTCCTCGTGAAAAGTCCCTGATGCAGGACTTCATGTGGTTTAAATTGGATTGGGTAATGCAGGGGGTTAAATGCATGAGGATCTGCTGAGCTGAGCTACATGCTTTATTATGAGTTACTAAGACGAATGAGTTTTAATTTCCATCCTGTCCTGACACTGTTTCTGCATTATTGGGGCAGCCGTCCCATCTCTGCTTTATTTTCTTTCTCTAAGAGCGAGCTTGTCATGCTCTAATTTGCATGTACGAGTCTGGTTCATTGAGTGGTTTGCGGAAGGAGATGGGAAGCCCCATCGATCACCTTAAAATCATGCTTCATTCCCTGCACTGCATAAATTTACAAAATTTGTTCTTCACGTTACTCATGGAAAAACTGATTTGCATAAAAAAAACATCAATTTATTGGAAAATTTTAGACATTAGTGGTGGTAAAATGACTTAACAAATTAAATTAACAAATGACTTTGGTCAAAATATGTTCTATATGTAAAATCTGTTGCTGTTATTATGTTGAATAAACACTGATAGTTGAGAATGTGGATGATTTTCTGTCTTCTGCAGCAGAGATTCTGATCAATCCAGGCGGAAATGTTTGATATGTAACACCAGGTGTGAGTTTTCACACTCAGCCTTCACACGTTTAATGCATTAATGTAGATTCTCTACAAATGTGGTGCTAGAAAGTAACCTTTCAACACTGCTCATGTTGTCCTTTCAGACTTTTGGAGAAAATGTTACCTGCTGTACATGAGCTCATAGATGTTTGTGATTAACTAGTGTCATTGTGATTGCATAAGGGATATACCAGGGGTATCCCCATGAAATCCCTTGCATAAGGGATTGCCGAAGGCATACTCTTTCCATCAATCATAATCCAGGCAACTGCAGGGCATTTTACTCGAATGGCCATGGCGTCAATGGGATTTACCTTCAAGTGACCAGACTTGTGTAAGTTCGTCCCTGAGAACAGCCTTAGGGTTACGAACAACATTAACACAAATAAAACAAACAAACAAAAAAAAAAACCTCATTAAATAAAAATATCAAGTGCTTCTTTTATTCTCCCAGTCAATTAGTTGTCACAAGTTGAGGCCAATAAAAACAAGCTTTGAGATCAAAGTACAGGTGAAATCTGCAATTTACTTTTTTTTAAAATTCCTTAATATTTGATTGATGCAAAGAAATCAATATTTTATCTACTGTACATTTGGAGTAGTTATTATAATAATAATAACAGAAACATCCAACTCAAAGACTTTGCCCTGGCGTAGTGTATTTATTCATTTATGCATTTTTGTATGTATGCAGTCATATTTTATTGGAAGAAAGATCTAAACATGTAAACGTCCAAAATGGCAAAATGTGTAAGATTTCAAGACACAATATGGATTTGTATATTTCAACATCCAACTTCATAGAAGATTTTTAAGAAACAGTTGCTTGCTAATCTGGTTTCAGCACCAAGGACAGTTCCTAGGCAACAGCCAAAAACCACAATGTTCTACTTTCGAGTTGCTGATCTGGGTCATGCCATAACAAGGTTATTAAAAAAAAAAAAAGGAAGCTGAAACAAAAAGAAAGACATGCACAGATGTCTTTATATAATTTTTTTTTTCAAACAGGGACAATACATTCAGAAACCTGATATATACATTGACTGGCCAAATGGTTGAGGTCAATACACCACTGTCTGAAACACACTATTGAATGTCTTTGTATGTTTTGTAAAACATGGTGTGTTGAAGTTGGAATAGAAAAACTGCACCGACCCCTGACTGAATTCACCCTCACTGTGGGATGAACTGGAACATCTCATGGAGCATCAGTGGCTGACCTTACTAATGACTGATATATCACGTTTGGCCATAGAAGTACATTGTACATAATGTGTCGCAATCATGCACCAATCACACTTTGTAAAAATTATTTCAGATCCTTGGTCTAGAGTTTTGTCTGACGCACTATACCGCAGTAATGTAATACTGATCTGATGTTCAATAAGAAGGCTGTACATTTACTGTACTGAGATATATTTATGTAAAAGCTATACATCAGCGAAGACCAGATGTGCTCCATGTTTATGAACAAAATCTTTCTAACACTGCGTGCATTCAGGAGATGTGATGAAATTCTGACCCAATATCAAAAACAACCAAGTATTATCAGTATTTTAGCAGAACACATTTATGTAGTGCATTCATTCAAACTTCTCTTGTTATATAAAGACCTTCTTATTGTTGGACATTTCATGTTTGTAAGGATTGGTGAACACAAAGGAAGAAAAACAAATATGTTAAGAAAAACAAATAGTTCAAGAATTTTAAACAAGATAAAGATAGAGACAAACACAAAACCTTCCTAAGCCTCTGTGTCACCACTGAACCCGATTAGTTCTAATCCGCAGTGACCAGCAACACTGAGTAGTCAGGTTCAGTTTCAGATACCTTAATCTTTCTACACACCAGCTGTGTCTCAGTTGGATAGAGGTTATTGTCTTGTACATGTATTGTCATTTATGTAAATCACTGTTGATTTGCTGATTCTGATTGGTCAGAAGGTAATTTCCCTTAACAACATTTTATATAAAAACATGTTTTTTGTTTTAAAACTTTATATGTTTTCAGTGGCAACTTTTTGAGCCACCTTTCGTTTATTCATATTTCGTTTCCTATGAGGCAGACTTACTTGCACTTGCACGATGTAATCTTGAGGAACAGTTCTAAAGGCTTCCTGAAGGACTTTCTTGTCTCTCATTTTCAGTCCAGTCCCTGTGCTTGAGCAGTTTCAGAGGAATGTTTTTTGTTTGTTAAGCCACACTGTGACCTATGAATCATTCAAGCATAAAAAGCATCTAACGTAAGGCATGAACCAGTGAGAAACAGGTGCAGATGATGACAGATGATCAGGTTTGTGATTAGTATACTGCTGATGCTGAATGCTGAGGGGTTGGAACAGACGAGAGTGGAAATGAGGTTGCTGCTGAGGTTGTTCAGTACTTGTTTGAAATTGTATCGTTAGGTACTTTGCAACCAGTCACAGTGAAACAAATGAGTGTTAGCTCAAGACTTTAAAGAGGCTAATAGTTGCAATTCTTATAATCGACAATTTAAAAATAAGTGTTGTTACATAACAAGGACAAATGTGTAATATTGTCAAACCCTTTATATAGGAGTCTCAGTGATAGGGAACTAACTTGATCTCTTGACATTAAAAAGACGTTAAATGTGACTTTTAACAGATTACACCAACATGTTGTTATGTAATAAATGACTATAGTATGAGAGGAATAACACACTCCAGGGTTTGCTTTTATATGACACAGCATTTATACGATGTGTTTAGTGCAAATTATCAGAGTTTATATTGATTCTGTGTGTGTTATCCGTCAACTAAGATTGTGGAAAACGTTCCTGAGCAATGTTTGTTATTCCAACAAGAGGTGCACGGCTGTGTTATGTGGAGTGTTTGTGAAATAACAGACAAAAACGTGTTAACTGGTTCGACCTGAGCCATAAGGAAAAGAAAGAAAGAAAAAAAAACTAAGAAAAAACTGTTTATCGTATATCATAATGCTTTGTAATGGTATACAAAGCATTATGATACAGTACATTTTCTTTTATTTTTTTTGCCATCTCTCCTTTTATTTCTCCTGGTTCTCACTATCATACACAAGCCTACATTCCATATAAAACAATTCTCCTCTTTCACATACTCTTTATATACTGAGAAAATAACTATAGAATATTGTTATTATGATAACTTTAGGTTTATATACACTTAATAATTATCGTTAAGGCATCACCATATTTTTTTCTCCGTTATCATCACTTAACATGCATAGCAATTCTTCCCTCCTTCATCTCTCTCTCTCTGTCTCTCTCTCTCTCTGTCTTTCTCTCTCTCTGTCCCCTGCAGTGTAATGCTTGCTGGCGTGTGTGTGTTCTCTGTGCTCGCTGGATGGCTGCCACGTGACAGTATGAAGACAGCACAAGAGAGACAATGAGGCTTGGGAAAGAGAGATGGAGAGAGAGAGAGAGTGCAGGATAGGGAAGCGGAGATACCGGGAAAGAAGGATGACTGGATGAAGAGAAGGAGGAGGGAGGAGGGGAACGGGGTACGGTGAGATTAGGGAGAGGAGGCGGGGCAGCAATCTGTCTGTCTCCATCATTGCTGATTTGAGCTGAGCATGCATTGATGGGGGAGGGGGACACGGATTGAGAGAGAGAGAGAGAGATGCATCCATTATTTTCCATCCTGCATTTACCCCATGCAGGAAGATATTGTGCTGTTGTTGATTTACCGGTTCGCTGTTTGACTGCAGGGGGTTCAACGTCCCTAAAGGATCAGGATTGCGCTATGTTTTTGTGTTTACGCTTCTGTTATGTCTTTTGAAATCATCGTGCACCAATTCATCAGGAACAAACATGTTTCCTAGCAACCGTACAAAAGAAAAAAAAACCTGGGTTAGGGTTAACCATCATTCTAAATATACAGTATGTGTTTGTTTATGTAATACAAGATACCTTAAGTGTGGTATTTTTACATATCTGAATGCCTCTCTGCTATAGAAAGCATACAAGATACAGTGCTCTCGGCCCAAACACAATATTGGTGCTGATTTTTATTTTATTTCCACACATATAATACAGAAAATGTGTTTGCCAAAGAAGCTACTTATGAAGCTTATGCATCATGGAAATTTGTAGAGATTATTTTATGTGTGCAAACAACAATCATTTAAAATGTAAATTATTCATATTTCTTTATGAGTATTGATACGAAAATTGGTGTAAGGTTCTAGAAGCATATGACCTGATGGTAAAATGAAAGCATTCTGCGCAAAATTAAGGATTTTTCCCCTAAAAATCTGTAGTGTCCGTAACCATGTCACATTCATGTTGCAATATCTTAACAATTTAGCATTTTAGAATACACACGTGGACAAAATTGTTGGTACCCTTCGGTCAATGAAAGAAAAACTCACAATGGTCACAGAAATAACTTTAATCTGACAAAAGTAATAATAAATAAGAATTCTATGAATGTTAACCAATGAAAGTCAGACATTACTTTTCAACCATGCTTCAACGGAATTATAAAAAATTAAAAAAACTCATGGAACAGGCCTGGACAAAAATGATGGTACCCCTAACTTAATAGTTTGTTGCACAACCTTTTGAGGCAATCACTGCACTCAAACGATTCCTGTAACTGTCAGTGAGACTTCTGCACCTCTCTGCAGGTATTTTGGCCCACTCCTCATGAGCAAGCTGCTCCAGTTGTTTCCGGTTTGAAGGGTGCCTTTTCCAGACAGCATGTTTCAGCTCCTTCCAAAGATGCTCAATAGGATTGAGGTCAGGGCTCATAGAAGGCCACTTTAGAATAGTCCAATGTTTTCCTCTTAGCCATTCTTGGGTGTTTTTAGCTGTGTGTTTTAGGTCACTGTCCTGTTGCAAGACCCATGACCTGCGACTGAGACCCAGCTTTCTGACACTGGCCAGCACATTTCTCTCTAGAATCCCTTGATAGTCTTGAGATTTCATTGTACCCTGCACAGATTCAAGACACCCTGTGCCAGATGCAGCAAAGCAGCCCCAGAACATAACAGAGCCTCCTCTATGTTTCACAGTAGGGACAGTGTTCTTTTCTTGATATGCTTCATTTTTCCGTCTGTGAACATAGAGCTGATGTGCCTTGGCAAAAAGTTCCATTTTTGTCTCATCTGTCCATAGGACATTCTCCCAGAAGCTTTGTGACTTGTCAACATGTAGTTTGGCATATTCCAGTCTGGCTTTTTAAAAATTTGTTTTCAACAATGGTGTCCTCCTTGGTCGTCTCCCATGTAGTCCACTTTGGCTCAAACAACGACGGATGGTGCGATCTGACACTGATGTTCCTTGAGCATGAAGTTCACCTTGGATCTCTTTAGAAGTCTTTCTGGGCTCTTTTGTTACCATTCGGATTATCCATCTCTTTGATTTGTCATCAATTTGCATGTTCTCCTCGTGTTTGGTGAGTTTCTTCTGGGTACCCTGGGTTCTTCCCCCAGTTTAAAAGACATGCAGTAGAGACCGATTGGTGTTTTGAAGTTGCTCAACCCCGTGTGTGATTGGGGTTGTGTGCTTGTGACCAGTGATGGGATGTGGCACTGAACACAATATGTACCCTGCCTTGTACCCTGATTGCCTGGGGTACCGACATGATAAAGGGTGTAGATGATTGATGGATGGATGGATGTTCATTACTCAGACAGGTGTAAAGACATATCGTTAGGCTGAAACTTAGCATTAACTAATTTATTTGCTAGCTATTTATTGTAAATCCTAAAGTAAAGTAAATCCAACACCGGCTTTACGTATTAACTACTATGGATTAATCCATTTTGCTTCAACTTGTACATGCATTCAAAGCTATACCTTATTAGAAACCTAATAAAACGTTAGGTTTCAACATTATCTGAAGGGGTTTAGCTGCAATAACTAGCGCACTTGTTAGCTAACACTGGCTAATACTAGTGGTGTGTGAGTGTATTATAAATCATCTCCTTAAGTCAATCCTTGTAGGTGAAATTTTGAAGTCGACTACCATACCAGATCCTATACTAAGCTTTATTAAGCAATTTAAGTGATGTTGATTGTTTTGGGCGAGCTGTTTTTGAGTCGAATCTTGTCTGTGATCTGAGTCGGTCGCTCTAATTCTTGTGAAAAACTCGTCTCGGTGCGCTTGCTTACAGTAAATAATTATTTCCTGTAAATACTGTGGAGCGAAATAACCTAGAATGTTAGACAAGATTTAAATAACCCATGAGCTCAGTGATTTAGAAATGTATGACGTACATACAATATAGTGTTTTATCTTCTAGGCATTGATTTTTCAGCTTTCTCTGCTTATTTCTCATCCTGAACGCCTCATAACACATGAACGGGAGTGTTGGAAGATTTTCTAAGTCTCCAGTGTCCATGCAGTGGCTCCTGTGACTCTGAGCTCCGTCTTCAGTCCAGCCCTCGGTTACAAGCTGAGCAGCGTCAGTGTGATTGAGGCTGTGTGATCCGCCACTGGCTATCACCCATATGGTCGCTCCATATGGCCGTGTATCCGGAGGCGGGGTTGCCGTCATGGGAACCTGTAGTTGCTGCCATCTGTCTTGAGCATGGTGTCAGTCAGCATGGTCACACCAAGCTCACGCTCTGCCCAGGGGCGAGGAATGATTTAGTTGGCAATTAAATATATATATTGTGTATATAAATAGCTGGAGAGATTTGTTTTTAAGCAGCAAATCATTCAGCACTTTTCAATGAAAGCAAAATAAACCCTAATAAATTTTAAATGTGATCTGTGCTAATTAGCTGGTTAGATAATCGTGTAATTGCACAGGTGTGTATTTGGTGGGTCTTATTGAAAATGTGATTTTTCTAGTTTCAAACTGATTTTACCCTCATCTTCAAAATATCTTCAAAGTCCTCAGTGGCACCTCAAACATCCACGACGATGTTAAAATAGTATGACCTTGGATGGCCCTGTTTAAGTGTATCTAGGTCAACAGCATTTAAAAATGTATATGTTATACCATAAAAAAAAATTTTTCTACCAAATTACAGAAATTTATTAATTCATTTTATCAATACTGCAATTTGACCCTATTTTAATCCTGAGTAATTTTTTTTTCTCGTAAAATTCATTCCTGTTTCTCAAACTTAACTTAGATGTATACAGATTATGAGTTTGCAGCTCACATTGGTTATGTTTCCAAAATGGCGGCATTGAGTTTTGAATTCATCACGGTGGACAATCAGACCCTTTAACCCATGATGGTCTAATTGGCCCAAATAATTAGAAATTATTCTTCTAAAGAAATATGCAGCATTGTTTTGTACACCACCAGAACCGCACTTTAAATGTGGGTGTTTTCGCACGTATTTTCATCACTACTTACTGACTTTTTGTGTATTGCATCACAGGGACTTCCTTCCCCGTGGTTCTGGCATCGTCACTCGCCGTCCTCTGGTCCTGCAGCTCATTAATTCCCCCACAGGTGAGTTTGCCGCCATGGCAACTGCACTCTCATCAGTCTCTCCAGTCTCCAGGGAGATGACGCATCTACTGTAAGTGCTGATCTGTCCCTGCTTCCTTATTGCAGAAAAAAAACATAAAAAAAGAATTATAATTTTATACACACAGATAAATAGACAGAGATAGTCCTGAAACTTTAAATGTAACTTCTTTTTATTTAAATCTAAAGAAAGCCCGTTATTATATTGAAGCTTTTATATATGTGTGTGTTGAAGATTTGCATCAGTATTGTGTGTATGGAGAAACTTTTTTTTTCTTTTTGCGAGACATCTATGACCAAAATGACAATAAAATTTTCTACAGCGTTTAAATGCATGCATTACATTTCTTTATTTTAACACGTACTGTATTTAAGGATTTTTTCTGTTTTACTCAACACTGCCATCTAGTGTAGATTAAAGTACTATACGTTAATAAATTTTTATTTCTTTATTGAAAATGAAAATCTACTTAAGAAGCAATTTTTTTGTTTTACTTTATTGTTAAAAATATATTGACATATATGCTGCAATATTTAAATGTATGAAATAATTCTATATTCAATATTTGCATTACAATATGCAAAGTAAGTAAGTAATAATATATGCATGCTATAATGACAAATCACAATGACAAAGGCAGAATTATTATTATAAATTATTTAAAAATCCATTATATTTATGAGATCTTTATCATGAGTAAAAGTTAAAACTTTGTCCTAAATGTATAAAATTACTCTTAGTTATCTCTTAAATGTAAAGATGAATTTGCATATGTTCATTTAGTTGTTTTTCTTATATAAGAATTGATTCTGTTGGTCAGTTACATAAGCTGTTACCTTCTGTCAGAATATCTTCACTTGTAGTGTAAATTGCTTCCTCTTTCTGTAGAGTATGCAGAGTTTTTGCACTGTAAAGGGAAGAAGTTTACAGATTTTGACGAGGTTCGTCAGGAGATCGAGGCAGAGACGGATCGCGTCACTGGGCAGAATAAAGGCATTTCTCCTGTCCCTATTAACCTGCGTGTTTACTCCCCTAATGGTGAGATACAATGTCTGTTTTTTGTGTACAAAGTATATTATAACTCTTTTAGTTATTAGTAATATTTTTGTTTTTAAGGCTTTTAGTTACTAGACTTAATTTGTCTTCATTTCATGCATGACATCCATCATTTGACTATGTTTGACATTGCTAGCATCAGTTACATATCTCATAAGAGTTAAAAAGTGCAAAGCATGTGACTTTGACCTAGAATTTATTTGCAAAGGCTGCACAGTACATGATCAGTAAACATTTACATTTACAGTAAATGATCCAAATGTTGCAAACATTCAGGGTAATATTTCTGTTTAAACAAGAATGTAATTTTAAAAAAATTCTCTTTCTCACCAAACTGAATCAATCGAGTCAAATAAGGACAATAAGAACCGTTCAGAGTGACCACATCCGAACCACTCACACCTCAATTCATCTCTCTTTCCCATCAGTGCTGAACCTGACTCTGGTGGATTTGCCGGGAATGACCAAAGTGCCGGTCGGCGACCAGCCGGCGGACATCGAGCACCAAATCAAGGACATGCTGATGCAGTTCGTCACAAAGGAGAACTGCCTGCTGCTGGCTGTGTCTCCAGCTAACTCTGACCTCGCCAACTCTGATGCTCTGAAGATTGCCAAAGAAGTGGATCCACAAGGTGTGTGACATGCTTCTCCAAAAGTTCAGCATTAACGCCAATATTCTTAAATAAACTCTGTTTAAAAATATCCAAATGAGGTCATAAATTAATAAATAGTCACTAATGTACATTGACACATCCAATGGTCAGCGATTAACATTACAGTTCTTTGGTATGTTTTCTATAGAGATTATATTAAAAAGCATATTTTGCATAGTTTTATGGTCAAAACTGCTTGTCCAACAGATTAGCATTACTCATGATATACGCTGATCAGCCAAAGCATTAACACCATATATACACATTCACACATTATCACTGGTTATCAGTTACTGTACATACCAGTAAACTGATGACAGGATCATGGGCACCCAAGGCTCACACATGCCCACATGGACCTAAGGCCGACCTGTCCAGTGGGATCACATAGGAAAGTCAATCCAGTGCAAATAAATGAAATGGCCATGATAGATTGGCATCACAGACTGCTGTGCATGGTGACAGACAGGCAAACAAGACCGGAGAAACAAGACCGGAGAAACAAGCCTGATTCGTGGAGGCCATACCCTGCAGCTGACAGCAGCCAAAGGATCTGCTCCCAACAGAGCCTTGCAGAGCCACACCTGCTCAGAAATCAGTGGCTTCAGTTCCACAAGGGGATTTGTTCCGTTTTGTTTTTGTTTTGTAATGTCATGACTGATCGTTGTATCAATATACTGATGCATAAAACATTGAATTCTCACAGGTCTGCGCACCATCGGCGTGATCACCAAACTGGATCTGATGGATGAGGGAACTGACGCTCGTGATATTCTGGAAAACAAGCTGCTACCACTGCGCCGAGGTGGGTTTCAAAACTGGGGCATCTTAAAGGAAAAACTCCACCCTGAAGCATGATGAATGTATTAAACACATAAACACGTAAACAGAAGTTTGTCGGTTTGGCTGCGATGGTGTTTAACAGCTGGTGTCTCTGAGGACACTCAGGTTCTGCAGTTAGCTCCTAAAAATCAACAGCCTCTGTTCTGAAGAAAATTCGTATTGTTCAACGTCATATTAATGAGAAATCCAAGATACAATGCCGTAAAATGTTAATTTACGGACTCAAAGATCCAGAATGCAGTAAGGCTAGACGACAGTTACAGCAACTGAGACTTATGTGTGAGATAAGGGATGCGGTGATGCTAACAGAGATATTAGCATAAAGGTTATAGAGGTGGACAAGCTTGGAAGGGATAGATCAGTACAGCATTAGGTTCAGGTGTTATTTATTTATTTGTTTATTTATGTTTATTCTTCAAAAATTATTTGCACTATGTTTCGTTTTCTTATACATGTAGAAGAAAACAATGCTATATTACTATATTACAGGATTACCCTGTTGTACAATGTATTTCGTTTCGAGTAAGTGGTGTCTCTCAGTGCTGCCCTCTAGTGGGTAAATGTTGTGACCTTCACTGCGCCACTTAAGTGCTGGATATGTTGTAATGGCTGAGGAAAAAAGAGAGAAGGAAAAAAGAGAGAAGAAAAATGAGGATTTGGGAGAGAGAGAGAGCGAGAGAGAGAGAGAGAGAACACCCATGTGTAAGATGAAAAAAAAACAATGTCTTGATTTCAGTGACACATCTGGAAAAAAACTCTGTTCCTTTCTTTGCTTAGCAATAAAACATATTTATGGGAAACCCTTGAATGCATTATGCTGACGCTCCATTTTTCCACTTGGTTTTGGGCAGCGCCGGGATGTTTTCTAAATTTGTTTCCATCATACGCTGTCTTTACCTTCCCAGGGTATGTGATTCACTCATGTAACATGCAAAACCGCAGCGCTCAAAGCATCTTTTATATGATTACAAGCTAAAGGGTCTATTTCAGGACACAAACTCTTGATAAACATTAAACGGAACTGAAAACGTGTGTGTTTGTCTTCCAGTCCACTTATTTGTACTCAGTAATGATGTACGAAAATCTTAATTCTGTATCTTCATGTTCATGCGGCCCCATCAGGATACATCGGTGTGGTGAACCGCAGTCAGAAAGACATCGATGGGAAGAAGGACATCACTGCTGCTATGACTGCTGAGAGGAAGTTCTTCTTGTCGCATCCTGCATACAGACACCTGGCAGACCGTATGGGAACTCCTTATCTGCAGAAAGCGCTCAACCAGGTGAGACCATGCTGTTTGCAGAGAAGTGAAGCAAGTCTTATACTGTAAGCTCTAACTGTATGTAACTTGGAGTCTCCGGGGTGGCACGACATCACAGCATCAAAATATTTCCACATAAGTTATTCTGTACATACATATTAAAGTAATTAAATATGTAGTTAATGTCATCTGCAAGTATCCCATTATTACATTTACATTAACTTAGTAGATGGCCTTTTCCAAAGCAACTCACAGATGTGCTCTGAAGTCTGTCTTCTACTGGTTCACTAAGTAGTGGACTAAGAGTACTATTAGTCTATAAACCCTGATGTGGAGTTTAGAACAGTCTATAGATACAGTATATATACAGTACTGTGCAAAGATCTTAGGCGCCATATTATCTCTAGTACAAATTTTGTTATATAAGTTTATTATTATCTGCATTATTATGTATAAGATCATTACCTACAAAGATACACTAAAATTAATGAATAAATAACATTACAGAAGAATATTTGCATGCCTGTAAAGAAAGCGACATATTACACGACAGACCAGTGTTCAGATGGGAAAAAGAACAAACAATAATGTAGACTCCTGGATTTTACTAGAAAATAGGAAGGAGCGAGTGTGACAAAGTTACCAAAAGAACTCATATTCTCCAGCATGCTCAGTAAAACCTAACAGCTGTTTTATTTACAGTACTGTGCAAAAGTTTTGGGAACATAAAAAAAAAAAGCTATTTTCAATGATGCTTTTGAAAACATTTCTACATTAAAAGAAACTTCTATAAAAAAGTAATACAGTAACATAAACAATAAACAGTCAATATTTGGTGTGCAAGCTCTTTGTTTGAACATAAGCGGTAGCGTTCGATACAGTTTTGTGCAAGATTCTGTATTTTTTCCCCTCTGAAAACTGGTCTCAAATATTCTTCTGTAATGTTATTTATACATTAATTTTAGTGTATCTTTGTAGGGAATGGTCTTGTACATAATAATGCAGACATAATAAATATAACAAAATTTGTACTACAAATTATATGGCATCTAAGACTTTTGCACATTACTGTATATATGTATATGTATATATATATATATATATATATATATATATATATATATATACATGCACTCTGCAAAAGTCTCTAGACTTCTCTAGCCCCCTCTTCCTTGATTTCTTCATATTTTGCTTCCAAAGAGCCAGACTTTCTTGCATTTTTAATGTAGTCTCCAAGAATAGTTCTCGTGGCTTCCTGAAGAAATTTTTGGCTCTCATTTTTTGGCAAGATTTTGGCCCTCATTTTCAGTCCAGTTCCTGTACCTGACCAGTTTCAGAGAAGTATTTTTTTTAAATATTTTTTTCTTGTTTTACCACACAGTAACCTATGAATCATTTCAGCATAAAAACCATAGAACTTAACTTAAGACATGAAACAGTGAGAAACAGGTGCAGATGATGACCGATGATCAGGTTGGAACAGACGAGAGGTTATGGTTTACATAAACAAGCTCTTTTTAAATATTTGTTTATTTTTGGGCACTTTGCAACCTGTAGCACTAAAACATTTGTTCTCATTTCTTGAACGTAATCTACATCATACTGGTCTGTACAGTAACGGATGCCAATATACTATATTAGAAAAAGCCATTATTACAGTGTCACATATATATTACACACAATATTACATATTAAGTCATGTGGGGCTCTAAAAGGGAAAGAAACAGAATTTGAAGTGAATACTAGATACTACAAGAATATATGTAAGTGCTTTAGTAAATAATTAAACACTGCAAGTACATAAGTGACTAAATAGTAGTAACTAGATAGGTACAGTACTGTACGTATGTAAATAAATAAGTAAATAGGAAGGTAAGTATATTGATTTGTAAGTAAATAAGCAAGTATATAAGAATGTATTGTAAAAAAATATATATAAGTATGCATATAATAATTACAGTAAGTAATAAGGTAGGTAAATATATAAATAAATAAACAATTGCTATCAGACAAACACATGACATCAGACAACAGGAAGCTGTGACTGAATTCACAATCAACATTTAATAACCCAAAGGGTTTAAGATGATCATCTCATCTTATCATATCATAGTCGTTTATGTTTAATCAATTAATTTGATAAAAAAAAAATTTCATAAAAAATAAGCCTTGTGTAACCTTCACCTTTTTTTTTTTTAATAGCAACTAACCAATCATATCCGAGACACTTTGCCTGGATTGCGCAGTAAGCTCCAGAACCAGCTGCTGTCCATCGAGAAAGAGGTGGAGGAGTACAAAAACTTCCGCCCGGATGACCCGTCCCGCAAGACCAAGGCCTTGTTACAGTGAGTAACACAGTTTCATACATGTACACAAAGGATGTGCGGAGACCCGGCTGCAACAATATAAAAATTTAGATCTAGATTTAGGCTTCTAAACACATAAGAAAGAAACCTTGAAAGGAACAACAACAAAAAAGCTCCCAAACATGATCAGGATAAAATTGTCCCTGGTTATGAAGGTTCCTCATAATAAGGTGCCTTACAGTAAGAAAGTAATTTAAGAGAACTTTAGGAGGTTATATGGACCATGCCTGGGACTGACCTGTATGAGAATCTGAGTCATTTTTAGCATCTTCTGAAGGAATAGTACATTTCAGCAACTGTATTTCTTCTGTATATATTTTAAGCATCTGCTCTATCGTCACATCTTCTTGTATCTCCAGGATGGTGCAGCAGTTTTCTGTGGATTTTGAGAAGCATATCGAGGGCTCGGGTGACCAGATAGAAACCTACGAGCTCTCAGGCGGAGCGAGAATCAACCGCATCTTCCATGAACGCTTCCCTTTTGAACTGGTCAAGGTGTGTAAAGATCACACATTCTATAAACATCAATACACTTTTTAAAAAATATGCAATGACCATTGTTCATACATTTGATGCAATGTTCTTTATTATTTTTATGGTGATTCCCAAAACAATATTAGCCTATTAGTCATTTCACAAGTGTAGATGTCTGTTTAAATAAAACAACAATAAAAAACCTTACTATAATGCAGTGGTCTGGAGGAGCATCATGGATCACACTGCTATCACTTAACGACCAAAGGAATGAGTCACAGCTCAAACTCGCGTCTCCCTCAGGCCATGACTACAGGCTTTATGAGTAAAACATTCGCCTACCGCTTACTGGAAAAAAACTACACACACTCACACACAAACACACACATTCAAGTACAATAAAACACTGTCTGAAGTGGCTAAACAGGAAGTGGTCCAGAGTCAAGAGTGAGAAAAGGATTCTTGGAAGCGTTCTGTTCTTATTACTAGCTGAAACAATGCTGGATCTATTTATTACTATTTTAGTCATTAAAATAAAAATGTGTTATACATTTAGTAGTGTGATTAGTCAGATGTATTTTCTCCAGTTCTTGGATTGTAGTAAATAGTAACAATATTGTGGATGATTGATCTCAATTGATGGTTTTTTAAACAATTTATGTAATAACTAAATTAATGATGCAATAAATAGAATTAATTATTCAGTTCTGACAAAGCTGAAGAAGATAAAAAAAAATTATAAAATCAATAAAAACATATAAAATACATACATTTTAATATACTGTTTATCCTTCAAACAGCATTGCTAAACTACATAATTGTTTTGGAATAAATATTAGGCATTATTTATCCTAACATTGGTGGGTGGGGCTTAGGTGTTTAAAATGTATACCAAATTTTTAATAGGAAACATTTATTCTAATTGAGGTTGTCATTTTCTCCAGTCTTGTGTAATGACACGAAGCAGCGTCTCTGTATTACAGTATGCCCTGTATATGTTTTACTCCTCGTAGACATCATTAATTTTGTCCTTTTTTATTCATTTCTATCCATTATAGAAGCTATAACCTATTATAGCAGCTATATTTCCTCGGCAGATGATGTCTTGAGGTTAAAAGATGATAAAAATCATTCTATACTCACTCTCTCCATGTTTCTGTAGATGGAGTTTGATGAAAAGGAGCTACGCAAGGAAATCAGCTACGCTATTAAGAACATTCACGGCATCAGGCACGTCTTTCTTTCCACCATTCCTCAACTCCAAATCGCTATCGTGATCGTCTTTTCCACCTGTCTATCACCAAAGTTAATTTAGTCACAAAACCTAATCACAACATCTCCTTGAGTCTCGCTTTAACTTCTGCTTTAAACTGATATTTATGAATTATGACCGAGGAAGATGAGTTTGTGATTAGATTAGATGTGTGTGTGTGTGTGTGTATGTGTGTTTTTTTTCAGTTGTTAGTCTGTCTCGCAGACTTGTCTGTGGTTTCTAACTCTCTGGTGTAAATGCCTTAAAAAATCATCACTAGAGAGGATAGAAACCAGACAACGAATTAACTTCCTAAACATCATAGTCAGCAGTTACTTCTATAAAACTAATGATTCGCTTCCTAATATTTTGTGTTTTCTGGGACAGCTGGGGACATTTCGAGAGTCCTCTATGACTAAACATTTTTTTTTCTTGTTAGTCATAGTTGGGAACAGACAGAGTCATGGTGTCTGGATTGCAAGCATCAAAATTCACTTATATATTCATAAGCACTAACGTATTTTATGAACAACATTTTTCTTCCTTATGCATTACTCGCATATTATAAATCATACTAAATCATATTAACACTTTTCTCTCTGCCCAACCTCTCCTTTTATGTCTCTTCCCCCCTCCTCCTTTTTGTTTTTGTTTTATTTTTCACTTTCGGACCTGTCTGTTTCCTTTTTGACGGGCAGAACTGGGCTCTTCACCCCGGACATGGCGTTTGAAACCATTGTGAAAAGGCAGATTGGGAAGATTAAAGAGCCGTGCCAGAAATGCGTGGACATGGTCATTTCTGAGCTAGTCAATACCGTTAGGCAGTGTACCAAGAAGGTAAAGCCCTGGTGGAGGGTCATGATATGTCCCAGCTACCCCTAAACTCGCCGTCGCCTAACCATGGGCTGCAGATGGACAGTGGCTAATGTGTGGCTACTGTGTGTGTGTCTGGCTGTAAAGTATGGGTAAAAATAAGAAGAATGGCCATGGCATGGTCAAAACAGCTGCCTGCACTGGTTATAAACATCTGAGTGCTGGGGTTTAACTGCTAGGTGAATCTGAAAAAACAAAATGATATTAAAAGTTACAGGTATATAAAACAGGGCTGAGTCATATGAAAATTTTGTCCACTGCTACTCCTAGGTGATAAGGCAAAAAATAAAATATCAAATTTAACTTAAACCCTTTGCTTTTGTAGACCTTAATGTCTATCTGAAGTCTATTCAGCTACATTAATTAATTAATTAAGTAAGTAAGTAATTAAGTAATTAATTAAGATTTTTTATAGCTACCAAGTTCCTCAGCAAGTTAGCAAAATTTAGGCTGAGTGTATTATCGGGGAATTAAACAATATTAGCGACCTAGTTAGTATTATTCAGTTATCTGCTAGCCCATAAGAATAAAATTTTATTTTATATATAGTAAGTAAATACTAGGGTTCTTAACAATTTAGCTATCATTTAATTTAAAATATTAACCTGTTTCACTAGCATGCTAGTTATTGTGAAATTCTAACACATAGCCTAGCATGTTGGCTAGCAATAGCCTGAATTCTGAATGTGCTAATCTACACAGAATATCATTAGATTTATTTTGTATAAAGTAAGTAAATAAACAGGGTTCCTAACAATTTGGAAATCATTTAATGTAAAAGGTAGGCTTGTTTCATTAGCATGCTACCTATTGTGGAATTCTAACTTATAACCAGCATGTTAGCTAGCATTAGCCTGATTATTAATTGTGTAGTTATTAAAGTCTTAATGGACTAATCAGTACTTGCTCTGATTAGGCTAACTATTAAAACCTTTTAAGTACAAAAATTGTGCTTTGCTAATTTGCTATCTGGCATTGGAATACATATTATAATGTAAGTGTAATTACTAGCTAAAGCATTTCCTGCATGCTATTTAACAGTAGGCGAAAAAACTAAAAACCACAATCCAGATTTGTTAGCTTATGTTTTGCCATATGACCCAGCCTTGAATCAAATCATTCAAATAATTATAAATGAATAATCAGGTTATATTTCTTAGAAGAAGAAAAAAATGGAAGCATATTATTCTGCATGTTAAGGATTCTGCTTTAATCATGATATACTGTATAAACCTAGCTATAGGACTTCAGCACTCAGAAACCGGCTTGAAAGACTGCAGCGATGCAAATGTACGTCAATCAGAATGAGTATATCACTTCCATTTAACTTATATGAACTGTAAGCAAAATGCAAAAGAATTACATTTCCCCTCCTCGTTTTTCAATTACAACTACAAAACCACTGAGGACAAAGACAGTAGGCTATAAACAAGCACTAACACCCAGAGTAACAGCCGCCGGAGAGCCATGTCAGCACTCTGTAAGAGTTCCCACTGCTCTAGTAGGGACGTAATAGACTGGCTCTGGTTTTGGTGGTCAGCTGTGAGGTTGGGGTCAATGAGAGCGGAATGTAGAGGGTCTCTGACTGGCGTGAGCGTGCGACGCTGCAGTCTAAATTATTCCTGGCTTGGAGCTGTTGGCCCATGGACAGCAGGCTGAGGTTTCCTCTCTCTCATTCTGCCTCTGTGGGAGGGAGATCTTGGCTCGAGCCCTCTGACGAATGGCTTAAAGAGAAACCAAATGTCTCACTTGCCTTTTCTTTCCTCTGTGCTGTCTTATCTGTCCTTTCATCCCGAACCTGCTCTCTCCCTCTTCCCTCTCCTTCATTTTGCATAGCTCTTCTATTCTATCTCTTTATTGTTTGAGGCTTTTCTCCATTATTTGTACCTTCTCCTTGTTCCTCATGCTTCTCTTCTCTTCCCTGCTTCAATCGTCTAAATCATTTACCCCCTCCTTCTCTACTGTCTCTGTCCTGTGGTGTGCCACCCCACTTCCTCTACAGGACGGGCCTGTTTACCCCCGATCTGGCCTTCGAGGCCATAGTGAAAAAGCTGATCCAAAAGCTGAAGTCTCCCTGCCTGAAGTGTATAGATATGGTAGTGAGTGAACTGACCTCCACCATACGAAAATGTAGTGAAAAGGTAATGCAGAAACAAAATCCTTGTTTGTCTGCGTCATCTTGGGTATGGATAGACTGATGGCTAAACTAGGTGGCAAAAAAAACCCAGGCCATTCCTTTCTGATCTGTGTTAGGGAGCAATGTATAATTCTTTGGTGAAATGCAAGGGATTAAGAAAGAAGCTAAATGCTTGGGTGGATCTGCTGTTATAGGGAAATAACAAGTCACAGGGTGGTGTAATGCAGCCAGACTCAAACTGGAAATGTAGAGTAGATACCAGACTTGAACTAGATTATTTTGAAATAACAGCATGTCCCAAAGTGTTAACAAAATTGTTCATAGCACAGCATTTTTTTTTTATCATGACAATGTTTAATTTATCATTGAATAGCATATTTCATTTTCTCATTTTTCTTTGTTAAAACAGTGAATGATGACCTATTATAATAAATATATGCATATATTGATATGGGCATTGGTGTCTCAGTGGTTGGTTCCCAGGCTCAATTCCCACCCAATGCCCAAACCCCAGTGACTCACTGGATGCAGTGCCGATCCAAAGTCCGGATAAAATTAGGAAGGGTATCCGGCCTGTGCCAAGTTGTGTGGTGACCCCTTGATGGGGGGGCAGGTGAAAGACTAACAACAACATATACATATATTAATATAAAGTTATAATTTGCAGCTGCACTACAGTCAGAATACAGTGCACTACAGAAAAATTAATCGAGACATTTTGAATCCCTGTGGAATACATGATAGAATTTATCCTTAAAAGCGCTAATTTTGTGTTGTTGAGAAGTTTATTTGATAAATTTATTTGTTTAGGTTTTTTTTCCCCATCTAATTCCTTTTGGTTCTGTTGTTTCATAGAATTTTTAAAGTAAGAGAACGTGTTTCTGATTAGGGCCGTCTCTAATCGTATTGTCTATTTTGACTTGGCCTCGTGAAAGTGTAAAGATATTTTATTACAGTACAAGGATATGATTACACACTTACTCAATTTACTGGCTATGTGAGTCATTATAAACACGGCTGTTTATGTGCTTGAGGCAAATATGAGCCAAACATGAAGAAAAAAATGTAAGCTATTAAAACACAAAATATAATAATATAACTAGATATACAATATTCTTTGAATCTATAAAATATTTTACATCTACTGAAACTTATAAATAGAACATTTAACAAGAGTATTATTTCTTAAAACCCAATTTAGAACATTCTGAGAATCTTTTTAAAATACAAGTAGCGTTCAAGCAAAACCAAAACTTGTAATGGAATTTCTTGTGAATGAAGGCATAAAACCAAAGACCAGAGTACAGTGATGAGACTCTTAGCTGTGTAAAACATTTAAACGGTGCAAGCATTCTAAAGAAGGCTGTGTGTCTGCAAATGACGATCTTGGCCAAGGTGGGTTGGAGCCAACGAATAACTTGTCGACAACATGCAGAAGAGGCGCATCTTGCTAAGGGAACTGTACAATCAATCACCAATACCACTTATACATGACAGGGACTTGCCTCGAGTTTAGGGTCACATCCCCTGACCTCATTCAATTAAACGAGTTCCTGGGAGGCCAGCCATTCAGATATGAAGCAGGCAGTTGCATTGAGAAAACTTTCTACCTTGATGGTATTCAAGCACTAGTAAAACTCTGGGATATGTGCATTAGTGTAACAGGAAGTTAAATAAAATGAGGTTTTACTCTTATAACTGTATTCTGTTATTCTGCACAAACAAAAACCTCGGTCTGACTTTAATGTCCCTTGTATATAATATGAAAATTGATGTTGCATTACAAATTGCATTCAGATGTGTAAATTTCTACTTCCTTATATTCTGGAATGCCAGGGACGAATTAATTGAGTTTTCCTATGGGTTCATTTTCTTGCCAAATACAAATAACCTTGACCTTATAGTACAGTATGAGTAATCTATATAAGCTCCATGCTAGATCTCTTTTGTCTTCTGGTCATTCTTTTCAACTTGTTGTGTTCTTGTGTTTCTCTGCTTAGTCATTAAATTCTAAAACCTGCTTTGTTATCCTCATGCATTATACCAGACAATGAAATCAATCATAATATTGCTACATTATGCACTTAAAAAATATTTACAAGGACAAGATTTATATATAAAAAAAAAAAACCTAAGCACAAAAATTGGGCTGCTAGGACATTTTTAATCCTGAACTCCTTCCCTAGAGCAGCATGCCAGGAAAGTGAAAATATTGGGATAGCATGTAGACTCTTAATTTAAACATGGCTTGTCTGAATGGAAAATATAAGCACACACAATCCATGTTCATAATTATAGCAATAGTAGGAATATATTTGTAATGTAAAACAAATGAATAAAACAAAAAAGTAGGTTAGGTTAGTTTTTCTCAGTGTCTTAATGTTACAAGACAAGCTAAAGTTCTCTACAGATATGCAGCTATAAAAACTGACCCTGTCAGCATGTACAGTACAGTGCGAAAGTCTTGATCCCAACTCATTTCTTTATATTTTGCTTCCAAATAACCAGACATTCTTGTATTGTTAATGTAGTCTTCAGAAATAGCTCCTTTTGGCTCTTGTTTTTGGCAAGTTTTTACCTCTTATTTTCAGTCCAGCCCCTGTACCTGAGTAGTTTTAAAGGAATGTTTTAGTTTGTTACACTGACCTATAAATCATTCAAACATAAAAAAAAAACATCTAACTTAAGGTGTGAACCAGTGCGAAACAGGTGCAGATGATGACAGATGATCAGATCAGTCATTGGTGTACTGGTTATGCTGAATGCCGAGGGGTTGGAACAAACGTTTGTATTTTTAGGCACTTTGCAGCCTGTCACAATAAAACATTTGTTCCTATTTCTTTAACTTAATCAACATTATTAAATTGAATTCAATATAATATGAAGAATTAAGAGTGGCTTAAGACTTTCGACAGTACTGTACAATAAAATCAGAACTGGGCCTTGTACAGAGCCTTGTGGTACACCTTAAAGATTGCAGGTTTTCTTTAATAAAACTTAACTAGCAGCATATTTTCTACTTATATGAGCCAATTGAGGACAGTCCCTAACAGGACAGCCTAATAATAAAATCTGTCCAATCAGTCTATCCATACCAATTTTACAATTATTAATATTATTGAATTTTACTTCTTTTTTTTCCCGTTATGGTACGCCCAAACAGTTATTTTTAGTCTCTTACAAGAACATTTAAAATGTTCAAATTGTCTTGTTTTTTTATTTTAATTTTTTTATTTTGTAATTCTGTCCTGTCTTTTCACCCCTTGTTTAAATGTTATTTTATTTCTATTTTGATTTCCATTTAAATTGCAAATTTTTTCCATTAGCAATTTTTTAATGAATGATTAATATTTTAGTATTTTTTTCTTAACATTAGGGTGGGTAGGTCCTGTTACACTCACTAGTTAACACCAATATAAAGAAATCATCTAGTTCTTTCTCTTCTTCTCATGATGTCATTTGTATCCATCTTTTACACTAATCGTTTCACACCGTTTTTTTTTTTTTTTTTTGCTCTTTGGACAGTCGGCCTCTTGTGGATTTTTTTTTACGCTTTTAACCCATGTTAAAAGTGTGCTATACAGTATTTTGTTACACGTTCTGCCGCCAAGTGACTGTATCATCAGGTCATGTCCTTTAAAGTAGTTTGTGAGAGGATGTGACTGTCCTGAATATCCACATGAAGTCACTTTGATCTTCCAACATCCTCTCCTCCCTCTCTTCCTCTCTTTCATTTCATTCCTTCAGTGCATGTGTAAATGTCTTGCTTTTTTGTCCTTTTTCAATTCCCTGTTTATTTTTTGCATCGCTGTACTTGACTGAAGCAGAGTCAACCTGAATGCCTGCCACTTTGCGCTGTTTTATATAAGAGTCTGCGTGTTAAAGTTTGTGAGAGTGACTCTGCATGAGCCAAACATTGCAATGCATCATTAACTTAAACGGCTCCAAGAATTATAATGGTCCATAAAAGATATTAAAGCAGGGTGCTTTCACACCTATTAGTCCGTTTGATGAGACAAAATCAGACTGAAATGGGCAATTTTGGTTTTGCTTGCTAATAGGCTTGGTTTGTTTTCACACTACAAGTAATTATCCAAAAAAAAAAAATTGACTGAGAAGGTATATGGCTGAAAATCACTCTTATTAGACATGAATACTGCAATGAATAAACGTGAACAAACCTTTGCCAAGTCCATGTCAAAATAGCAAAAAACATGCAAGCATATAGAACACACATAGAACAAGCACAAAATAAAATATTAGATAATTATATAAAATACAAGTTTAAAATATTATCCAGCATTTATATTCTCTTTTTGTTTGTTTCTGGAATACATGGCATTTTTGCTATGTCTTTTGGTTCTGTTTAACAATTCGCTGTCCATAACAATTGGGATGCTTGGTTCAGAGTCAATTCAGATTTGGAACGCTTTCTAACTGCAATCAAACTGTATTGGCATGTAAATCGAGACCACCTCGCTAAGCCTGGTTGTTTTGAAAAATAGCATAGAGGTGGAATACACACCAGGGTTCAACTCGAATGAACTAAACAATGTGAAAGCACCCTTCATGTCCGACTGGATGAGGTCATCAGCTTATCAATTCTGAGTTAAAATCAGGAGTTAGGAACATGGACAAATATAGCCAATAAAATTTTGGAGCTAACAATCGACTTTCTCTGAGGCAATAAAATGTATTTTAATAAATGTGCATAAAGAAAAATCTTAGCAATCCCAATCATGAATCATTTGCATGTTTTATTATAGTTTTTTGTACTGTGTGTGATTCTGTATATGTTTGCATATAAATGTCCCACATGGTTAGCTTTTAAATCTAGCATGGTTTACAGTGCCATGCTGTTTATATGTAGATGAAGACACCAATAGTAAATTGAGTGTATGATACATTTGCTCTCTGCCTTGCATCTTGTCTGTATGTGTGTGTCCATAGTTGGCCCAGTACCCCATGCTACGAGAGGAAATGGAGAGAATTGTCACTCAGCACATCCGTGATCGGGAGAGTCGCACCAAGGGTCAGGTGAGGCGTCAGACGAGCGATGCAATCCAGTATCTACCTTCATAACATTTTCATCAGCATTGCATTAATCTCTAGCACATACTGCTTCATATCAGAGTTATATGTTGAGATCTAAATGTTATCATCTCTAGAGGAGATTTCATATCATTAATTTGTCTGAAGGTTGCCATAGGAGGTCGAAACTGTAATTACACTTTACACAAAGCATAAGATCATGCAATACTTTATCAACATGCTGTTAAATACAGTTCTACAAATAAGGTTAAAAAATGACTGATGAAACAGTCTGTTATGTTGTACATAAATCGTGTGACCTGTCATATCAAATTGGGTATTAAGTTACATTTTAGGTGATTTGTGTTATGCACATTTTGATATTGATATTTTGTTGGGCATTTTGATACCTTGTTTATGACTATATCGTACAGTAAAAATAAAAATAACTGAAAATTAATTAAAATTAAAAATAACTTTACCAGTAACATGGCTGTATAGCGAAAAAATGCATGCATACCAACACAACTGGAGTAACCAGGTTGGATGGTGTTCATTAAAGTGGTATAAAACTATGTGAAGGGTTAAACTTTTCTCAATCCTGCTGAAGGTTTAAGAAGATATTTACCAAACAGCTTTGGCAGAAGTTAAATATATGGTACATTGCATCTACCGGACAATATTGTGGAACTACAATGTGCAACTTAATACCTGACTTGACATGTCAATATAATATAGTATAGTTACCCTTCAAATAGTGTTTTGCTGATGTATTGACTTGAGTTTTTTTCTAAAATAATCCACCGCTTTTTGACAGAATATGATATAAACCAAAATCTGGGCTAGAAACTATAATGCCGAAGCTTACATAACAGAACAATAACTAAATAATTTTTTCACTTATGTTTACAAGGTAATGCTGCTTATTGACATCGAGCTGGCGTACATGAACACCAACCACGAAGATTTCATTGGATTTGCTAAGTGAGTTTTCATAGTTTTGTATATATGTGATCTTGAAAAAAATTTAAGAAGGTATTGACAAATTATAATACAATTCTGCATAAATTTAACTGTAGCTATAACGTTAGGATCTGGGATCAAGTCCCGCTGTCGGTGATTGCCACAACCTATACTATCCAGCCACTGGATGCAGTGCCAGTCCTTTTGTGACCCCAGGGGGTCACTTGCAGGGGGTGCTTAGTGCTGGTCCCAAACCCGGATACAAATGGCTTGGGTTTTGTCAGGAAGGGCATCTGGCGTAAAACCTGCGCCAAAAAAATAATGTGCAGATGTGTCGATCTGCTGTGGCGACCCCTAATGGGGAGGAGCTGAAAAACAACAATATAACATTTTATTATGTTTTATGTTTTAATTGCTTTCATAAATTGCTTCCGTTTTTAACATGCCTAATCAGTGTGTTTTGTTTCTATATTGATTAATAATATATTTAATAAGGGATTTGAAAAAGTAAGCAGTATGTTACAAAACTAAGCAATGAAAATTATTTTTCTTTAGTGCGCAGCAGAGAAGCAGCCAAATGAGCAAGAAGAAGGCAGCTGGCAACCAGGTAAAATTGACATCACTTACAGCACCGTCTTCAAGCCCAGGTGCAGACTGAGACATACTGTACATGACTTTTCCCTCTGTTGTTACTATTTATGTCAAAAGTGAAATGTACACATTTGTCTTTTAACTAAAATCTACCCATTTAATCCAGTTTGATATGTAGCATGAAGGAACTCTAACATTGGATGACTGTTGTAATACAGTTGTAACACCATCAGGACAACATTGTTGTTGAAAGTTAGAATGATGTCGATAAAAGGGCGTTGCGATAGCATTGAATGACCCACCCAGACACACCGTTACAAAGATTTTTACAATGATTAAGCTTTATTTGGAGCACTGGTGCCGACGACATCCATGGTCCCTTAAGTTTCTAACAGGGATTAAAATTACAATTAGTTTGCGACTAATACAGTAGCTTCCCGCACACAGGAGATGTATCTCATCTTAGTGATGTAATGTTATCTCTTTCTGAAATATTACCGTGAGGTAGCTTCCAAATGACTGTACTGTAATATTGTGTTTGCATCCAAACTGCATCACCTTAAAACCTGGCAGTAGAATTCCCTAGCCGCTTGGGACAGTCTGGACGAATTCTTGATGCACAATGTCGAAAAAGATGTTGAGCGTGCACTTTTGCAGTTTCATGCAGAATTTCACGTTTGCTCTTTGTGCTAACTTGCTGTCCATGATGAAATAGCATGATAAGGATAGCACCAGTTTCACAGCTCCCGATGTACACAGGACAATGTTTTTTGGCACACTGACAGTCAGTGCTCCCTGTGATTGTGCGAACAGCCTAGTGCAAAAAAGTCGTGAAACTTTTTGATTCCCCCTCGTATAAATATGGTTGCTAATACAGTTGAAATGGTTTCCATGCCTCTATCATTCATAAAAATTGATAAAACGAGTTGGGTGCTAGTTTTACGCTTAGCTAAGAAGTGTGGTCTAAATTTAGAAGGTGGAGTTTTAATATAATAAATAGACATTGACATAGACATTGAACATTTAAGGGTACATTTGCACGATGGTATTGTAAACTGGTAAGTTATAAAGTAAGAGTCCTTTTACTGTAGCTACATTAGCCTCAGTGTAAAGCGTAGCCTCAGTGTAGAGCACCACATGCTGCTCTACCGCAACTGGACTAAGTGGAACATCATGTGCATTTCGCTTTTGACCGAATTCTTCCTTTAACTCCTCACATACCATATGTCCTCATGTGTCATGTCTCTCTCCTTCAGACAAATGTTGTGTTTCTGACCCTTGTTCACGTCTCCTACATTTTGTGTTTTCTTCTGTATGTCGTTTCATGCTGCTTCTTCTTTATCAACTGGTCCAGGGCCAGGTTTGTGCTCGCGCTCACACCAGTTGAAATGAAGAGTTCTGTAGAGAAAACTGATCCCCGATCAGTTATAGAACAACAACAGGAACAATATGATTTTTACACTCCTGACTAATGCAGACGATCTTGTTTTTATTTAGCGTTTCATTCCAGGCAGATGTTAAAGCAGAAACCTTTTGTGATACAGTATTTTTGGACCTTTGTGGCACTGCAGTAGAGAAGACACTCTCTAGTATGAGAGTATTATGTAATTGTGCAGCTATTTTGGAAAGATGAGTGGATGTCACAACATTCCTGAGGCTAGCGTGACTAGCAGCAGCCATGCTTTTTTAATACAGGTGGTCAGGACAGACGAAATGTTCTAGACAAAAAAAAAAGAAAAGAATTCGGTTTTTGCCTTAACAACAAGCCGTAATTATTTTATTCAACATGGCTTTTCTATTGTTGTTTCTGGAAACCGCAGGGAAAAGCAGAGAGGAGAAAATTGAATCTCATTTCTGTTTTTCTTTACATTTCCTTTGTCCATTTGCATTTGAGTGCAAAAGTTTACATCCCCATGGGTTTTGAACGGAATAAGTTTTAAAATTTATTTATGCAAAGATACAACAGGATTACAACATACTGTAGTGGAGGACATAAATGAGCTTGGGGGGCAGATATGCTGTAAGAGCAAAGTGTGGATATGCGAGTTATTGATTTAAAAGAAGAATTCAAACTGAAATTATACTTTTCATTATTTACTGTAAGATTATTATCTTAATCTTAATCTTTTATTTTATTAGTATCGAAGGAACATCTGATAGAACTATTCTTGAAAATCTTTGTTTTATTCATTTAGTGCAAGGGGATACAAACTTTTGCTCTTCAAATATGGATTTTTATATTTCATTTGAACAATCTGTTCTGTGTTTTTCTAATCATTTATATTTTTTCCTTTTTCCTTTCGCTGCTCTAGGATGAGATCATGGTGAGTGCTGTTCTTATATTTATGATGGTGTGTGTGTGTGTGTGTGTGTGTGTGTGTGTGTGTGTGTGTGTGTGTGTGATATCACTAATGTGGATGGCAGGTGACTCAAACATCTCCCACACACTGGTTGTTTTTTTTTAAATTTTTATTATTTTTTATGTCTGTCCTTCAGTCCATACAAAACCCAAACCAACCAACACAATTCAGCCCTTTGTACAAAATGCACATTTAGATCATCTATATTTGTGCATGTCTGTGTTGTGTGGTTAAAAATTACAGACTTTGTTTCCTCAGATGTGTGATTTTGTGCACTGGAGGCTAAGCACAAGCAAATAAGCTGTGCGATATGATTCAGGTTATGGGGGTGTAGTTTATGTAGTGGCCATGTAATCATGTATACAAATCACAGCTTTATATTAATACGTCATGTATTGTGGTTGCCATAGTAACCGGTCTCTGATGGGGAGAGAATGTTGTTGCATATTAGTGTGTGAGAGTGAGATGAGAGTGTTCTTAATTTTCTGGAGGCAGGATTTATGAGGTTTATGTATTTATATATGTATGAAGGTGGCAGGGTAGCTTATTGGTTACAGTACACTGCTTGCACCTCAGGGGTCCGGGTTCGAGTTTGCATGTTTGGTTTCTGTGCTTGGTGGGTTTCCTCCCACTGTCCAAAGACATGCAGAATAAATACATTTAGATAAATACAAATAAATAAATACAGTGGTCACCACTGGCCTCTAGGGTTGCGAGTTGGACTACAGAGGTTCTTAAATGGATGGATTTATGAGTGTATGAGTTTTAATATTCATAATCCCTGTCTGTTTTGCTCTGTTTCTCAGGTCATCAGGAAGGGCTGGCTGACAATCAACAACATCGGCATCATGAAAGGTGGCTCTAAGGAGTACTGGTTCGTGCTGACGGCCGAATCGCTCTCCTGGTACAAAGATGATGAGGTGAGATGTTTGAAGACTCTACTTTTTATATCGTGTGATCAAATAATTGCCACAGCAGAGCACCAGACTGGAATCGAAAGCATGCAGTAAGTGGAACAGAAACAGGTTTAACATCAATACTGATAAAAGGTGATAGAAATATCACCAGGAAATGCAACAGATGATATCACTGAACGGATCACTCGTGTTTTTATATACTGCTGCATTGTGCTTTGTGTATCCACATGAGAAACACATGTCTGGAAGTGAAACTGATTCTTAGCTGTATCAGGAACACAAAACACACTTCAACATTGCTAAAGTTTTCTGATGAAAAATAAATGTCGGATGTTGGCTACAGGAATTCATTTACTTTAGTGTTTCTTATAGTGGAAGAAAATTGCTTCAAGGCCCTAATATTAAATGCGGGTACATTAACCCCTTAATTATTGACACATTCTACAGAGATTATCTAATAAAAAATATATTTTCTTTACATTAGCGTGACATTTTTTGTATGGAACTTCTTTATTCTTTAGTCCCACTCAAATGCATTTATTTAAAATATTTTTCATAATTTGCAATACCTAAACAAGTTGAGATTATCATATATATATATATATATATATATATATATATATATATATATATATATATATATATATATATATAGATAGATAGATAGATAGATAGATAGATAGATAGATAGATAGATAGATGGATGGATGGATGGATGGATAGATAGATAAATAGATAGAGTACTTTATTAATCCCAAAGGGAAACTGTGAATAAGATATATTATATGAGGTACAGTAGGATGTATTCTGCATGTCTGCATTTTGATGTTACTTGCCGCTATAACTGTTAAATGTTTCAAATCTTTACGTAATGGTATTTGAATTTAAACCTAAAATGGGCGTGGCCAAAATATAAAAGGGACTCGACCAACAAACATTGTTGAAAAGGCACTGAAATATGTACTTATTTTTGTATTTTAATATATTATTGTAAAATACTGTATATTCCAAAGTACAAATCACCTAACCATTTAACTTAAACCATCCTGACCCTGACCAGGCCGTTACTGAGGATGTACAGTAAGCGTGAATGTCACCCTTTGTTTATCTTACAACAAACCTCCCACTTGTGCACATCACATGCATGCACTACAAACAGTTAATCAGTGTTGAAGGAGATTTAATTTTGAAATAGCTTTAAATAATAAAGTATATTGGATGTATGAAATCAAAGTTTCATCTTCATGCAGAATATTGGTTTATTTTTTAAGGTAAATTGCAGAAAATCAATCACATTTATTACTTATAGTCATTTTGTGCAACTTTTGATTTGTAAAATGAAGATCCAAGGTATGATATCCAATCATTTTATTTGCGGAGTTCAGCCATAACCAATTTCCTGTCCCAATTTCCTCCCTGATTCCTGTTCCTGTTGCTACGACTTGATTTTAAGGTACGTTTGTATAGGTATTAGTTGTCTGGGTTAACACTTGCATCTTATCTGTACATTTATAGCAGACATAGCCTAATTTTAACTGCTTATGGATTTATTGTGCATTTTGTATGTGTCTTTCTCTTCTCACACCTTGAAGGCTTGGAATTCAAATCTCACCTCCGCTCAGTGCTTGAATGCTCTTGTAATGATTTGTGGGTTTCCTTGGAGTACTCTGGTTTCTTTACAAAGTCCAAAGACCTAGGTAGATCTGTGTTTACTGGAATACCCATAAGCATCAACTATTGAACAGAATACAGTAAGGATACAGTACATCCATCCATCTAGGAAGTCCAGATAAGAACTCGTTAGCCCACATGGAGGCCAATGGTGATTATCATTGCATTTATTCTCATTTCACAACCGTGGTGGGATCTTCAGCCAGCGTTCACACGCCAGGCAATTTGGGAATGCCCGTTAGCCTAATCTGCATGTTTTTCGACTTTTGCCACTTTCGCTTTGGATAAGAGTGTCTGCCAAAGGTAAATGATGGGTATCTGAGACTTGGATGGGGAGAGGGGATTCATCGAGGGGTTTGATATGAATCTCACAAGACAAACGAAGGTAACATACATGACTGTAAAATTCGAGGTTTCATTTGTTCATCCTTAGTAACTGCCCTAACAAGATCATGCTGGTTTTGTTTCCACTTTGGAACTAAATTTGTTAGATAAAAAAATATACATTCATAAATACTACTACACACTGTATACGGTATATATAAGTACAAGAATAAGTAAAGGATTAAAGGATCTCGTTACTCGCTCAATATGAGGAGCTTGAATGCAAATATTTCTGCGCTTTTTCCAATTTTTCCTGATGACATGTTGGTAGGGTCACCTTTTGATTCAAGCCACGCCCGTTTCAAATACCGATATGTACTTCTGCTGCACACAGTTAAGGATACACATAGCGTCATTACAGTATGTGAGATATCATCCATCTTATCGTTTCTTCACATTTCATAACGTGTTTAATTTTCATATAACGCTTTATTTCCACTCCATGACCGCATCATTACTGTCGATTTACTTCAAATCAACTTTAGATCAAAAAAAAAAGAAAAAAAAAAGTGGAAAACCACCCCAAGACATCCCAGCATGCTTTGCTTTCGCTTACGAGCTGGCGCCAACACAAGCATTACGTACCGCTCAGCAATATGTTTTACTTTTAATGGCCCGGCTTTTATGTGGGATCGTTTAGATTGATTTTTTCCAAAATAGAAATGATCTCAATTGGATGTTATATTTTTTTTTAAGGCGTTCCATTTTGGCTCTTTTGCTTTTTGCTGAATTGGCAAGTTTTTTTTTTGTTAATATTTTTTTTTTTTCAATTTGTCTTGTAGAAATTTTTTCCACTGTGGTATGATTTCTAGTGAATGACGCTTGTTGGACTTGGGGTACGACATTATTTTTGACAAATGTGATGTGTTTAAGAGGAACGTAGACCAGGACTTTACAGAGTTCTTATACCACCTTTATATTAGGCAACATCAGGATGGCTTGGAGGGTAATTTAAAGCATTAGTACTGTAGCGTGTGTGTTTGTGTGTCAAAGAGAATAAGGGAGAGAGAAAGAGAGAGAGAGAGAGAGAGAGAGAGTGAGAGAGAGACTCACCGAAGCTGGCACACACATGTGCATACCAGAATCTGGTGCTGTCAGTGGCGCCTCGCCTGTTCCCCTCCAGACTGAGGCTGCTTCTCATAAACCTCTTAACTTTCAAAGAGAAACGGCAGGGTAGGATACGGGTATGGTGTGTGTGTGTGTGTGTGTGTGTGTGTGTGTGTGTGCGTGCTGGGTAGAGTAACTCAGAGGATGGGTGGGGTGGGGGTGGGGGGGTCTGGTCTGTTTGTGCATGTGTCTGGTTAGCTGGTTAGGATGGACTTAACGAGAAGCATGTGGGCTAATGAGAAAGTGAGAGAGAGAGAGAGAATCCTCTGGTGGTCTTTCATCTTTAACACAAAGTCTCTTTCTCTTACACATTGAAGGTGGAGCCTCCCGCGTTTTCTCCACCACATGTATTTATTTTAACGTGAAATGGAAATGTCAGTTCCTCAGAGCGCAGGGACCCAAAACTAACACACTTAAATTTGGAGGGATAGCAGCCCTGCGCTGCTTTCTGTAATGAGGATAAAGAGAACCGACGTCCATTTCCAGAGCATTTCATCCATGCCTGGTGTGTGTGGTACAGTACATACACAGACACACACACACACACACACACACACACACACACACACACTCTGTGAAGGCGTGTTTGCTTTTCTTGGGTGGTACACGGGTGACTAAGGTCAAGGCCCGTGCTGAGGCAATTTACTAAACCCATTGCTCTTTGTCCAAAAAATAAACATTGTCCAACGAGTCAATTCTACAGATTTGTTTCTTTATTTTTCCTGGACTTTCTTCCTTATCGTCTCTTGAAATGGCATCCGAGGTTCTAACAGCTATAGCGGAAACTCTCAACAAATCTCCGCTTCTCTTTTTCACACGGACTTTAGGTTCTCTAGAGGTAGTTTTCTATTGGTTTAGTGCGGTTTTGCACATTACTGAAGCTCTGAGTGTGTGTGTGTGTGTGTGTGTGTGTGTGTGTGTGTGTGTGTGTGTGTGTGTGTGTGTGTGTGTGTGTGTGTGTTTAAACCATTACCAACCATAAACATTCCCTAAATGTTGTTGACCCTGCTCCAGCTGCATTGGCTATTTTTGCTTATACTGTATGTATCGTGTTCTTTTATCTGGTGTAAGAGTGTACAGTACATGTAAGAGTGTATGTGTAAGAGTGTAGGACTAACAGCGTAAGTATGAAGGTGTTAGAGTGTACATGTGAGAGTGTATGTGTAAGAGTGTACATGTAAGTGTATAGGATTAAATTTGTACATGTAAATGTGTACATGTGGGAGTGTGAGTATAGTGGTGTAAAGGTAAGAGTGTACAGTAAGTGTAAAAGTGTACACTGCAGTAGAGTGTTAATGCACATTTTAAATGAGAAACTTTTAAAACCCTAGAGTTTTTAAAGTACCATATACTTTCACTTCTAGAGTGTTTAAGATATCAGGTACTTTTTTAACCCTAGAATTTTAAATGTACAAGGTACTTTTTTTTTAACCTGAGAGGTTTTAAGGTACCAGACACATTTTTAACCCTAGAGTTTTTAAAGTACCATATACTTTCATGTCTAGAATTTTTAAGGTACCAGCGACTTTTTTTTAAAAAAAGTTAGTATTTAAGATACCAGGTACTTTTTAATCCTAGAGATTTAAAGGTACCAGGTACTTTTTTAAAAACCTAGTTTTTAAGGTACCAGCTACTTTTTTTTAACCCTAGAGATTTAAAGGTACCAGATACATTTTTAACCCTAGAGATTTTAAAATACCATATACTCTCACGTCTAGAATTTTTAAGGTACCAGTGTCACGTCTAGAATTTTTAACCCCAGTGTTTTTCAGCTACCAGGAGTGTTTATTTTTGCATGGTATCAAGTACTTTTTAAACCTAGTGTTATGAAGGTACCATGTACTTTATAAAACTCTAAGTAGCAGGTATCTCTTTACTAATTAATTCTAGAGTTTTATAAAGCATCAGGTATGATTTTAATTCTAGGTTTCCTTTAAAGTAGCAGGTGATTTTATTTTTTTATGACCCTAGCATTTTTAAGGTAGCTGGTATTTAAGGTACCAGATAATTTTCCTTTAATGGAGAGGTACTATTTCAAATATTCACTTGACTCCACTTTGACTCACTTTACAGTATTTTCTTCCATGTAGGACCTTTACAGTCTTGATTAGAACTTCAGAACTTGCGTAGATGGTGACCCGTCGTTTATATCGAGAAATTATGAAAAATAATTGTCATATATGTTTGCAGTGACTCTCCTCCCCTCTCCTCTTCAGAAACTATAACCCTTCTGCCCAGGAGCTTTGGTGCTCTGGGGTAAACGTGGGGAGGAGAGGGGCGGAGGGGGGGGGTGTATAGTGGGGTTGGTGGTTGTGGTCTGGTTTCTATTACCAGCCATGCTTTGAATCAAGCGAACCCAGAGTCCCCCAAAGCCTCAGAAAACTGTGCAGACATGAATGGAGAAAAGTCCAAATGCGCAAGCCAACATGATCCCCTCTCATTCCACTTTCACTGACCCCCCCCAACCCCCTTCCCCCCCACCCCCACTCCATTTATCAAACACACACACACATCACACTGGCCCATAGAGACTTTCTGGCTGCCTTTCTGTTCGAAAAAATGTGCACATACGGTTTATCAACGTTATTCGGCTTCATCAAGGAGGCATTTTTAAAGGTTAGGTTGTTGCATCGTCCAACTCACACTCTCTCTCTCTCTCTCACACACACACACACACACACACACACACACACACACACACACAAAGCCTATTTTTAACCTCGGTAACCTTTGAGTTTTTGTGGAAATGTTGCATTTTATAACACACACACACACACACACACACACACACCTGTACACACATACACCTGGACTGGACTGGTCAAAATAACTTAAGGTGATACATTGCTTGGCTTACTGCACATGAACCAAGAGGAAACAGAGTGTGTGTGTGTGTGTGTGCGTGAGAGAGAGAGAGAGAGAGAGAGAGAGAGAAAGAGAGACCAGCTTTAAGTATTTTTATTGAACTTGGCACATCTTCATTAGCAGATGTAAAACAGTCACAGCCGACATTCAATTAATCAGAGCTTTAGACCAGAGCCAGTTCATCATCTCTGTGTGCTGGTACGTCTTCTCTCTCTCTCTCTCTCTCTGTCTCTGTCTCTCTCTCTCTCTCTCTGATGTTGCTTCCTCTTTCCTACCACTCTCTTATGCTGTGTGTATGTGTGTATGTGTGTTTGCTTTTTCTTGTAACAGACACATAGGTGTGTGCATTTTTTCCCTTTTCACTGTTGTTGTTTTTTTCAAGTTACTTGCTTACTTATATAAACTGCAAAATATAAATGTTACTATGGCTGTAATCATTTTTTTTTCTCTATGATGTTCCCTAGTCATGCTGCATTGTTCCTTTCTGTGGCCAAGTGCCTTAAAAACACACACATTGAACCCTGGACTTTGAAGTACAGTGTAGGAAGGGTGTGAGCATAGAGGAGTGTGTGTGATAGATGACACAACATGTGTTTATGTAAATTATATAAAATAATAATAATAAAAATACAAACAACACATTTCAGGTTGAATTCGGGGTGTTTATTAAAGACATCAGAGTTAATCAGTAAAACATGACAAGCTGTTGAGACAAGATGAGTTGAGGATGAGCGATGACGAAGGCCGCGACTCTCACGCGCTTCCCCACCCAGCCTAACCAATGTGCAGACTACTGTACAACCGCTACTTCCTGAACAGGTAGTCTGAACACTGGGCAGGCGGGACAGGTCAACGTCCTCTCTATTTAACCGTCTTCCTCCGCATCCTGGAGTGATCTTTTTTTTATCTTATCCGAGACGTCTGGTTAATTCAGAGATTAAAGATATCTGTGGGTTTTACCGTTTACCAACGAGATGATGATTTCAGCGCTCCGTCCTGCCTCCTGTGGAGTAAAACACATTGACATTCTCGGGTTACATCATGAAATCCCTCCAAAAAATATCCCTCTCGCTAGTAAAAGTACCTAAAACATTTCATTACAATACGTAATACAAGTGTACAATTTCTTGTTTCTAGATCTGACACGATTTTGGTGCACAGTTTATCGCCGGATTATATTACACGATTTAACTAGCTGCACGCCCGACTTGGAGACGTGCCCTTCCTGACCCCCGTCTCCAACCGCCGTTGTGCTTGGTGTAAAATGACAAAAATGAACAGATGCATTGCTTTAAAAAAAAAAAAGGACAGAATTTAAATATGCAGGAAGGACTTACCGCGAACGTTCCTGTCTTTCGTTCCCCTCCTGTCCGGACTCTGCAACGGCATCGCAAACAGATATAAACCTTTAACATCGCTCGTTAGCTTGAGTCAGAAAAGTGTCTTCAGCGAAGAACGGCTACTTTTTCTATCCACAAATCCTAACACTTAAGCGCAGAACTTGAGCAATACTTTACCTTCTGCAGTGCAAAGCTTGCAAGATTCAGGACAGATGTTTCTCTTCATGCTTCACCCATCCCCATCTCGTCACCATCCGTTCATCTGTCTTCATCTCCTCTCCGGTCAGAGTGAGGCGCTTTACCCGGGTGGCACTCGGAAGTCAAACAGCCAGGCCGCAAAGATCTGGAATTAGAGAAGTTATAGAAGTTCGGGTCTACCTCCAGGCCCTGAGGTTTGTCTGGACCAAAAGAAACACTAAAAAAACAAAACATCTGTTCCAGATTGAAGTCTGGAGGCTTCCCCTTGAAAATGCCACCATTTCTGACTTGGAAAACAGAGACCGGAGAACGGAGCGCATCGTCTCGTTCCTACCGGGTGGCACAGCGGCAACTCGTAAGCTTGACGTGGCAAAGTGCTGTTAACTTTCCCAGTGAGAGAGAAGGAAAGAGGGAGATGGAGGAGAAAGAGGAGGAGCTAACTTTTTTCTTTCTCTTTTTTTTTTTTTTGCTCACCCCCGTCTCCGTTCTACCCTTCACTGTCTGGCTTTTTTCCCCCCTCCCGCTTTTTGGGGAGGCAGCAGGAAGTGGTGGGTCAAAGGTCAACAGGAAGTGAATCGCATTAATTTGCTGCATGCGTCTTGTGTAATTGTAAAAAAAAAGTTAGGGGGGGGGCGCAAATACGGATTGGTTGGTCTATTTTGGGGGGGGCGGGAGGGGGGATGTTCAGTGTGTGTGTGTGTGTGTGTGTGTGTGTGTGTGTGTGTGTGTGTGTGTGTGTGTGTGTGTGTGTGTGTGCGTGTGTATGTGTGTGTGAGAGGGAGGCGGGGTGGTTGGGGTGTGTGTCAGCCCGTGTGCATGTGTGGGAGTCGGAGTGGATGACTCTTGAGGCTCCATGGCTTTGTAGCTGCTGGAGGAATGTCGGAGTTTCTTGGCGAGGAGGCAGGGTTGTAATAACTCCAGATGTGCAGCCCTGTGGCCGCTTTGCTCGGCCTGCTGTGTTTTTTCTGCTGAAGCTGATTTCCTTTCCCTGTCCAGAGCGAATAAAGAGGCCTTTATGCTGGCCGAGTAGCGCTCCTCGCTATCCCGCCACCACGTCCAGCACCCCCACCAGCAGAAAGAGCAGATAGTGGTTCGAGTAGCAGGAGTGAAATCTGGAGCAGATTTAGCACGCACATGCATTTGTTAGCTAGATCAGCCAGACTTCAGGTTAGGGATCCGTCTTGGAAAGACGTCTGTTTCAACATCAAATGATAATAAACTTAAAAAAAAGAAAAGAAAACTCTTCCCTTTCACTTTCCCCTTTTCCTACCTTATTCTACATTAGAATTTTGCTTTCCTACCTTGTGCAAAATCAGGAGCAAACCTCCAGGCGAAGCATCTCCATTAATAAAAACATTACTGAGCGAAAAGCATGATGTTTTGAACGCATCATGTGTGTTTTTGTGTGGAAGAGTATATATATAAAAAGCAAGACTTTCAAGAAAAGTGAAATCCTGCAACAACGGAGCAATCTAAAACAGAAAATTAGGGTAATAATACTTTGTAAGACACAAAAGATGATATCCTACAGTGCGATCCTCAAGAAGATGTCAGGCAGGAGTTGTTTGAGAACATGCACACGACTCCAACAAAGACTTTTAAACTTTGAGTTTTCTTTTTTTTTTAACTCATAAGAGCATATTTGCGGTATGCAATAATATGAGCAACAGGAATGTCCGTGAAAAACTGTAATGTCTCATCGCTAACTTTTCCTTCTCCCATTTTTCATTTCAAGGGTACGCAAAATTTTGCGGTGCGATTTTTATTTTTTTATATGCAGAAAGTATTAGTTTAACCAGGGCAGCGTGACTGAGTCTGAGAAAGAGAGCGAGCGAGAAAGGCCGCATTTCAGCCCAATTGCTGAGAGGTGACGGTGTTTGCTTTAGCTACGGTTTCTCCTCTAGAACCTGAACGGCGAATCAAACGCTTTCCTCTGGGAGCTGGGTCAGCAGTCTTGCATTCTCACAGTCAGGCCAAGAGAAAGAGAGCGAGAGACGGCCGGGGAGGAGGGAGACGTTAAAGAGAGAGGGTTGAAAGAGAAGTGTATCGGTTTTATGTCATTGTGTTATATTTCTCTCAAAAATAGCTGCTTTAGCTGTTTAGCGATTTTTCTACATTTGTTAGAGGAAGGAGTGTTACGCTTGGCTCGGCTTGCTCCGCACCTCTCCCGAGTGGAGTGATGTTAATAATGAGTACTGTACATGTACTGTACTGTATATAGCGTAATAAGAAAAGTAGGCATGTGGTTGTGATCAACTTCGCAGTTACGATAGAAAAGAGTCCGGGCTGCGAAATCTCCCGAGAGCTGTGAGGCTTGTGAATTTCAACGAGCTGTAGAGAAAGATAAGGAAAAAAACACAATCCGGTCGTGTGCATGTGTTTCTGAGTGTGTGTCTGTGTGTGTGTGTGTGGGAGTAACACCACATATCATCAGACGTCCTTTAGCATCGATGAGATCATTATCTCGCCGCACACGCGTTGCTTTATACCCAAACACACCGTTACACACCGTTTAAGTCATAACACTGAAGACGTATTACTCGTACAGATCATCACTTAATCACGGGAAGAGCCTGAAACGATTAGCCTGCGTAGCAGGAGAGAGAAGAACGAAGAAGAAGGGAGCATCTGGAGTTGCCAAATCAAAGCTGATGAGATAAACAAGTGAAGAAGAGAGAAGTTTCTTTTTTTTCTTTTTTTCCTCAAGATGCATGTATGTTTTTTTTTTCTTTGTGGCTCGCTCTTGTTCTCTGAATGAAGAAAAAAAAGCACAGGGAACTATTTATTATTTTGGCAAATTTTCTATCAATAAAAAAAAATTATAAAAATAATGTATTATATATTTGAAATTTTCATATTCACTCCAAAATGGAGTCCAATGGTAGAAGTTATTCTACTAACACTGTGACATTACAAGAGCTAACAGGTACCAAAAATCATAAACTCTTTCTTTAAACTTCGGTTTTAGGGGGAAAAACTTTGATGCTGTTTCCATCTTTTTTTCTTGTTTTTTTTAACATAAAAAAAAAAATGGCCAGAAATTTAATTTAAGCAACTTCGCCTTTCTCTCAAATGTATTAAATCAGGTGAAAATTTGTTTGTTTGTTTGTTTGACCTTTGATGCAAGACCAAAACCATTTCTGTAAATTTCCACCTCAGACCATGTTTCCGATGTGGTTTAGGACACAGGAAGAAAAAAAAAAAAAAGAAAGAAAGAAAGAAAGAAAAACATGAAGGAGAAATAAAATGAGAGAGAAAGGTTTAGCACTTTCAAGCCTTGAATCCATCGATTTAAAGGAACATTTTGATGAAAGATGAAATACATTCAATCCCCCCCTCCTTTAAAAAAAAGAAAAAAAAGAAGAAAAAAAGCTTTGTGCTGGAATGGTGATGCTAATACAGTACATTACATATATCCAGCAAGTACTGTAAAGCTATCTCACCCACAATCTTTTCTGTAAACTTCCACCTCAAGCCACATCCACGTTCTGGTTTAGGACGCAGTGGGATTTACAGTAATCTAATATAAACATGAAGTAAAGGTCTTTAACATGGAGCTGAATATTATAGAGTTATGCGGACGGCCGTCTTTATCGTTTTAGCCCTTGGCTCCTAAAATGTTGCAAGCAAATTTTAATTTCCTTCTATCTAAGGTAAAACTACAGTAGTTCAACTATTTCTAATACACTGTTGTTGCTTTGGTAACCGCTCATACTAGGAAAGAGCTTGTACGTACTTTTAAAAGACATTTAATAACATAGCCTTATGTTTACTTATGTTTTGGCATCTGTACAAATATACACATATGTAAGTATGAAATAAATCGCAGAGATGATATGGTATGATGCTTTTACCTGGTCGAAGTTCAATATTTTATCCAGCATCATATCCTGAAGATGTTTATTTCACTTATACACTGTAAACCTGAATAAGTTGACAAACCTCAAAAGATTTGAAGTTACATCAAATTTTTGCAGTAAGGATGATTCAAATTTTAAGTAAACAGAACTATCAATTTATGAGTTTGTTGTACTCGTTCATATTAATCATTATTTACTTGCATTATTGAGTAACCTAACTCATACTATAATTTTTTTAGTTGTTGCAAATTAAATAAATTGTTGTTGGTCTTTCGCCTGCCCCTGGCAATGGGTCGCCACAGCGGTTTGTCACACGGTTTTGCGCCAGATGCCGTTCTGAACACAACCCTCCTATTTTTATCTGGGCTTGAGACAGGCACTTCATCCAGTGGCTGGGAATCTAACCCGACCCTTTCGCATGGCAAGTGAAACACCTACCACTGAGCCACCAGTGCTCTGTTACAAATTAAATAAGTAATATTTGACAACTTTAGGGTGTCCAGATTTGTATCTGCTCAGATTTGTAAAGATTATACTTACAGCATTATGTGAAGACAGACCAATCCACCATCTTGATCAAAACAATTCAATGTGGGCAGTTTACATGTGCATTGATGACGTCAGACACAAAATCGCCAGGCTGAAAGATTTTTAGTTGGTGGAACTTTAAGGAGACAGTTACTGTGGCTTAAAATATCAAACTTGTTCAGCTAACTTGAAAAGTGTCATTTTTACAAACTCATGACTACCAAAAAGTTCTAAATACTCATCAAGGTCTATTAATTTGAACTGATTGTAATTGTTTAAGTTAACAGTACTCAATATGTTTAATTACTTTGAGCATTCGAGTTTACAGTGCACCTCATGTGTGTTCAAATTATATTCAAGGCATTAATAAATGATTTTAGCCACAGTAAAACTTTTGAGTAGTGCAAATTCTGTGAATTAAGGCTCCGCCCACTGCACCACTTGCACATTACATGAAATCGGTTGGGAGTTATTCTTACACTCCTTGTCCAGTCCTGACCTTCGCTCCAAGCCATTTCCAGATGTTTGGAAAAGCTATTAAGGGAGTTCCTGGGAGGCCAGTGTTTCAGATGTGAGTCAGGCAGTCTAATCTTGGCTCCGGCGTACTGTTGACTTGTACGCCTCTCATACATTATAGCACCTATAAACACCTCTCTTTTTTCTCTTGAAGGTAAACAAGACACTAAAATTTAGTTATTGTGAAACTGTAAATTGACAAAACAAATTTCTGTTACAGTACATCTCTGACACTGGAGACTCCTTCTGTAATTGTAATATCTCTTTACTAAAATGCTGAAGTTTTCTCTAATCATACAGGGTGGCTTGTTGAATAACAACAAATTATTTGTTATGACCTAAATTATGTGAAGTGTCTTGTGTCTTATAGTTAATTAATGAAATTAATAAAAATTGTAACGCACCAAAAAACAAAACTGCTGGAATTGTTGGTCAGATAAGGGATAAAAATTTTATGAGTCGTAACAAGTACTATGAAGAGTTTTGGAAATATAAAGAGCAAAAATTCCTGTGAAATATTTTTTTTAAATTTTAATGGTATGAACATTAAATCTGTTTGGGTAAGAGTAAAAAAGAATAGTAATGAAGTATAATTACGTACATAGTTTCCACGTGTGCACATGCTTCAGCTCGGACATTTTTTGTTCGTTTTATTATTTCTGTAATCAAAACAAAGTAAGACAGATTAGTAAGTATTAATAATAAGAAAAACTTCATATTAAATACATATGAACGGTTACTGGAAATTAATTGATGCGTGAAGAATGAACGAAGGAAGGAAATGCGAACGTTTCTGCAACTACGCATCAGCCGACTCTCTCCTAAAACTGGCTTCGGTTACACATGTACACAGGCCTGACTATAAAACAGCTCCTAAACTCGCGTCCCAAAGACAGCCCTTTCATTTTCCTTCCCTTTACAGGCATATTAGCAGATCCAGCCTCTCCTGCTTTGATATGCGGGTGAACTTAAAGCACCGGGTTTGTTGGTCGCTCCTGCACACTTTCTCAAACAAAAAGGACGACGCCGGCAGTGGATGGTGGTGTCTATTTTTCAGGAAACCTCGCTGCAAGCCGTTGCCCTGTTATTAAAGGCTTCAGAATGTTCACATGCGTTTTATGGAAGATGGAGAGGTTGGAGTCGCAGGCATCCCGATGTCACTAAGATGGCTGCAGCTTCCTCAAAATTAAAAAAGTATATATATAATAAATTTTTTTACAAATGAATTGACGGTTAATTAAAGTTTTACAACTTATAAGTGTTATATAGGTTTTGCATAAATTTGTCCACATATACCAATACATCTACCAAAAATATGTCATGTTTCGTTGCTTTAGCACCGCGGCAATAAATCCATACTACAACTCCGAGTGACTTTGTATTGCTACAACACCTTACAGTATGTTCAGTATTGAATTATTCATATTTTTACCTTGTTGTTTCTTGATAGCACGATCAATTGCTGGTAAAAAAAAAAGCTACTTTTTCTTATTAATTTACAATAAAGGAAATGAAAAGAAAAGGCCTTCAAGGATGTCGATATGAAAGCATGATGTATATAATTCTTTACTAAATAAATAATGATAAGTTTATAGTTTAATAAGTTAGTAGGTTAATGAATTAAGTATTTCATAGTTCACTTTTACTGAATTTAAAAGGAGCGTTCATGATTGTGAGCAAATTGCTGTTGTAAAAGAGACCAAGTGCAATTTTTTTTGCAATGATGATAACACACAAAAAAAATTATTTCGTAATAATATTTAGTTTTTTTCTTGGTGTGTGTGTTTTATTGCACATTCAATTTTATTCAAACAGTCGAGTTTAGGACAGATAACTTTAAATTAACATGTCAGAAATTTCTAAAAGTGTTAAAATTATATGGCTTAAATTTTGATAAAACAACATGTCACAAAGTGCTGCCAGTATGTCAGGAAATGCTACCTCTGATAAAACTGTACTATATTTTTTGCAGTGCTATAAAGATTTTCAAAACTATAGGTAGGAGATATTGGGAAAGTAGCACGGATTGACGAACTAACTATACATGCTACTGTATGCTACTGGTAGGAAATTCTGACAGGGTAGGGACAAACAGCTACAAGGCAATGCAAGGGTTTGTATTAATTCTTGTTTGTATACTTGTTTTAGTATGTCACCGTTCTATAATATAAACGTTTGTATGATGAAAAGGAATTAAAATCAATTAAATTATCGTATCATCAGCATCAGTTTTCTGTCAGGATGTGTTTAATCAACATCTTTTTGGAAGGAGTCTCCAGTGTCAGTACTTTTATACCTTGTTGTTTCTTAATAAGATGACCAACTTCTGGAAGAAAAAGCTACTTTTTCTTTTTAATTTACAATAAAGGCAATGAAAAGAAAAGGCATTGAAGGACGTCGATATGAAAGCATGATGTATTTAATACTTTACTAAATAAATAAGTTTATATGTATGTATATTCATCGTTCACTTTTACTGAACTTAAAAGGAGCATTCATGATTGAATTGCTGTTGTAAAAGAGAATTTTTTTGCAATGATGATAACACACTGTAAAAAAAATTATTTCATAATAATAATAATAATTTAAAAAATGGTTAAAAGAGCTATAGACAGTCTTTCTGTTAGGAACTAGAAGTGATTTTCTGGTCATAAAACAACGTGCGAATGCTACACATGTCTAACACACTAATTCACATCTCTGACCGTTTCCCCGTTTCCTCGTTTTTGTTGATTCTCCTTTGAGAACTAACCAGTAAAACCAATCGCCATCTCGTGTTCTGGTCGACCTTGACTTTGGCGGATGTCGTCTCCCTGACAGGCTTCACTGTCGCCTAGGTGTGAGTCGGCCCTACGGCCGTGTGAAATGTATGAAAGGTGTTTAGCGTGTGGAGGATTTGCCCGTACAGGGTTAACGTGTCTGGGTTATTGTTTCACTGAGGCTTGTACTGTAGAAGCAGGCCTGGTTTAAATTTGACTCGTTTCCCATTCCTGCGGTGAATGTTGAGTCTTTCTTGATTTTTCTTCGTCTTTCATTGAGTTTGAAAAAAAAAAGAAAAAGAAAGAAAATCTAATCAGCCAGCGAAACGGTCGACGCACAACCTTTTATAACGTAAAAGGAAAACCAGATAGAGTTGCATTGTCAAAGGAATGTGATTCTTTTTCTCTGTCTTTTTCTTTCTTTCTTTCTTTGCATGTTTTTTTTTTTTTAGTTTTTTGCAAATTAAGAAAAGACGCAGTGAAAAGGAAAAGGAGGGAGCGTTCTGAAAATTGCCCTTGGCTCCTGCCCAAGGCACAGTCTTTTTGGTAATGAGGGGTTAGGAGCAGTGTTATTGCTCCCATATGCCGCCCTGCGTTTCTGCTGCCTTTGATGCGAGCCCAAGTCACCAGCGTTCGCTCTGACTCAACACACACACACACACACACACACGTATGCATGTACACACAAAACTTTTTCTAACCTGTACAGCATGAGCTCTCTGAAAGACTCTGGCATTTATTGCAGTTCAGTTCAGTGTTTATGATCTGTGTTGCAAATTAGTATAGACACCAAATAAGTGTGTATGAGTGTGATTTTGTGCTTTAACTTCACACACACACACACTGCAAAAATATCAAAGTAACTAATATAGCTATAAAGCAAAGGGAAATGAAACGGCTTCCTTTACGTTGCAGGTTTAGGGGGTGTTTTACAGTCCCTCTCGTACGCACGCACTTTGTAAATCTGTGCATTTCCATTTCCATAGCACACTGTCTTTGTTTTTTTTTTTGTACGTCGATTCGTACGTGCACGTGTCAGAGCTCCGAGCGGCGTATTCGCTCCTTCTTTTTTGTTTGGATTATCCAAGCGGGGGTTGGAGTGCAACATGTGAGGTGTGTTTATGAATTCGGCCCCGAACTTCCTCCGCTTTTATAATTACGCCGGGATTAGTCACAACTCAAACAAAACAATGGAAAGTATTCTGAGTTCTCTTTGACAAAAAAACACACACACACACACGGACGGACAAACCCTAAAACTCCGCACCGCCACATGACGCTCCGTAATAATTTCCAGTCTGAAATTTCAGCCGTTTATATTTTCAAGCTGTCCCATCATTTTTCAGGCTTCCAAACTCAAGAGGTTCAAGGTTTTTCTGGAGTGAAACCATTAGAGATAGTGAGCTGTGCTGCTTTGTGGGAATGCATGGAGAATCATTCTGTGTTTGTGTGTGTGTGTGTGTGTGTCTTCAGGGAATTGGGGGGAAGTCAGAGGTCTGCCCTCACACACAGCGTAGTTAGGCTTTTCACCTTCTGATGACTTCCATTCACCACCTTGCCAAAATGTGTGTGTGTGTGTCTGTGTTTTAACTCTTTACAGGGAAGAGTGGGGGGTTGAGTCAAACCAGGCCGAAGAACATATGTGATTTTGTTTCCTATGCATTAAAGTTTTGATTTGTTTTGAGAAGGGATTGAGTTTGAGATTGTGTGTGTATGGCATAGTTAATGGAATTTGTAAGTAAAATCTAAGCATGTGTTGCTCAGTGTTTGGATAAGTGAGCCTGTCTAGCAGTGCGTGTGTGTGAGTGTATGCGTATGTGTTTATGCATGTGCATGTGTGTGTGTGTTACATAAAAGTCCTGTTAAGAGGATGAACCTCTGTCTGGGTCTTGCACTGTAGCAGTGATAGATAAGCCTGCTTTCTTCCTTTTTTTTCCTCTGTTCTTTTTCGTCATGGATAATCCACCTTTCACACCATCCGTCTCTCTCTCTCTCTCTCTCTCTCTCTCTCTCTCTCTCTATCTCGTTTGCTCTTGTCTCCTCTCTGAGCCTTTTCTCTTTTCTTTCTTTCCCTCTTTTTCCTTTTTTTTTTATACACCCTGGCCAGGGGAAGGGAAAATGTATGACTCACTGAATAGGCTGTTCCCTTGTGTGTGCACGTGTGTGTGTGTGTGTGTGTGTGTGTGTGTGTGTGTGTGTGTGTGTGTGTGTGTGTGTGTGTATATATGTGTGTGTACAATTGGTGAGTGACGTCACCCTCTCAACACGTTACTAACAAAGTGTTTTGTCTCTGGTGATCAGCACCTGGGCCAGCTGGCATGTCTACCTGGCCAAAGGGACGCTTTTCTCTCGTTCTCTTTCCTTCTGTCGTTCCGTCTCTCGCTCTTTCTATCCTCGCTGCGGGTTCGGAAAGCCCCTAAGCTCCAGGCCAAGCTTGGAGCTTATTCCTATCATTCCAGTCCAATCCCATACCATACAGTACCATCCATCCCTCCCTCACTCCATCCACAAGCCAAGTGCAACATCGAGGCTGTATTTATAGCTATAGGATTCCCTGGGAGTGCGGCTCATCGCGTTCTGATTTGTCTTGAAAAACTCTGGGAATTTATAGACGAATTCTACATGCGCTTAAAAAAAAAAAAAAAACTATTGCTGGAAATCTTCCTTAAAATCTACTTAGGAAAAAAGTTTTCCTTTATGGCAGAATTTACTTAAGGAGTAAAACACTTGATGATGTGCTTTCAAAGAAAAATAATCAGCGATTATTAAAATAATCAATGAAACAGCAAACTTCTCAGTCTTGAACAAGTCGGAAGACTTGAGACGCTGGAGACTCCTTCCAAAAAGGCAAGTGCACAATCTGTGCACAATCCTTATGAGCTGTATATTTATAATTATAGCATTTATTTCTCTTTCGTCCTCTGTTTCAACAGATTAAAATGTACTTGAGCTGAAAATCCCAATTATCAAACTCAAATCTGATAACTCAAAATCCAATAAAAACTATAATCCGAATGATATCGTAGCGTTCTGCCAAAATCAGATAATGATCAGATTATTAGTGTGTTCGAAAAATACAGTCTTTCTGCACGTGTTTTTTGTGTGTTTTTTTAAGTTTGTTTTAAGCTTTGAATGTTTCCTCTTCAAAGGATCAAGATGCTATCTGGTATGAATAGAACGATTTTTTTTGGGGGGGGGCTCACACATCAAAAAAAATCAGCACATTATTAGAAATGCTTTGTAATAGTTTATAATGTAATTACCTGTTGTATGGTTTTCATACAGTTCTGGATTTTACAAAATTCAATTCAGTCTTTTAAACATTTTATTCCCATCTTGTCTGAATATTTTCCTGAAACTTCTTTGTGATTATGCGATAATTGAAGCAGGACTGGTTTGTATCCGTGTTTAAAGTTTCAGTCACTCAGCACGATTGGGGTCATTAGGGGTCGTACGGTGGACTCGAATGTTAAGGAACTCAGCAGATGTGAGTCGTTTAAAGATGACCTTCAGCTGTCATGTTTTAGAAATACTAAAAAAATAATTTTTAAATTCTTAAAAAAAAAAAAAAAATGTAAAAAAAGAAAGAAGTCTTGTTCCTGGCCTGTTTTTGACTTTGTGGCCTCTGATGAGTAAGTATACTGTAGAAGGGAAACCTGACTTGAACACCAAAACCGCAAGGCCAGATCACCAGCTAGTGACTCCTCATCGCTGCTATTTTAAAGTGACACACACACACACACACACATATCTATATATATCTATATCTATATAATATATATATATATATATATATATATATATAGCCCAGCCAGAATGGTTTGGTTCTGCACAGCTGGTCTGGTTAAATGGATGTGTGTGTGTTTTATACAGCGGGTGGCTGTGGTGTTCTAGCTGGCAGCTCAGGGTGTGGTGCCCTCTTTCTGGGTAGGGGAATACCAACAGCGAGGGTTTTGCCCCTGACGGCCCGCCAGGCTGTTGTGGTGCACCGGCCCGGGTGCAGACTACACTGTCGCCCTGCCGGTTTATTTTAGCTCCGCCGGCTCTAATCAGTTCCAGCCTTCGTGCGGTGGGGCCTGAGGGGGGAAAAAAAACGAACGAAAGAAATATTTCTTCCTCTCAGACTTTGGTGTACTGTTTCAAGCTTTCATTCTGGCATCCTTTTTTCTCTCTTGCTATTCTCCTGTCTCGCTTTCCCTCATTCATTACCACGAAATGCCTTTGCTTCCTTACAGTCATAATGGCTGCTACATATTAACCCAAAAAATAACATGTCAGTGCTAGTCAACGTCATGAGCACTGAAATCACATTAAATTTAAATTAAATGCCTTTTTTAATACACCCACACACACACACACACACACACACACACACACACACACACACACACACACACATGCACGTGTGCGCATGCGCATGCGCCAAAGTCTCAAGTTAAACCTTTGAGTCTGATTTGCTTCCTAAACGCCTCTCGCTCTCACCCTCTGCAGGAGAAAGAGAAGAAGTACATGCTGCAGGTGGACAACTTGAAGCTGAGAGACGTGGAGAAGAGTTTTATGTCCAGCAAGCACATCTTCGCCTTGTTCAACACTGAGCAGAGGTGAGCTTTACAGGACCTGTGCTTGCCTTCACAACATACAGCAGCACAAACAGTTTGATTGAAAAAAAAAAAATCAATAAATAATTGGTGGTATATTGAGCTTTAATATACGATCACAATGGGTGCCAATAATTCATGTACTGTATGTACAGCGAAAAGAACATTGGATAAAAAAGGAAAAGGATACACATACTGCACAATCCTGAGCTCTGTATATGTTCATTTCATTCATCCTGGAAATAGACATGACTGACTAGACATGACAGTAGACTGCCTAAGTCTACTGAATTTTAGTTAATTTTAACCAACTATACAAACATGACTGAGCAAAAAATGAAAAAAAAAAAAAAAGGGCAGAGATGCACATAATCACACATTTTTATTGTGGTTTTTCGGGTGTTTATATGACCAAATAAATATTACTAATTCTTAAAATTATTATTGTTAATAATATTATTAATAAAATACTAATAATACTAATTACACTCATTTTGAGAGTTCTAAATTTTTTTTATATAAAAGTAATGATAACACAGTTTGTAGTCTGAACCCTCCCACATATATAAAAGCACATAACGTATATATTTGTTAATAGTCATTGACCTACAGTATGCTGTGCTGCGGCCGCGTATCTGTGCCACTTGACCTTCATATGGGTTACTAAATAAGACACGCATGATATAAATCAAGGAACCATTGGCAAATTTCATTAATTTTAGCTCCTTATAAGGTTAAAGCTGTTTATAAGAACAATAAGAAACTTACCTATGCCTGTCGCTCATCTTTCTATCCGACTGTCTCTCTTTTTTTTTCTCACTTAGGAACGTGTATAAAGACTATCGCCAGCTGGAGTTGGCTTGTGAGAGTCAGGAGGAAGTGGATGGCTGGAAGGCCTCGTTCCTCAGAGCTGGTGTTTATCCCGAGCGTGTGGTGGTGAGTTATTTCTCATTTCTTACCTTTTACTCAAAAGTAAAAAAAATAAAAAATCCTGTATATACAGTACATACTAACATTGTCAGTGCCAGTGGCATTTATATTTCTGGTGCTGTGTGTATGTATATTTTTCTCTTCTTGCGGTCCAAAAGGAAAAGGACAAGGTACAGTATGTCGTTTTCACTCTCGCCTGCTCTGCCTCTGATTCACACCCAACGATCTCCCCGAAAACTCAAAACTAGATACACCACTAATAGCTTTCCTCACCTGTTCAGAGTGACGCGAGCGAGGAGAATGGCTCGGATGGCTTCATGCACTCCATGGACCCCCAGCTGGAGAGGCAGGTGGAGACCATCCGCAACCTGGTGGACTCCTACATGAGCATCGTCAACAAGACCGTTCGCGATCTCATGCCCAAGACCATCATGCACCTCATGATCAACAACGTGAGTTCGTAATTTATACTGCATCCGACGAAGCGCTGCGTCAGTGTGTCCGCAGAGTCGGCTGTGAGATGGATTTTTCAGGTCTGTCGAGTGTGTGAGTCACTTTATGAGCTCACAGACAGGCAAAGAAACACAGTTTGAGCTCTTACAGTCACTCCAGTCATTTAAATCATCCAAACACTACATCTGGCAGTGGATTACTTGCATTTTGCTGTAAGGGCGTGCACATAATAAAACACTTAGTATCCAAAAATCTATTATTGGCATCAACCCTTTTTCTTTTAATAAGACATTTTTTCACTCATCCAGTTAGGGTTATGTCTCACAGGGTCTGACATCATTTCTAAAGAGAATTATCATCTTTCAAAATCGTGATGCAAGGAACGAGTGCAAACAACCGGCACGCCCACAAGCTTTCACTAGCAAACAGCCTATATTTCCTGTCTGTGGACTTTACAAGATTATCAACCCCATTATTGTCACGTGGCTTTGAATAACCGCATGACCTTTTTAGCAATTTTATGATCAAGCATAAAATGATTAATTGTCTATATAAAGAAATATAAACTAAAATATAGAAAGTGACAAGATCATCCGTTCCTCTCCCTGCATCCTTACTCTGCCTTTCCAGACGAAGGAGTTCATTAATGCGGAGCTGTTGGCTCATCTTTACTCCTGCGGTGATCAGAACACACTGATGGAGGAGTCGGCTGAGCAGGCTCAGCATCGGGACGAGATGCTGCGGATGTACCACGCTCTCAGAGAAGCCCTCAGCATCATCGGAGACATCAGCACCACCACGGTGTCCACAGCTCTGCCTCCACCTGTGGACGACTCGTGGTTACAGGTGCAACGCATCGGCTCCGGAGGAAGGTATGAAACAGAGAGAGAGAGAGAGAGAGAGAGAGAGATCAACTTGTCAAAATGTGCACACACGGACTAGTAACAGGAGTATTCAATTGCTTGTGGGATGTTGGTGCACCAGCGTATCATTATTTGAACTCTTCACTACCATGAATAATGAAGTGGCTCCACCTGCTGTTGAAAAAATGGCTACCACTCCTTTTGTAACATTGTATAAATCTGATGTTTTTTTTTTTTCTTCTCTCTCTCTAATTTAGTTTGAAAGGGGCTTAAGTGTCTTTCTTGAATACTAAGTTTCTAACTTGTACAGTACTGTATGTAGTACAGAGAGCAAGAAACGTGTTCTGGGAGTTTAAGCAGTGAAGAAAAAGGGGAAAAAAACAGGCTAGTATGCTGATAAAATATATTCATAACAATGTATAGCAATTAAAAGGAATGTTAAAAGGAAAAACCTGGAGATCAAATACGGGGTTTGAACTGATTGTCAAAATCATAACTTTTGACTTTTTTTTTTTTTTTTGAAAAATCATACTTTTCCTACACAAATACTCTAGTTACGTAAAGTGTGATGGAAATATTAAACTTGTTTCCTACACAGTGCTGTTGAATTTGTTCTCATACAAAAGGATCAAAAGGTGTTGATGAATTTTCTATAACAGCAGCAGTGAGTGTAGTCGGACCGCACCAGTATCTGTGACCCTTTTTTATTTGAATATGCACCAATCATGTCTTTATTTTCTCACCTGTAGGTCTCCAGCTACCAGTCCCACCCCTCAGAGACGAGCTCCTCCAGGACCACCAGGCCGCCCTGTTTCCCGTGGCTCCGCCCCAGGTCCTCCCGCTGCTGGTGGGCCTCCTTTGCCGTCTCGCCCCGGAGTGTCTCCGGATCCATTTGGAGGCCCGCCCCCTCAGGTTCCCTCACGTCCTAACCGGGCCCCGCCCAGTGTGCCCAGGTGAGAGAGTCAAGCCTTAGCATTTTTTTTTGTAATAAGATTTGAGAAGACACTGTCGTGAGGCTCGAAGTTGGTAGCTTGTTAGTCTATGTAGTCCTGCCTAATGAGAAAATCCGTCTGCTCTCAGCCGAGGAGTGTGATACACCTCTGAGTGGAGCAGTGTGGGTGAGTGATGATTAGGGATATTCATCAGTCACCGTTTTTCGTTTAACGTTTAAACGATAAAACCTCACTAATAGACTAATGAGCTGCAGTCAATTTTTTTATAATCATGCTTTAATCATTCATTTAATGAATTTAGATTTATTTTCATTAGGATTATTGTTATCGTTCAAACGTTCTGCCATTTAATCAACACATCGGGAGTGAGTGATTGAATGAGTGAGTGAATGAAACACAGATACCTGCGCACAACCACACGCACGCACACGCACGCACGCACGCACGCACGCACGCACACACACACACAGAGACACACAAGCCAACAAGCAACCAAAGATGGGAAGTGAATGAATGAGTGAAAGGAGATCATTAAAAATGTGTCACCTCATTAGTTTACATATGCATTTCAATTGGTCAGTTTGTGTGATTTGTGACATAAGCTTGTATTGCAGCTGCTTGCCTCCTGATGCTCTCTGTCTCTCTCTCTCTCACACACACACAAACACACATACACACACACACACACACACACACACACACACACACACACACCACTCAATGCAAATCTCTCTCGCTCGCTGTCTCGCACACACACACGCACACATACATCTTTAACAATCACTTAAAAGTGCTCATGAATTGTTTTACAGTCTCCAGTACTTGTTATTATAAAACCTATATACGATTAATACTGTATGCTAAAAATTTGGTTTGCATTTCCTGTAATAAGTGGTTTAAACAATTTGCTGTGTTAAAAATTGCACCCAAATTAAACCCTTTATAGAACTCTTACACCCCACTACATTTCATGGGCTCTTTCACGGTTTCTCATCATCTGTAGCAGGCAGTGAATTTAAAGAGGCTTGGACTTTTTAGTCTGTCCAAAACAAATGGAACAATGGTTTCCTGATAATAATGGACAACATTAATCATTAGAACACTGGTAAAGCCTCAGATAAGAAATTCACTCTTTGCTACTAACTGTAAAAACTCTGGAGTATAAGACGCATCCTAAATTTTGTCAGGTTGGAGAAATTTTTGGTCTATACATTTGTGGAACTGTTCTTTCTACAGTGCTTAATTCCTTTGTCAGGCTTTAAAAGTATTTGTCTGTAAGTCTTCATAAATGCAAAAATTTGCATTTTTGTAAATTGGTAAATTTGTATTTAAAAACAATAACAAAAAAAATCCCCATAACTACTGGATAAGCATTTCCACCATAACGGCACTTAGAAATGAGCAGTATGGCTATACCAAATTATAGAATTTATTTAAGAAGAAATTCACATTATGAAATCAATCAATCAATATAAAAATGATATATGATATTTTGTTGCATGGATTGTCACAAAAGCAAACATTTTTTTTTTAAATTAATAATAAAAACCAGAGGTGGACAAAGTGCACAAATCCTTTACTTAAGTAAAAGTATTCCATTACACTTCAACTTGGTTAAAAGTACAAAAGTACTTTTAAAAGTGCTTTTGTAAGTACAAAAGTACTTCCCTTCAAATATGCTTAAGCATCAAAAGTCCTGAGCTTGGATTAGCTGAGCTTGGATGACCTCACCACCTCGATGTTAACTATCTCAGTGATCACTAGTAGAAGTTGGACCCAGTCCGACAAATTATTGTGTATGAAATTTAGTAAAGTAGAAAGTATAGATAATCGTATCAGGCGGTTAATGGTTTACACTGTTGCCTTGCACCTTTGTATGTGCGGAGTTTGCATGTTCTCCCCTTGCTTGGTGGATTTTCTCTGTGTAATCTGGTATCCTCCCATAGTCTCCCAAGACATACAGATTAGCATAATTGGCATTAAGTACAATAGTATATCATTTCTACATAGTTAATATATACTTGTTTGCTTATTATATATTATGTTGTGTCTTATATTTCAGGGTTTAAAAAATGGTACTGACTCTCACTCCTAACCCAAAAAGCTAACTCTGCTGTCCGTTGAAATTATCCATGTACTGAAGCGCAAAACCTCTAAAATAAAATTTGTATTCATGTGCTATTAGATCAGGTTCATTGTCCTTTTCCACAGACGTTTTGCTCTTCACTCACACTGTTATTATCTGAGCACAAAGCAATGCTAACGTGTACTCCATGTAAACTGTATTTCTTGCACACCTCTTCCATTCCTTCCATTTTTTGCCCTCCTTCACTCCGCCTCAACCCTACCTGTTGATTATGATCACTCTTTACAGAATTACAATCAGTGACCAGTGAGGACCAGCGCGTTCGGTATGTGTATGGTACCCGCCCCCCATCTCCATAGCGTTTTTGCTTATACCTAATTGCTCGCTGCATGGCTGTCTGCCTCTGAGAGCCTGCAAACCATTCATGAGATACACATGCACAAACATGAATATTAAAAAGTCCTTCACATTGTTAACTCATGGCTATGAGTGTAAAAATGCGTCAGGAAGCAGAGCTGGCCCGCGAACATAACTATACCTAGCAAGTGTTAGTCTAAACATTGTGCTAGCAACTTTAAAATAAATATGCATGTACTTTTCTGGTAACATTAGCGTATTAGTTTTAACTAACCTGGCAGGATTTTTAAGGAATTATTAAATCATATTCCTTAATAGTATTTTTTCTTCTTCTGCTAACATAAATCTAATTGCTAGGATGAGGTATTTAAAATTATATGTACAAATATTTATGAATACTCATAATTTTCCCTGCTAAGGAATAGCATTCTAGCTAACCTGAATGGATTTCAGGTAAACCTTCATTGATGATCCTAGCCTACTTGATAATATGAGTTAACCGGACAGGATTTCTGAGGGGACTGTTTAAGCTTAAAAAAATAAAAATAAAATTTTTTTTTGCAAGCACTAGCCTGTTAGCTAATATGTACTACCTTGACAAGAATTTGAAGCAATATTCATAAATATGAAATACTGTACTGTATACTGGTAACACTAGAATATTAGCTAGCTTCAGCTAACCTGAGCTGACAGAATTAGCAATTGTGAGTAAACATTGATACATATTTATAATTTATCCTGCTCACACCAATCTATTAGCTAGGATGAGTAATTTAAAGTAATAGTCATAAATATTTACAAATGCTCATAATTTCTCCTGCTAACAGTAGCCCTCTAGCTAATATGAATTAACCTGACAGAGATTTTAAGCTGTTTTCACAAATATTTACTGGCAATACTAGCCTGTAGCTACCATCAACCAGTATGACAGGTTTACTGATGAATTGTACATAATATCCATAAACATTAGTAATCCACATTGCTGAGTCTAATCTCAATGATAAGATAAGTTTGCATGACAGGACTTCTGAGTGGAATTTTAAGTTATAGTCATAACCGTTATGCTTCACTGCTAATACTAGCCAACTAGCTTACATGGAAATCTAAGTGAAATTCATGACTATTTAAAATAAATAAATATTTATGCTAATGATAATGCTAGCTTATATGAGCTGAACTGACAGGATTTCTTAGAGGTATTGTACTGTAATCCATATTATATTTATATCCACTATATTTATTTTACGTTACTGCAAATGCTAGCTAGATGATTGTTTGACAGGATTTATGAGAAAAATAAATGTCATTGAAAAATAGTGATAAAAGTGAAGATACCGTGGTACCTTGGCATATTAACACCCCGCCTCATGGATTTTTGCCTTAAGAACTAAAATTTTTAAAGAAATTTGCCTCGGCCTACGAAGCATTTTTGGCACACAAGCGAACGGACCGAGCTTTTTATTTAAATATTTAGATTATTTTTTTTTTCATTAAAGAAAAAGGATTATAGGTAATATTGGCAATATTTTGTGGTGGTGGAATGAATGATCTGCATTTACATTATTTCCTATGAGAAAATTCTCCTTAAGAAGTCGCCAGAAGTCCAGAACGGATTACATTTGTATGCCGAGGTATCACTGTATGAAGCTAAGACACCAAACTTTGAGCACGCCATCATACCATAGTACGAGGTGTTTATCCACACGCTAATAAACAGGCCACCCCTGTCCATCTGTCCTGGATTGGACAGAATACAGAAATTTGAGACATTTCAGAATCTCTTACCATGCTGTTCTCCATTTACTAATATTTAAAGTGGTTCAAATTCCTCCTTTGTACGTTGGGGAACTGACCCTGATGTTTTTGAAGGATGGCATCATCATTAAGGTTTGGGCGCCAGATAGAGATAACTTTACTGTCATCCGAATGGCATGTCAAGTGTTCTGCTCTGTAAAACTGATCTCTATCGGCACAGTTCTTATGATGGGAATACCTTACTGAACCCTCTACAGGTCTCAGAACAGTTTTGCGATAGGACAATGTGCCTATCGGACTCAAACTGCAGTGTGTGTGTGTATGTGTGTGTGTGTGTGTGTGTGTGTTCGTGTTTCTCACTGTGTTTTTTTAATTTTTTTATTTCATTCAAGCAGAACAGGGATAGTACCTTTGGTTCATTCCATTTATCTTCACTTATTATTATTTTCACACTGCCATACACAGTTTAACTGTGCATACACACACAGTTTTGATGCTACTGAAATCCTGAATCAATCCACAGATCTGACACAGCAAGGTGAACCGTGAAAATGAAAGTCTGTCACTCATTTGTTGGTTGTTTCTGTCATGTCATGGCATCACATAAAGCTGGGCGATAAGGTTTTGTCAATACCGACATTTTAATCTCTCACAATAATGACAATACAAAGGGGGTGGTACTGTACATAACTCAGTAAATTGGGTGAGTACTGACATCTTTTCATTTTCAACATGATGTGTGTGTTCAAGCGAAAATGAGGAGCATGTAAAGCGTGAGCACCAGCAAACATCGGCTGATGTGAATGATAACGTCAACTATTCACTACAATACAACTTCAAGTATTTACCTTTTTGCCAAAGATTTTTCTGTATGTTGATTAGAACTTTAGACAAACTCAACGTATCGCTTAACACAATTATCACACCTGGATTAAATTTAATGCAATTAAGATTTCTTCACCAAAAGCAACCTTCCCCTCTGTTAAAGCTACCTAGGATTTATGGATAGTCTGTGAAAGAAAGATATGGTGCTGAGCAAGTCAGTTTCTGTGAAAGGAAAAGGTTATTTTTTTGCTGCAGGAAAAAAAATCTTTAGCTTCTTATGTGAAAGCAACAAAAGTGTCCATATACTTATTTTCTAATTATCGTTAAACAAATATTATCACCATAGGGTACTTTGCTAAATATTTGCCACACCCCTTTTTTGATGCCCTGTGGTCATATCGCCCAGCTCTAGCTCCATCCTCATCTACCGTTTGGTGACTGAATGTTTAAGCATCGCTCTGTTACATGTGATCAGTCTAATCAGACATTTGATCAGTGATGTCTTTACAGAGTGATGTGTAATGTGATTTATTGTAAACTGCTTGCTTTTCAGTATGGCATGAAACATAAATGGAGGTCTACATTTTTTTGTACACAATTTGTAGGCAAAACTCCATGTGTATGCAGTCAGGTCCAAAAGTCTGATTCCACTATTGCGACCCTTTATAGTCGATCAGTAGGCAAAACGATGTTCTGTTTTTTAATTAAAATTAGTACATTAAATGCTAACTTACTTACTTTATGAAGTTTTTGAAATTTAAAAAAATTGGAGTATACATATGGATTCATTTACATTTTGAGTAATTTATGTCAATGTTTATTGGCACCCTTAATAAAAATGACCCGAAACACATTCCAATTAATATGCAGGTGTTCAAGTCAAACCGGACTTGTGATAAAATTTCTGGTTAATGACGGCGTAAAACCAACATTTACAGAAGACTTCAAACACAGGACGGTGATGAGACTCTTAGCCGCCGCAAAACGTTGCACAGGAACTCGGCTGGGAATTAGTGTCACTACCTCTGTACGATCAATGTTCAATATAAATTTTTCATTCTTTCTTTGCCCTGTAATGTTTTATCATATAAACCAACCATTTGTAGTGGACTCAGAGTTTTCCGACTTGGACCATTTAAGTGTGACTTTTACAGAACCTCAGTTTCTGTAAATGATTTGGAGTTGATCAGTGTCTAATAATTACTATACCAATTTATTTTGAAGCTACTCTACCTAGTCTCCATGTCATCTCGTATGTTGTGACGTGAATTTCTTCTGCGTAACGTTTCAAATCCACACGTGTCTGTGAGTTTATGTGTCTCATGTCTTGTCCCTGTCTTGTCTCTCATCCGTCTGTTCTTTCTGTGTGTGTTTTCATGGCAGCCGACGACCCCCGGCTTCACCCACCCGACCCATGTGATCCACAGACTCCTCCCTTTAGACTATTAGCTCCTCCCACCAGACCTAAGGGGGCAGACATCCAGGGCACCCAGATTTCCTGCATCCTTTTCTTCTTCTGACTCAGCCAGGGCATTGAACACACACACACAAACATACACGCTACACATACATTACACAGAGAACCTCTGCCCATTTTATGATGTTTTCTTTCTCTCATTCTCTTCCTCTCTATATGAGCATTTTATTTCTTCCTCATCATGATTTTCTAACGATCCCTGACTTCTGTTGGGATTTTCTTTTCTTTTCTAAAGCAGATGCATTATCACTCCTAGATGATGACTGGAGTAACGAGTATAACTGCATCCATTTGTGGAGTGCGCTTTTCGCATTCGTTTCCGTTACGTTATTCGTCTTCGTTTGTTTTTTGTCCTTCTGTTTCTCGAAGTCCTTGAAGTCACAGGCGGGAAGATGACTCCCCACTAAGCTGAAGGGTAACAAACTTTACACTGGTTCTGATTTAATGATCAGATTTTAATCACGCACATTGTGCTCATGGTTGCACTTGATTGACAAGTTAATTACAATTCGAGGCTCTTGCCTTTCTGCCTTGATGACTTTGGGGACGCCGTTTTATTTACTTCCGCTTTAATGTTTCTTTCAATATTCACTCTTCTTTCTCTCTTTTCCCTCTTTGTGTTGCTCAGCCGGCCGACCAGGGGCAGCCCTTCACGCCCCGAGAGCCCTCTTTCTTCATCTGACTCCTAACTACCCCATCATCTTTTTTGCCCCTTTTTTGTCCAACTTCTTTTTCTTGATTTTCATTTGTGTTGAACTTTCTTCTATTTTCTTATCTTTCTCTGTCTCCTATTCATTTTCCCTTAAGTTCCCATTTCTCTTGCTCATTTCTTTTTTTTTCCCTACTTTTTTGCTACTTCTCTTTCTTTTTTCAGTTACACTCCGTCTCTTTTCTACTTTCTTTTTACTTGATTTGCTTATTTACTTGACTTGCCCTTCCCATATTCTTCTGCACATTTTCTTTTACTTTTATTCATTGTTTCTTTTTCCTCTTCCTCATCTCTTTCTCCTTCTTATTGACTTTTTAGTACATTATTTCTCTCCTCTTCTCTTTTTAATTCCTCCAACATTTGCTCTCCTTCCTTCATCCTAGTTCAAATGTAATCCACTATCTTTGTGTCCTTTACTTTCCTATTTACTTTATCTTCTCTTCACTCACTTTTGTCACCCTTACTTTTTTCCTCTACTTTCTCTTCACTCCAGCTGTTCGGTTTCTCTTTTCTTTATTATTTTTTGCTCTTGTTTCCCTATCTCTTTGCCCCTTTCCTTTTCCTTCTCAACTCCCTCCACATTTACCATCAAGCAAACCAAACCAAACCCCACCAGCACAACTGAACTCACACACACGACACAGTGAGGAAAGGAGGGCGGAAAAAAATATATAAAACAGATGGAAACTCGTTCAACTGTAACTCCTCTTCTTCATTACACCCGCAACATTAAACGACAGATGCTCTTCGACGTCTCGTATGAAGTGGAGGAGCAGCGACGCCACCAACGTGCTGTGAGAGATGTGTTGTGTTTTTATTGTTGTTGACGTTTTTGCTGGATTTTTCTCCAAAACCAACAGGAGTCCACCTACACTGTCTTAACACAATGTTTAATCTCTAGTGCACATGAGCCCTGAATTTCACATCATGTCCATATCCCCACATTGAACCGTAAAGATTTCTCTAAGACGTCACTTTCCCACATAGTGAGTAGTCAAATTTGCGAGGCGGGATCTATATAGAAAGTGCAATACGTATACAGATCGGGTAGCGTTCACACCACTTAACTCACGTTAGAGCTGAAACTTAACTATGTGAAATCTGTGTAATATTGTGCATGACATTAACTAATCATTCTCTGAAAATGGGGAAAAAAGGATTGTAATCATTACTAGCGTCTCAACAGGTGCTTAACTTGGTCGTTTATGCAAACGTATCGTTAATGTGATTTCATGTGTTGGATTTATTGTCTACCAAAAATCAGGTCTTAAAGGAATCTGAGGAAAAATCAGGTGCTTGAAAAAAGTTGCTACAATACCGCTTTTGTGTCAGAAGTTTGCTTTGTTAGTCCTAAAAACTAAGCTACAAGAATAGTGCACAGTACAGCAAAATCAGAATACACAATAATTTCCATGAATCTGGCACTGGTTTTGTAAAAAAAATATGGCATAAAAAAAGTATTTAATAAATTAAATTAACAATTAAAAGCTGCTGAGTAACTTAAGTGACAAAGATTAGGGCAGTGTTTCTCGAAATGTGTCCCTCTAGTGGGAAGTAAGAGTACTGCAGGTGGCCCATGACAGGTTATTTATCTGTATGTATAATACAGGAATTCTGTTTGTTAGTGTTATGATCCTACACCTTTCGCTTAGAACATCAAAATATTTGTTTTGTAAGATTTTCAGAAGGGCTGCAGCATGAAAAATGCTTTACTCATATGCTATTCATATTATGGACACACTGTTGAATTTAGCACTGGAATATTTTTATTCTTTACCCAGACAAAACAACTCAAAATTTGCTAGTGTACTGGACTGCAGCGCTTGCTTAGTACTATGAGATATGTTAATCAAATGTAGTGTAAAACAATATTTATGATAAAAAAACTAATGTTTCTGTTCTGATTGGCAGAGCCATGTTCAAAAGTCTAATCGAACCCTTGATGGATGCACATCAGTAATCGCAATTCTAATATTTAAATTCTATATTACCACACTCTGGTTAAACCAATAATAATAAACCTGACGTGGCTGATCTGCTGTCAGTAATGCATGAGGCATTCTCAAAGGCTGCGATCAGGTTTGAAATGCTGAAAATCTTCTGCAGCCCACTCAAAGCTAATCACATCTCTGATCAACATGTGAGAATAAAGACTAAAAAAAAAATTAAGGAAATTGTTTAAATCGGATGGCTTTTCTTGTTACTTCTGGCTACTTTTAAATGCACATCTTTACCCAGAAATATCTCATGTGAATTTTAAACATAATTACAAAATTGCAAATTGCAAAATGTTTTCATTAAAATGAATTAATTTCAGTTTAATATATACACAGATAAATAACCTCTTATTGCCCACCTGCAGTACTCTTACATCCCACTAGGGGAACACATTTTGGGAAACACTGCTCCAAGTTACTTAGCAAGTGAGGCTTGCTATTAGCAGACTACATGGTGGAAAAGTAATTACTTTTTAGTTAATTTTATTTATTAAATACTTTAGTTTTTTTATGATTGCAATACACCGCTCATGTCTTGCCTAAAAACATGTTTACTCGTGATTAAGAAAAACAAGCATGGCTCATTGATATCTTTAGGAAGCTAGATGTTTAGTAAAAGTTTTAAAAACAAATTTGAAGCTAGAAAGTAAGGGACGGCTGTCCAGAAGCGGCAGGATCAGGATCACTTTCATTTAGAACTTAAAATCTTTACTGTTAAACCTCAACATAAAGTTATGAAAAATAAGCTTTATTGCGAGAACTAAACAAGCAAACTTCAGACACTAAATGTACGTAGAAAAACACGTCCATTTGATTTTTGATGATTATTTCTTTAGCAAACACTAGCTAGAAATATCCATTCTATGCATACAGATCTCACGCTGCCTTCACGTCCCATTGGTTATATCATCACAATCACAAATTGAACGCCACGCAGGAACTCGTAATTTTCCTCAAGTCCCAAACTTGTCCTTTTTTCCTGACCAAAACCATTCGAGCAATCAAGACCTCCCAACTCATATGCATGAACCCCAGAGGAGGACTTGAAGGCAGCATTAATACTCCTTCAGAAAAGCCTTGCCCTGAGCCCTCCGTCAGTCTTCAGTGTGTGTGTTTTAACAAACCTGTTCATCCTCACCTACTGCGCACGTCAACACAACCCTCAGTGTACACAGTGCATCCTGCCAAGGCAATATTACTATATTATCTCTGCATCATCCTGATCACCGGCACTTTTTCAGCTTCTCCACACTTAATCTCAGAGGTTTCAGTAATCCGGAATATGAAGGATTACTTAAGAGTTAAAACTGTTTATCATGGCCATATCTTTACGTGTGTTGTGTATCTATGTGGTGCATTAACGGAAATTGTGCTTCCACCGCTTTAGAGGCTACTGTAGTTTAGATCTGTATTACTGAATATTATTAAATTATTATATAAAATTATGTGTGACTTGAGTAACTTATAAATGAATAATATATATAAAAGGGGGGGGAACCAAGAGAACAAAGCGTTATTGAGTGATGAGAGATGGAGGATCAGAGAATCGCTGTCAAGCTGAAATTGTAATTTCTTTCGCTAAACTGTGACATGTAGCATGTAGACTTGTTGTGCTGCGAGGAAGATGCGAATACGTGATGTTCCGACACATCCTGTAATGACGGAGTCTGTCTCACAGGACTGTTCTGATCCAAATAAAATTCATTCAGTGTACACTGTTCTGACTGCTGTGGTGTTCTTTTTTTTTTTTCCTCAATAAGATGACTTACTATTATGTCTATTCCAATACTATAATTAGCAATAAATAAATAAAATACCATACAGGAGTTAGTGTGTTACATAGCATGCTATATGACTCATGGTGCATGGTCCTGTGTATTACAGCAACTTTTTGATGTCACGTGATGGATTTTTCTTTTCATATATTTTGGCTATAACAAACATCACCTTTAAATAAAACAATAAGAAAAGGCTACAATTTTTACCTACTGTAGTTAGGGCTCTATTGAAGACTTGTTACCGCCACCTGCTGGATATACTCAGACCTGCAGTAATGAAAAGAATGTAAAAATATACGCACTATCACTATTTAAGCATGTTGTTTTAAATATTAAACATTATTGCTATAAAACAAATAATTTTACAGTAACAATTAGGGACAGGAATGACCACGGAACACCTAAAACAAAACAATACCACTATATTATTTGATTTGTATTGTGGTTGCTACAGTATATTATGATTTTGTGCTGCCTGGCCTAACTGTGTTTGAATAGATTAGAGTGCACAAAATTTCTGCATATGGGAACAGATGAGCCTGTTTTCATAGCTATTTATAAGAAAGAAAGAAAAAAAAAAGATCATTTAGGTTGCTGGTAAAATACATTTTTAGGTTAATGGTCATATGAAGTAGGTCTTATGAAGTAAAGATTTATGGAAGGAGTCTCTAGTGTCAAAGTTTCAATGAGTAATCAGGATTTCTTTTTGTTGTATATTGAGATCACACAAGCCCATGTTGTTGCTGATCATATAAATCCCCCAGGGGAGTACATCAAAAATCACACACGAAGAGAAACAACAGCTCTTAATTGCCCAGGTTTATTTAGCAGGAACCAAAAAAAAAAGATTAAGGGAAAAAAAAAAAAAACTAAATCTGAATCAACTCTGATTTTCTTATTACTCCTTCATTGTGTTGAATTAGAAGTTTAGTCTAAGTATGTATTCCAAATAAATATTATTTCCATTTACCTTTAAATCATTAAATCAGACACCATACACCCACTTCTTCAGCCTGCCCACTTGCATTATCTTCAAGCATCAATTTTTTGTAAAGTAGGCAGGTACTAATAGTAGCCTTTTAAATCCATTTCCCACACACCAGTTTAAATATACAGTATGTTACACAGTTACACTATTTACACGTGTTACAAGCGCCATACATAATCCTCTCACTTGTCAATCTGAAATTTTTATTTATTTATTTTTCTACTGGGGTGTTGGCTGCGCAGGAAGACGAGCGCATTTTCAAACTATAGAAAAGGAAATATAAAAAAAGAAAAAACAAGTATTGGAGACCCCTCTTGGAAACTTCTCCATTTCAGTCTGTGCATTCACTTTCGAAACACACACACATACCAGGGGAGATAAAGATCAAAGTGCTTGGTTGTAGCTCAAGTCTGTCTCTTCCACACGTTCAACACACTTCCAGTTCTTATTATTTAATTTTACGTGCATCAGTTCGGTGCATGTCGCTCATCTCAAACCGAATCAGAGGCTGTGCTCGTCCTTCTGTAAACCTCTCCACACAACTACAAATGGTACAAAGGGCTATGTACTGTATACACACACGCACACACAACTTTTACAACCTTAGACGTTTTCTCATCTACCTTACGAGCCATGAAACTCTCAGCCAGCCGACACGCCCCTGGCATCATAGAGTTCATCACTTCACTGCACACCCTTCTGACACACTTACACAATAAAAGCAGCTATTTTAGAGCATGTCTACACACTTAAAATGTGTCGGACTTTGGAATGGACACACACTTACACACTCCAAGCGAGCTCTGAGTGTGAGAGGTGCATTTTAGGTTTTAATTTGTTCTTCTCAGTTTAGATTTTTTCTGAGGACAAAACTGATCCAAATGAACGTAAATATTTCCTGTAATTTTTGCGCACAATCTTGTACTCTATACAACTTGCCGGAGCCTTTAAATCCAATACTCTTTCAACATACTGTAACAAAAAAAAAACTGAATATTACAGTTAACACTAACCACGCTTTTCGACATTTTACATAATACCTTCTTTGTACGTGCAGGATACCCGACCGAAGCCTAACTTACGCTACGTTTAAAAAAAAAAAAAAAAGTAGCTTCACCTGTGTTTGTATGTCAAAAATCAAGAATAGAGAAGCTGGCGTGAAATTTCTAAAACTGTTCACGTCGACCTGGAGGCCCGGGACGGTACAACTCTACATCGATAAAGACATTTTATTTTAAGCGAAAATTCTGCATAGTTGGTTGTGAATTTAACTTCAAATAAACCAAAAAGATTGTGTATGTGAAACAGACAAACAGCAGGCTGGCAGCTTAAATTTCATAGACGAAGGCGGGAATGTGATCCGTTTTTACATTCCCAGCCTTGTGGGTCAGACACCTCTCTATTGCACTGAATGTTCAGGGGATTAAAATATAAAAGTGTAACCCAATAAAAGCACATAGAAGATAGAGCAACGTCAACCGCTGGAACTCGGGTTAGATTTAGGTTTACATATAAGAAAAAAAAAAGAAAAAAACAAACAAACACACAGCTTCGCGGTATAACCGTTATCGACTGCGGCTAAAGAACAAGAAACTGAAAGAGCTCGTAGAGATAAAGAAGCCTTCACACCCACCACCAGAACCACAGAAACGAGTGTAAATATAAACACTGAATGCCCACACACTCAACTCCAGTTACATCATGCGAGTCTTAACGTTGGCTCTTATTTGTGCAAAAACGGCGACAGAGAGAGGGGGAGAGAGGGGGGGACAAGCGGGAGGTCTTCTTTCCATCGAGAGCGCTAAGGAGAGGCTTTCAGATCACCATGATCTTGACTTCATCGTTCTCGTCAGGCTTGTAGAAGAACGGGATGCAAGGGTTCTCTCCGATGAACGGAGGCGGGTGGGTTTCAGGGCCCTGCATCTCCTGGAGGAGCTGCATGATCTGCCGAGCCGTGCCGTCCTCTCTGGGCCTCAGCGACGATCCGACAGGGGGGTCGAGTCGGTCCTGGGGGACTTCTTCGTCTGTTCTGGTCTGCACGTCTGGATCCACAGCGACAGCCGTGCTCATGTCCATAGATACTGGAGAGAGATAAAAGACATTACATTAAGGGAGACCAAATTCCCCACTTAAAAAAAAAAACAAACACAGTTAGAATTGACATCTGGTCATAGTTGTTGTCCCATAACGTCAGCTCTCTATTCTTACTACAACCAGACAGAACATTTGTCCCACTGATACATCTGCACATACCTGCATTTATATATAAAAAATAGACATACCATATATATATATATTTTTTTACATGTAAAGGATATTTGTATTATTCTTATTTCTTTATTTGAATTTTCTTTTTTTTATACACAATTTTTCTCTTTTATTCATATTTTTATTTCACATTCCTTATTCAAATACTCTACTTTCTTTTTTTTATTCTTAGATCATGGGCGGTCGTACAAGCATTTCACTTCATATTGTACTGTTTATGACTCTGTATGTGACAAAAATTTTATTCAATTTAAATAAAATTGTATTTAATTTACCAGGCCCATCCACAGCATCCAGCTCTAGATGCGTCTCTGCAGACGGGACAACGTCCTCAACAGCAGGCATAAAGTCAGGATTATTGATGGCACTCATGTAGCGGGTGTACCACTCGTTCCTCTCCCCGACGAGACGCATCACCAGATCCTGCAGCTCTGACAATTTCGCCTACAAAAAAAAAAAGAGAGAGAGAGAGAGAGAGAGAATGAGACTGAGATAAAATGTAATTGAGAAACACTGCAACAGATTTATTTTTTTTATTTACATACAATCTACGTTTGGGCCACTTTTTAAGGTACATCAATATATTGTACCAAGATATAGAATGAAACAACAGTTTATATAACGGATGCCTGACTGTAGGATCACATTAAAAAAATATAAATAATATAGGTCATTATATATCTTTCTATACAAATTAACCTAGACCATAGTA